>CM053563.1:51695925-51815827 GCA_028646485.1 Cryptoprocta ferox
AAAAAAAAAAGAAACAAGACTTCTTGTCCAAGACCCATTTGGAGGACGTATAAACTGTTTGAGGCCCAGATATGACTGGGGAGTGGTAGGCTGCATATAGGATAAAGCAATCATCCGATTTAGGAATAAAAGAAGTAGGTCAGAACAAATGACAGAAATCAGATAATAATTTTAAAATGTTTATCACCTGCAAGAGTATTTCCCTACTCACCTCAATTAAACAAAAAGCATTAAAAAAGCTCTTATTTCTATGAGAGCAGACCTTTTTCCTGATAAAATATTCTAAAGATTTTTTTTTCAGGTAATCAGTGCTTCAAATCAAAGAAGAAATCCAGCTGCTTTAAGCTTCTCTTGTCTCTGTTCCAGTTGCAGATTACGGGTAGAGACCAAGTTTGAGGAATGAGAACAGGGACACATCCCCACCGGCCACGCAATCAGCCCCCAGTTGGAGCCCAGCAGGTGTCTGGCTTGGGACACGGAAGCTGGAACTCACTGAACTGATTTGGGGATGCAAGGGTTTAGGAACTGTTGTGGAATAAATCTGAGAAGAAAAAAATATCCCAAGGCCAGTATCTTAGTTTGACCTTGAAGTCTTTAGACAGTGCAAAGTTATGGAAGATGTGCTAAAGGAAACAAGCCATAGGATGCCACCAGATGGTACTTTAAGGACTGAAGGTTAATGAAACATTTCACAGAGTTCATTGATACGGTGCACAGAACACATATAGAGGAAGATTGGAATTAAGGGGACTTGTGGATGTCTTACCTTATCATTTTGAAAACTAGTCTGTAAAGGGCTGGGCCTGAAGTTGGGAAAACAGGCATGGAACACAGTGGAGCCAACTGCCCATTATTAATATGCTAATTTAGGTCAGGTCACCCAGAATTACCTTTCTAAAGTTGACTTTCTCTCACACCATTTGACAGAGTTGGCCGGAAAGCTCTTGGCAATGTGTAATTTCACAGAATTAATTAGTAGCACAGCAAATTGATCACTTTGCAAGCATGTCACACATCATTCATTGGCAATGGAATTATTTAAATTGGCATTGACTGCTAACAGCTACACCGCCCTTTTTCTTGAAAAACACCAAGGTATTAGAGAAGGAGATGACAAGCATCATCTTGAAGCCAAAGTATAGGGTAACTGAGATGTGAAAGGAAGGGAAGATTAGTCTGGAACCCCCTGGTCACAGGTGCTATAAACCCAAATACGAACAACTTAGTGCAGGTATAGGAAAACCACAGGGCAAGCATGGAAATGAAAGTAAACACTCACCCGGGCTTAGTTCTGGGGGAGAAAATAAGGGGTTGTGGGGGTGAAGAGAAATACAGGACCATTAAAATGAGAGTAACTGCCATTTTAGCAGATTGCCATGTGGGAAAGACAGCCACAAGGCTGTTACATGTTCTTTGTTTGTTTGTTTCTTTCTTTCTTTTTCTTTCTTTCTTTCTTTTAAGTCTGGAAGCTAGACTCTTATTCACTCCTGCTTTAAGATGTCAGCAAACGAGTTTCAAAACGTTGTAAGAACTAGCTTCATGCCCTATGTCAAGGCCAGATTCGGCCCGTGAGTCAAGAGGTAGAAGCCTGGTTTAGGAGCCTCTGGGTCAGCTGTGCAAGGTAATCAGAGCAGGCAATTCAGCGTGGCTAGTTGTGGAGTGGAAACTCACCTAGAGACAAAATAACCAGCCTCAGGAAAATAAGGGGCCATTCCCGAGCCTGGGATAATTGAGGGGCCTCAGAAGCACCTGAGGAATAAAACCAAGGGCTTTGGCTACACACACATTATGTCTGTCTCGGAGATTAGAGATGAGATTAGAGCCTTTGACATTTTTGGGCCAGGGTCTCTCTGGAGCTGCCCTTCAGTGGTCTGGCAGCAGCCCTGCCACCTTCTTCGGAAATGGAAATGAGCGTAAGGCAGACAACAGGCATCTTGCGAGGAGGCCTTTGCTTTGGTAGTTACGGAGGCAGCAGAAAGCATAAACCGATCGGTAGCTTTAGGGTGTGTTGCTCGTGTCTTACTTCTCAAGAAAAGGAAGCACAAATGATTGTTCATTTGTTCATTGACTGATTAATTTCATTCATCTATTCAACCACCAAATATCAAGCCCCTAGTGTACGCCGGACTTTGAGGAGACAGAGATGAATATAAAACCAGTCCTTACACTCAATAGTTGGGGGGGAGAGGGGTGCACAGCAGTGTATACCTGTAAACAGTGCCCAGGGGCTCCCCAAGGGTCTCTGCAGTGAGATGTGGGCACCTGAGGGGGAATTAACTACGGGAGTGTCAAAAATCTGCCTGAGGATGCAACATCCAGATTTTCTTTTATTAATGTATTCATTTTTAAAAGCTTCATCCAGCCTGTGATGCTACTGTCATTATAATGTCAGGACCGTCTCCTACTTACTTAGTACCTACAGGTTATAATTAATCACTGATATTCATAACAATGATTCCCAGGCCCTCAGGAGTTTAGAACCGCTTTCTGAATTTTCAGAGAAGGATTACACTTTGTTTAATTTAGTTGGCATTGAGTGCTTACCCTTGAGTTTTAATTCTCCGAAACCTGGCATCCACACAGAATGCCCTGCTCTGCGCTGGAAAATATTTTCTATCCATTTATCTCATTTGTCCCCATGAAGGAGGTTGGTCACGTGTTGCTATTGATATTTTGTCATTGAGAGAAAGGGGGCGATGGTGAGCCAAGGGTCCCAAGCCAGCTAGAGCTGTGCCAAATCCAGGATGAAAACCAAAATCTCCTGCTCTCAACCACTGGTTCCAAAGCACAGAATTAAGTGGAACATACCATTCTCTAAGTGTTCCGAATAAAGACCAGTTTTCCTCACCATCATTCCATAAAGGAAATCACCCATCATCTTCCTCCTGGACCCCTTTCAGTACATTCTCCACTACACTGTCCACTGTCCTCTTGTTCCTTTTCAGTCCATCCTCCACATGTCTTCCAGAACGATCTTTTTAAAATTCACATCGGAGTTACTCCCTCACACCAACCCTTACCTTCTAGCCCGTACAGAGGTTTCAGTTTTAGTTGCTTATTGAGAGGTAAATCACACACCATGTGTTAAGAGTTTAGCTTAAACACTTCATGGTGTTGCTGCCTTGATGCCCATTTCTCTCTTTTTTTACATTTTTTTACATTTTTTTTAACATTTATGTTAGAGACAGAGACAGAGACAGTGTGAGTGGGGGGGGGGGGCAGAGATAGAAGGAGACACAGAATCTAAAGCAGGCTCCAGGCTGCTGCTCCAATGTGGGGCTCAAACTCACAAACTGTGAGATCATGACCAGAGGTGAAGTCAGATGCATAACTGACAGCCACCCAGGCACCTCTGACGCCCATCTCTCTTGACCTAGCAGCCTACAAACTGTTTTCCAAAGTGGCTCCTTGAGAGAGTTTCAGCGGTGTTAAGTTTCCTTCAGAAAAGAGGCCTGAAGGTTGACCCTTGTCTGCAAGCCCCTCTGATCTGGCCCTGTGATCTCTTCAGTCCCGACCCGGGTCACTCTCCTCGCATCTCTCATTCTCGTGCTCCCTCTGGCTTCTGTGCAGGTTTTCAGCGTGCTCTTCACCTCCTCGTCCCCTGTCAGCTTCCAGCAGAGAGGCCTTCTCTGGACAGGCACCTGCCACAGTCTAAATACAATCTCCTTATTATGTCCTTCCTTGCTTAATAATCAATTATATGATGCTGGGGCACCAGGGTGGCTCAGTCAGTTAAGCGTCTGACTTCGGCTCAGGTCATGATCTCATAGTCCGTGAGTTCGAGCCCCGCGTCAGGCTCTGTGCTGACAGCTCAGAGCCTGGAGCCTGCTTTGGATTCTGTGTCTCCCTCTCTCTCTGCCCCTTCCCCACTCACACTCTGTCTGTCTCTCCCTCTGTCTCAAAAATAAATAAACCATAAAAAATTTAAAAAATTATTATTATTATTTATATGATGTTTGTTTAATCCCACTAAATGGTGGCTATAGATGAGCTTTAAAAAGCCTAAGACTGTATTTTTTAACTATTGTAAATCAAGGATCTTCTGCAGAACTCAAAGTATGATGGGGCATAGAATGTATTTGTTGAATGAATTCATAACCACGAGAGAGGGAGAGAAAGAGAGAGGGAGAGAGAGAGAGGGAGTTTAGATAAAGAGACTTCAAGCTGTCAAGATGGGTCTGTAATCTACATCAAAACTTTCATTTCTCCCTGGGTATTTTCTGGATTCTTCTTTTTGCACCGAATGTTCTAAAATAGGCATCAAAAAACTTTTTCTTCCAAGGGCCAGATAATCAATACTTTAAGCTTTGTGAGCCATGGAGACTGTTTTGCAGCTACTCAATTCTGCTGTTCTGTTCTAGTGAAAAAGCAGCCTCAGACAATAGGTCAGTGAATGAGGGTGGCCATGTTCCGATATTTCATTTATAGAAATAGATAGCAGGCTAGATTTGAGCTGGAGTTACCAATATTTGATTCTCTTTGAGCTTACCGAATTTTCAGCTTACCAAACTTTCAGCTTCGTGTGGTCCAACATAACAAAACTTATCAGAGAAGGGCACTGTCAGATGAATTCGAGTTCCTTAGCATGTCCCCCATATCCAGCGTTGGCACGCTTACGGGGGCTATTTGCTGCACGGTCTGGGTGGGTGGGTAGGTCTGTACTCCCAGGTTCTCTCCAGTCAGCCCAGAAACGTGCAGAAAGGGACATCATGATCAAAGTGACGAGTGATACTGCCATCTTCATTCTGGGCTGGCCGGGATACTTGAGGAAGCTGGTGGCACGGAACTGGGGGTATCTGCGTGGTCCGGAAAAGAGCCCGATGCAGGCTGGTTGTAACGTGGACTGTCCATACCCTGAAGCAGAGCCTGTGCACCAAGCTGGGGGCATCTGGTCAAAGGGGAAGAAAATGGAGCAGAGTGGACATCCAGAAGAATCTAACAGAATGTATCTGATCATGACAAGGTCATGGTTGGCTGTTTGAGGCATTTTTGTGCACAAGTAAAAAAATCAGAGAAGAAATGCTGACCTCGGGGTCTAAGAAATGTAAAGAGGGATTTTTGTGAGAAATACGAGTCAATTCCTGTAGCTTGCATTGCCTCATTTATAAAGGCAGGGACAGATGGGCTCACTTTGGTGAGCTAGAATTTGTATTAAGTTCCACTTGCTTTATTTTCTTTCATTTAAATATGCTTATTAGTAATATGTGTGTCAGAACAAAATCGTTTTCTATCAGTCATCGCCAAACAATGAATAATCCCACGTAAAATATGTTTGCACAAGTTAGAGAGTTAGGGCAACTTCGCTGAACTTGGCTTCTTCCTCTGGAATAGGCAGAAAATGCTACCGTTGAATCCTTAATGCATCACCTCTTAGCTGGGCTCACCCTCAGGGAATTCTCAAAAGACAGGTGTCACCTCTTTCTTGTCTATTGATCTGTCCTCTAGAAAAAAAGAGACTTGCCTACAAACTCAAAGCCCTTGTTCATTTGTTACATTTATTGAAAACCTGCTCTGTGAAAGACAGCGTTTCACTGGGCTCTGGGAAGCAGGCAGGCAAATATCCCTGTCCTCATGAGCTTACATTCCACACGTCTTACATTTTCTGCGTCTTCCACGAGCTGTCATTCTGGCAGATGCAGGCCTGTGACAGCAGAGCCGTGGAAACAACCTAAGGATAGGGATGAGCGATGATGGAGGAGTGACTGTTCTTGATCAAGGAGTTAAGGAAGACCTCTGTTTTGAGGAAAGACAGAAATGGAATGAGGAGCAGGCCGTGAAAACTCTTTGGGAAGCATGTTCGAGGTGAGGGAACAGTGTCTTCAGAGACCATGGAATGGAAATTATGTTAGCGGGCTTGAGGAACAGCAAGGAGCATGTGGCCAGGATGGAAGGATTCTGGGAGAGTGATGCAAGATGTGGCCAGGGATACTCCACGGTCCATGTCAGGGCTGCGTGGGCTGAATTGAGGCCTTAGGACACAAGTGACGTGGACTGATTGGGGAACAGAATGGTGAAAGGTCCCATCTGCTTTTTTTTTTTTTAATGTTTATTTATTTGGGGGGGAGGAGAAGAGAGAGGGAGACACAGAATCTGAAGCAGATGTGGGGCTCAAACTCACAAACCTCGAGATCATGACCTGAACGGAAGTCGGATGCTTAATTGCCTGAGCCACCCAGGCGCCCCCTCCCATCTCCATTTTCAAAGGTAACCTGGAACGCTGCATGGTGCATGGTGAGGGTGCAGTAGCTAGGAGCAGAGAATGCAATTAAGAGATGCTCGCGGTACTGCAGTGAAGGGGGCTTAGCGCCGCGGTGGCCCCAGCCACCAACAGCTGGTGAGAGATGGCCGGACACAGGGTGGACAAGGTACAGCTCACAGGAACAGCGGACGGACTGGATGGGGCGGAGGGGACTGGGCATCAGCTGCACTGCCACTCATGTAGGAGCTAATGTTGATTGCTGTCTTGCAAAGGAAGACAGTATATGCTTAAGGAAACAATGTGGAAGGGCAAAGGGGGTGACTCGACTGCATGCTGGCACTGGTGGAAGTCAGCTGGTCCTGATTATTTGTGTAGTTCATTACCCTACGTGTCTTAACCACAACAGGCAAGTTTGTCCAACCTACAGCCTGCTGGTCAACCTGCCCAAAGCAGGGATAGTCTCTGTTGGGTCTTTGCACCTTGTTTGGTGATAAAATGAGGAGACAGCTGCCCAGAAGGGGTTTTCCCAAAGTGCTGTCGTGAGGCTGCTGCATCACAATGACTTGGGATGATTTAACACAGAGATCCCTGCTGCTGAGGACTACCGAATCCCTGGGGTCGGACCTCAGGACTCTGCCTTACTCAAGTTTCCAGGTGATTAGTTTTTTTTTTTTTTTTACTGTGATTAAAAAGCACATTATGAAAAATTTCCATCTTAACCACTTCTAAGTGAACAGTTCAGTGATGATAGTCATATAGACATTGTTGTGAAACAGATCTCCAGAAACTTTTTCTTCTTGCAAATCTGAAACTCTATGCCAATTAAATAACAACTCCCTTTTCCCTCTCCCCT
This sequence comes from Cryptoprocta ferox, assembly GCA_028646485.1. NCBI lineage: Eukaryota > Metazoa > Chordata > Mammalia > Carnivora > Eupleridae > Cryptoprocta > Cryptoprocta ferox. The sequence continues at coordinate 51,702,978 of CM053563.1, forward strand.
CATCCTGGAGAGCCACCACTGTCTTGTCTGTGTCTATGAATTTGACTACTTTAGATACTTCTTATGGGAGGAATCATAGAGTATCTGTCATTTTGTGACTGGCTTATTTCACTCAGCATAATGTCTTCATGGTTCAGGCCATAGCATGTGGGGCATGTGGCCCGATTCCATTTCTTTTTAAGGCTACATAACATTCCATCATGTATATGTATGTAGCACATTTTGCTTGTCCGTTCATCTGTTGATGGACACTGGGTTGCTTCTGCCTCTTGGCTATTGTGAGTAATGCTTCAGTGAAAATGGGCGTGCGTATATCTCTCCAAGACCCTGTTTTCAATTCTTTCACATATATATACCCCGAAGCGAAATGCAAATTAAAAATGTTAAAGCATTGTTCTTCCACACAAGAGACACTTCTCGAAATGGAACTCTTCTGTCTCTTGATTGTGGTGAAGATTGTAAGTGTAAAACTAAGTACACACGTACGTGTGCATGTACACACACACACACACACACATACATATACACAAGTAGAAATAAAACTGAGCAAATCTAAGATCCAGGACTGTACTGAGGCCAATGTTCTGCTTGCAATACTGTGCTATGGTTCATAAGAGGTTAGCGTTGGGGGAAACTGCCTGAAGAGTGCATGGTACCTCTCTGTGCTATCTCTGACACCTTCAGGTGAATAAAACTTATTTTAAAATAAAAAGCCAGGGGTGCCTGGGTGGCTCAGTCAGTTGAGCATACAACTTCGGCTCAGGTCATGATCTCACATTCGCAGGTTTGAGTCCCGCATCGGGCTCCATGCTGAGTGCTCAGAGCCGGAAGCCTGCTTTGGATTCTGTCTCCCTCTCTGCCCCTTCCTCTGTCTCTCAAAAAACAAAATAAAATGTTTATATATAAACATGTTTATATATTATAAAATATATATATACATATACATACATATATATATATATATATATTCAATTTTAAAAAGAATGCATTGCCCTCTATGCTTTTTTTCCAAAGGAGAGGCCAGAGCAGGAATAGAGGGAGACCTGCAGTGCTAAGTAGACCAAGGGGCATGGGTGGCCCAAAGCCCAGACAGCAGGACCAGTGTAGCAGGGATGAGGAGCTGGATATTTGGTGAGACCCAGGAAGATGATGAGGTCATCTCAGAGCTGAGTCCCCACAGTGTGGGCCTGGAGCTGGGCACTGACACCTTCCTTGGATCACACTGGTTCTGGGAACAGGGTGAGAGAGAGGCAGGAAGGAGAGACCATGACCTTGGCCAAATCCAGTCTTCACATAGAGCTCCAAACAGAGGACTTGGCGCCAAGAAGCATAGGTATCTTCTTGATTCTAAATGAGCTTCAAGGGACACCTGGGTGGCTCAGTCAGTTGAGAGTCCGACTTCAGCTCAGGTCATGATCTCAAGGTTTGTGAGTTCGAGCCTCACGTCGGGTTCTCTGCTGTCAGCGCAAAGCACACTTGGGATCCTCTGCCCCCACCCCCGGCCCTCCCCAACTTGCGCTCTCTCAAAAATAAATAAACATTTAAAAAACAAGGGTTGCCTGGGTGGCTCAGTTGGTTGAGTGCCTGACTCTTGGTTTGGGCTCAGGTCATGATCTCCCATTTTGCGAGATAGAGCCCTGCGTCAGGCTCTGTGTTGACAGTGCAGAGCCTGTTTGGGACTCTGTGTCTCTCTCTCTTTCTCTGCCCACCCCCCCACCTTGCTCTCTGCCTCTCTCAAAAATAAATAAATAAACTTTAAAAAAATTTAAACATTAAAAAAATGAGCTTCAGTTTCCTACAGGCAGCTTTTCCTTTAGATGCCTGAGACCATGAACCTTAATCAGAAACTTAATGTGACAGAGAATTTTTTGTTTGTTTCACAAGAAACTTTAAGGATAGCTGGAAGGTTCTATTTATTTAGCATTTGATATGTGCCAGGTACTTTGTTAAGTGCTTTACAAACATCATGTATTTTAACCTCACATAAACCCCTTGAGATAGGTGCCTCTCTCCCATCTTAAAGATGAGGACTCTAAATCTGAAGTCCATGCTTAGAACGTGAGCTCTTTCCTGGTTCTGAGAATTGATCAGCAAGATTAAAAGTGAAGTTTCAGGGAAAAAGCAGACACTGATAACAGTGACAGTTCAGAAAACAGGGGCACCTGGCTGGCTCGGTCAGTTGAGCATCCAGCTCTTTTTATTTTTAGTTTTTTTAGTGTTTATTTATTTTTGAGAGACAGAGTATGAGCGGGAGAGGGGCAGAGAGAGAGGGACACACAGAATCCAAAGCAGCTCCAGGCTCCAAGCTTTCAGCACAGAGCCCGACGCGGGGCTCAAACCCACCAACCAGGAGATCATGACCTGAGCCAAAGTTGGACACTCAACCAACTAAGCCACCCAGGCGCCCGGCATCCGACTCCTGATCTGGGCTCAGGTCATGATGTCACAGTTCAAGGGGTAGCGCCCTGTGTTGGGCTCTGCGCTGACAGGGCAGAGCCAGCTTGGGATTCTCTCTCTCCCTCTTTCTCTGTCCCTACCCACCTCTCATGCTCTCGCTCTCTCTCTCTCTAAATAAATAAATAAATAAACATTGAAAAAAAGAAAAGACAACTGATGAGCCCGAGTTCCATATTATGGAGTTCTGTCAAGTGCATTGAGACTCCTTTTTCATCCAAAACTCAGAGACCTGGGAAAAAGGGGAAAGCCAGCCACTGTCTGAGTTCAGCTGCAATCCTGATGATCTCTTCCATACTTAATGTTAACGTGCTTCCCATTAATCTTCAACACTGAGAGGTGCCAGATGTCCTGAAGTTTAACATACTCCCATAGCTCCCCGTTTGTAATAAACCATAGCCAATCTGTAGTCAATTTTAATATAAACCTCATAGATGCTTTTTAACTCTGAAATTAATGCACGCCCATTGTAGAAAATCTAGAAAAGTGTAGAGAAGCAGAGTAAAAAAAAAAAAATCACCTGCAATAAAACTGCTGCTAATATTTCAGTATAATCATAATGGTGTAATGTCTTTGCCTATTCTTCAAAAAGTACATTATATAGCACATACTATTTTGCAATCAAAAATTTACTTCATTCCATGAACACCATACCCTTAATATATTTTTTTATCCCCTAAAGTGTTTCTGCAATGTTGTGTTCTACTTTGTGTCGGGCCACCCAGGTGCCCTATGTAATTTTTCCTATTTTTAAGCAATACTGAAATGAACATACATGTTATTAAACACCCCCCACCCCACCTGCTCACCCCTGAGATACACAGAGAGTCCCCAGGCTATATTTCTGGAAGCAACATCACATGCTTTCAAGGCTTGTGATGCGTATTCATATTGACAAATTGCATTTCAGAAAGATGTTTTAGTGTTATCAGTAATACATGAGTATTTGTTTCCTTACCAGGTGGCCAAACACTGACTATTAGGGTTCCCTAATTATTTTGGCAATGTTAAAAGCAAAAGGTTACCTCATTTAATTTTATAATGCTTGTTGCTCTTTTGTTTTCTGGTTTTGCTAATTGTTGTTTTTTCCTTATTGATTTTTAACCAGCTCTTTATATATTCAGGGTGGTAAACTTCTTGCTTTTGAGTTTTTAATCTCTCAATAATTCACTTAACTTATATCTTTAATATCAGTTTAAAGAGGCCTTCCCCACTCTATTACATAAATATTCAATGGGTTTTTTCTTCCTAATACTTTAATCCTCCTGGAATTTATTAGGCTATAATTTAAATGTTCATATATCAACCTCGATTTTTGGAGAATATCGTGTTTTATAAAACACATTTTAAAACTTATTTAACAAAATGACTTTAGATCTATAAACTAAAAAAAAAAAAGATACTGCATTCCATCCATTCTCATCCCCTGAATTTTGCTTTTGGAGAGAGAGAAGAAGAAGTGAAAATAAAATCCTCAGTAATTTTCTCCTACAGCTTTGTTTTCAAAAGTATTACATTTCTCATCTTTGTACAAAAACCCCCTTAACACTTGTACATATCCTTAATAGATCTGGCATAATTCCAATATCCATGATTTATATAAATTCTACTGGAACCAATTAAAATTTTCAGCCTGTGCCCCCTCCTGGGGTACAGGATATTCACTAGGACTTTACCCAAGTTGCTTAAATAAAATTATTTTGAATTTCTGCGTAGATTTCTTCCACATAATTAAAATTAGTTCAAAAATTAGATAGAAAAATGCCCTCGAAGTCCATCATGGTTGTGAGCATGCATACATAAGAAAAAATATGCTTTCATTATGCTCGGTGGAAAACATACTTTAAAAGTAAAATTTCATATCAACAAAGGAAATACTGTAGTCCAAGCAGAACAAGCTTTTCAAAGAACATTTGATAACAGTATCAAGATCTTTAATTAATAATCTAGCAAGTAGGAAACTTGTATCACCCCTTTGATCATTTTTAGAGAGAGCTATAAACACCACATCCAGTCCGTCAAGCGGGAGATGCCACACAGAGCCCTGGAAGTGAAGGTGGGGGAATGTTACAAAAGGCTAAAAATATCTTTTCCCTGGGAACTCTCCAGGAGTTGGCCCATAATGAGATTCAACTTAGATAAATGACTAAAGCCAAGAAAAATAACTTGAAATGCAAGTAATTGGTGTCAAAGAGAAATCTGGAACACTGAGATCGGATAGCAGTTTGAAGGGAGTAATGGCTGACAAGTAAGAATTAAATCGAGGGTACGCCTTCTCAAAAGTCTCAATAAAGGTCTGTTGGGAGCAGATGAAGGCCGAGGTTGCCAAACTGTCTCCTGATCTAACAGACCTTGTTTAGAATTTCCTATGTGCCAGTAACTGTGCTACACACACTCCTTTTATCTTTTTATTCAAAACAAAAACAAAATTGAGAACCATTTGTTACATGCGCAAACTGACCTGGGAAGTAGAAGTTACTTAATTACACAGGATTGTCATCTCACCCTCTTCGCCTAGGGCCGGCTTGGTGTGCACCTGTTTTGGCTTACTTGTTAATAGTAACACCTGCTTTCATTCTAAAAAGTGTTCCGGTCTGAACAATAAATTACGTGACCATAGTATTAATTTCCTATGTGCCGCTGCAACAAATGACCACAAATGTGCAACTCCAAACAACACAAAATTGTCATCACGTGCTTCCATAGGTTAGCGTACAACACGGACCTCACAGAGCTAAAATCAACATGCCAGTGGGCCTCCCTTCACTTCTGAAGTCTATACCAGAGGACCCTTGTCTTTTCTAGCATCTGGAGACTACTCGCAGTCCTAGGCTGGTGGCCTCCTCCTCCGTCTTCAAAGCCAGTGATGGCTGCTCAGGTCTGTTCTCGCCTTCCACGGCTCAGACCTTTTCGTCTCCTGCTCTCTTAAGGACCCTTGTGATCATATTGGGTCCATCCTGATAATCTGGACTGATCTCACTATTGTAAGGTCATCTCATCAGCAACCTTAATTCTGCTTTGCCATGTAAGCTAGCATATGCACCGGTTCCAGGGAGTAGGACATAAAGATTTTTAGGAAGACCGTTATCCTGATGGCCACACATGCTCCAAGGTAGCAGATCCCAAAACTGGAACACGAGCTTTCTGATTCAAAGTCTGGTTGTAATTTCAGTGATCAATGAGGATGTCTTCGATGGGAAAGTCTGGTACCATCTCTGTGAGATGTTGGTAGGTGCGGGGGGCGGGGGGGAGAATTACAAACAGAAACTTGGTAAAAATATGCATCAGTGCTTTCTTGATTCAAGGCACTTTGTTATGTATAGAAGGAATACCTAGACAACAGCGTTCCTGCCTTTGAGTTGTCTGTGATCTAACTGGGCCATGAGTATAATCCCCCCTGCAGAATACAGAAGTCTCTGTGAGAGGAGCCTATGATAAATGAATATGATTCTCTATTAGTTAACTATGTAAGAACTCAGATGCATAACGTAAGGGCAATTTGAGTTTCACATTAGCCACAGATTAGGAATTCGTTTTATCTCTTTCTTTCCTATGACAACAAACACCATATTTCCATAGTCGGAAATCTGGTTTTTAAAAATCTTCCAGGGGCGCCTGGATGGCTCAGTCAGTTAAGTGTCCAACTTCGGCTCAGGTCATGATCTCATGGTTCGTGAGTTTGAGCCCCACTTCCGGCTTTGTGCTGACAGCTCAGAGCCTGGAACCTGCTTTGGAATCTATCTCGCTCTCTCTCTGCCCCTCCCCTGCTTGCACTCTGTCTCTTTGTGTGTCTTAAAAATAAATCAATGTCAAAAAAATTTTTTTTAATCTTCCAACATTCTCAACCTTGAGAGATCATCTATTATAAATAAACTCACAATAGCATCCTTACACAAAAATCTCTGTGGGCTTCTTTATTTCTATGGAAACCTGGAGCCCATCTACCACGCCCTCGAGGTGGGCGAGTTGGCTCATGTTCATGCAGGACCCTCATGCCTCTACTCTTGGATAAAGTATTTTTGCTTTAAATGGATTATGGGTGATTTGTGTACCATGTTCCCCTTCCCACTCTACTCACCCTGATCCTTTGAGAGCTACATTTATAAGAGAGAAATTTTCTTTCTTTTCTTTTCAGAACATCTGACATTCTAGAAGGGAGCATGTTGTAGCTAGGCTGATAATGTTATGTTCCCCAATCTATAGTGTTTTATTTTATTTTTTTTTATTTTTAATGTTTCTTTATTTTTGAGACAGAGGGAGACAGAGTGTGAGAGGGGGAAAAGCAGAAAGAGAGGGAGACACAGAATCCGAAGCAGGTTCCAGGCTCCTAGCTGTCAGCACGGAGCCTGATGCAGGGCTCGAACTCAGGAACTGCAAGATCATGACCTGAGCTGAAGTCAGACGCTCAATCGATTGAGCTACCCAGCTGCCCCTAAGCCTATGGTGTTTTAATAAGTATTTTCATGTTTATCAGGAAAAGAATTTATAATAAGCTCGTCATATCCCTAAATTCGTGGATAGTTTTGTCTTGGATGAGGCAACAATGAAATATAGCAACCAATGTAAAGCTATTTACTATTAAGCAAATAATACAGTAAAGAGAGTAAAACAAAAACGCAAAGGAAGCCCATGAAAGAGCATTTCACTCACGAGGGCATGATGGAAGAAAGCATGAATTTTAGAGTCAGACTTAAGTTTGTATCCAGATCACAAACTAGCTTGTGATTATAGACCAGTACTTAACATTTCTCCAAAATTTGCTGCAGTGGGTGTTTCTACAGGTTGTTTTGAGCCAAATGAGACAATGCGTAAAAAGCCCAGACATGTATTGGACACCAAATAAATATTAATTCCCTTCTTTAAAAGGCAAGTAACTAACTTAATGTACTTAGGTATTATTTACCATTGTGGTTCTTATTTCATGAATTAAGACCGCACAAAGAGTCAACGGACTAACAGTCCGTGGAGTTCGGACCGACTGTCAGTTCCTACATGCCAGGGATGGAGAGAAAGGACAGATGGCCAAAGTTGAGGCCAAACTTTGGACTCCAGTCTCTTAAAGAGGTACTGCCTCTTCATGCCATCAATATTAAATCAGGTCGCTGTTATGTGCAGACATTGGATCTCAGCCTTGGGGATTCATTAATGGTCAAGAGCATGCATCACACCTCCGCCTTCATGGGACATGTCAGAGAGGCAGACGTTAATTGAGTTGTCACACAAATAAATACGTTATATTATGGAAAATGCTATAAAGGAAGGGTACCATACCATGGGACTGTAAACCAGAGATGGTCTAGTTAGTCTGGAGGGGTAGCGGAGGGTCTTCTGTGCTGGTGATGTCTGAGCTGGGATCTGAAGGATAAATAGGGGCTAACCAAGGACATCAGGTAGGAGGAACACGTGGTAAAGTACCTATGTTGGGAAGGAGCAGTGTAAGTTGGGAAAACTGAAAACAGATTTGTGTAGTTTGATAAAAAGGACAAAGGGCATCTCTTAGGACATGAAATGAGTTTGGAGAACTGGACTGGGGCCAGATGATAAAAAGACTTGTCAAAGTAAAGGAATGAGAAACTACTGAGAAGTGTCCATTTTGGGGTGACATAAATTAATTAAAAAATTGAAAAGATACCCTGAAAGCCTGTATTAGTCAGTGTTCTCCAGAGAAATAAAAGAGATAAAGAGATGGAGAGATAGATATGCATACTTATACATACATACATACATACATACATACATAAAGGGATTTAGTTTAAGCAATTGGCTCACATAGTTAAGGAGGCTGAGAAGTCCTGTAATCTGCTGTCTGCAAACTGGAGACCCAGGAAAGCTGGTTGTGTAATTCAGTCAAGTCCAAAGGCCTGAGATCCAGGCAAGTCCAAGGTGTCAATTGTGGTTCAAGTCTGAAAGCCTGAGAAGGAGGAATAGCCGGGGCACATTGTCCACGGCGGTGACCATTACTGGCTACTTGTGGCTACGGAGCTCCTGAATGTGGCTAACACAATGGAAGAATTGGATTTTTAAATTTTATTTATCTTTAGTAATTTAAATGTAAATAGCCAAAGGTGGCTAGTGACTTCCAAATTGGACAGTGTAGGGTTTTTTTAAATTTTTTAAATATTTATTTTTGAGAGACCAAGAGAGCATGAGCAGGGGAGGGGCAGAGAGAGGGAGACACAGAATCCGAAGCAGGCTCCAGGCTCTGAGCTGTCAGCACAGAGCCTGACACGGGGCTCGAACTCACACACAGTGAGATCATGTCCTGAGCCAAAGTCGGACGCTGACCGAGCCACCTGGACAGTGTAGTTTTAATATGTGAACCTGCTCTATCCCTTCATGTCGCTGATCTCTGAGATTATTTTACTCCTGTGTTTTACATTGGCTATTACCTGTCTCTTTCATGGCAGAATATCTTGTTGACGGCTGGATTTGTAACACTCAGGATAGGGACTGACATGTAGTCATATCTCGATGAATTTTTGTTAAATTGACTTTCAAATTAATAAATGCCCCTTCAGAGCACTTTGCTATTTTTAAATGCTATTCCAGAGCTCTTAGCTTCTAACGCTATTGCTTTCCACTAAAACATCCAGGAGTCAGACTCTGGGTAGTTGGGTAACACAAAATGCTATCAGGTTGTATACTGACATAGTGGGTTTTATCAGATTCAGCTGGACCCTAACCAGTTCTATCTCCTTGGTTTCTGTTCATCTTTCTGTTATGCTGAGATGGATCTGGAGTCTACCCCTCCAGGTCCAACATTTTGCACATTTGGGGAAATGTGGATTCTGTCCCTCTAGCCTACTTGTGGCTTCTGATACCGCCCAAAGCTTGTACAATGGGGAAGTGTTGGAGAAGGTCATCGAGAGTTCACGAGCGAGGTCATGACCGCTGGTTGACCCCAGGAGCCGGACTCAGGCAATCAGAGCGGCTCCTCGCCCCTCCCCTGTCCGTGAAAGATAAGGTCTGCCCACCGTTCCCACAGTGGGAGCCATTTTGGGCCAATGGATGGTATACTTGACCGAGCCCTGCTAAGAACTCTGTATAATAAACTTTCGGGATTGTGGCAGGCGGTGCGGAGTTCTCTGTCTTTGCAGCTGCCTAAAACAAGCCTCGTAAGTAAACTTCCTTCCTCGTTAACATTGCCGCTTACCCACCCATCAGGAGCCCTCGGCCTCTCCCTTCCCTCTCCCCCTGCCCTGCGTGTAGGGGGGCGGTTTACAAACCAACAAGAAGCTTAGGGTTCAGATCCCAGATAGGTCTTTAGACATAGGTTGCTTGGTTAAGTGAAAGTCAAGTCTCTGGCTTTGTTGGGAGGACAAAAGGTCAGACCGTCCTTATTACACAAAATTGCCCCAAGGTTTTGTTTTGCTTTCCTGGGTTTAGAATTCTCGTAGCATAAAAGTATAGTTCATTCTCTGTGAACTCTCCTTTATGTGCAGCTGTTAAAAGCCTCCGCACATTTATTTGCTAGTGAAAGAATGAAGTAATACTACAGAAAAAAGAGGGGGGGAAAATCCATCCCACCTGGTTTCGTTTTTGCTAACCACCTCCAAATCCTGTGCACAGACCTACGTTACACATTCACGATTCCCGTGCTATTTTGCGTGTTCACGCACAGCGTTCTAAGGAGATCAGCGAGGTTAAATCATGACTCTATCTAATGGCTGTATTCTATTATGGTGTAAAAACATTCATTCAATCATCCCCCCTCCCTGGGCATTTAGCAGACGCCAGTGGTGAGTCATTGTCCTAATAATGAAATGACACTACAGTGAATGTTTTCCTACACGTAAGTGCCGCCTAACTCAAACCCACCCAGAAGTGATATCCAGATGGAGCGAAGCGTGTGAGCCCTTCATAGCTTTTGTGGAATTTCTCCATGCTTCTTTCCGGAAGAATGATCGCCGTTCGCAGCACCATCCGGTGGCGTACAACCGTGCTGATTTGCAACAAAAGTGTTTCTCTTTTATTCTCCTAATTTGGGCTTGTGACAATAGTGCTGACAACAATACCAGTAGCAACAATGGGGCTAATATTCTTGGGGTGTATCGTGGGAGAGCATTGGAATAAGTGCTTTAAAGACACTGTGTATAGTGCTTAAAAATACAAACGCTGGAAGCTGGCTTCATGAGGTCAAATCCAGATTCTACCACTTAACCTCTAATTTGCTTCCGTTCCCTGCTTGCAAAAGATTCACAGGGTCACTGTGAAGACCAAGTGAGTTTATAGAGTAGAAAGCCCAGGAAAGCACTGGATAATGTTGATTCTCATTCCTAATAATGGGTGGTTTTATTAACCTCGTTTTACAGGTGAGAAAATGGGAGAGTAAGGATATGGCTCAAGGCCACGTAGCTCGTGAAAAGTGGGGCTGGGTTCCACCTGCAGAAGCGCTTTCCCCAAGGCTTGCATCTGCAGGGAAATACTCAGCCCTCTTCAGTGAAGGGACCAGCACTGACATCCAAGGAGAAATTAGTGCTGCCGCCGAGTTAGACCAAAGCGGAATCAGGCACAGAAAACGAGAACATAAGGTCACTGCGACTCACTGGAAACGCCATGAGGTTTCTCCTTCCAAGATCAACAATAAACTGGTCCTTTTTTTAGGCCATTATTTTCTTCATCCTTGCGTCTGAAGGTAGTTCTATATGGAAGTGTCTCGTGGGATTGTGAAATCCCCCCTCGATGGCAGGGGCCCAGTGGGCAGCAAACCCAGAGTATCGTTCAGGACCCGTGTACTTGCCTCAGGGAGGCCCTCTCTAAATACTTACTGACCCGAATTTCTCCTAAACATTACCATAAACACATTCAGTTATTTCTTAATGTACTCTGTTCATAACTGCTTAGTCAATTATTTTTATTAGCATAACATTCCTTTTAAGCATAATGATGTTGGGGGAAAAAAACAATATAAGCACATTTTCTCAGCTACGGCTGATGGTGAGTGTTTTCTCTTCTCTTCTTCTTTTTTGGACTTCCTTTGCAGATTTGATGAATTAATTGTGAATTTCCCAAGGGGGAATCTAATATGAACTGAAATTTGTCGTTTATTCTATAATGTTTAGTTTCTATTCTAGTTCCAGTGACTATCCATTGAGACCGAAGCTTGAATATTGCCAAGGGCTCATAAAATTGCTGATATAACCTACTTTCTCCAGAGAACCTGACTTCAGTTTTCATAATGAATTAACGCATTCTTTCTCCCCCAATTTCTTTGCTCCGACAGCTATTTGTGGAGACCACTGATGTCAATGGCAAAACCCTCGAGGGCCCGGTTCCCCTGGAAGTCATCGTGATTGATCAGAATGACAACAGACCAATCTTTCGGGAAGGCCCCTATGTTGGCCACGTCATGGAGGGATCACCAACAGGTATGGTAAATTGGCTTACGTTAGCATCATGGCTTGGAAAGTGGCATACTATGTGACCTTTGGGGATTCTAGAGACTGTTTTCTTCCAGCTCCAACTTGGTGTGCATCACCACTGACCTGTTATTTCCCTGAATGGACGCAAGCGCTGGAAATCTGGAACTCAGAACGTGACTGGGGTGTTGCAGGCTGTGAAAATATCTTTCCTTGTCTCTGAAAGCGATCTTTCAAAGATGGCCAATATCTAAGTCTCTAAGGCATGGCTGATGCCGAATGCTGTGTGAATATATCTAGCTCACCCTTGTGAGGGCCCAAGGTTGAACTTTGTGGGATGGCAGGGCTTTGGAGAAAATCAAGGTCCCCGCTATAAGCGCCTCAGATACTCCTTTTCCTAATTGTCTTTCAGTAAGAACCATTTTGGAAAAAAAACAGGTAGGACTTTTTTTCCCCCCTTACGCAAGGTGCATGGAGAAACCTTTTGTCTTCAGTCAAAGGGCCAAAGGCAGGACATTTTATTTCTCTCTGGAAATACAATCACCTACTGTTATGGAAATCACTACAGAGCTCCCGGTTATCTTCTTTCCACACTTAACCTTTCTATCAGGGAAGGTTTTAGAATTTAGAGCTCCAGGGGCGCCTGGGTGGCTCAGTCAGTAGAGCGTCGGGCTTCGGCTCCGGTCTTGATCTCGCGTTAGTGGGTTTGAGCCCTGCGTCAGGCTCTGTGCTGACAGCTAGCTCAGAGCCTGGATCCTGTCTTTGGATTCTGTGTCTCCCTCTCTCTCTGACCCTCCCCTGCTCACGCTGTCTCTCTCTATCCCTCTCAAAAATAAATAAAACATTAAAAAAATTAAAAAAAAAGAATTTAGAGGTCCCTTTTCATGGCACAAGAGATACTAATAAATACGTTCTGTGACCAGCCATAGAAGTCACTGCTGAGTATAATGCTTGAGAAAGTAGAGAGCAAAGTAGAAAAACCCCTATTATGAGACTAGACTTTGATCGTAAGCTTTAAAATACACGGGAGTGAATATGCACCGTATGAAGGGGATCACTGTGGCCGTGTCTAGATGATGCCCAAACAAATAAGTCCTTCAGCAGGGCAGACTGGACACGGAAGCCTCAGCGCTGCTTTGGTGGGTTCTGTTTCCCCCTTTCACTGATGATGGGATGTATCAATAACAGGGCTGGAGCGTCGTCATGGTAACCTGCCTAGACTACCCCATAAGTCATTGTATGCAAGGCACCTAAACCTCCCTTCTGCCTCATGGGGCTGGTCTCCATGTACTGCATCTCCTCCCCAGGGGAGCAGAGCTCTCCCTTCTGGGATTTGAATGCATTCTATAAAAAGGAGCTAGAGGGCGTTTGGGGGAGCCCTCGAGGCGGAAGGGTAATAACAGGCCTGGAAGGATGGTGCAGGTGGGTCAGATCACTTTCAGGCAGACCTTTCCCGTAGCACCTTGCCTCTCCATAGGCTACTTTTTTTTATTTATTGATTTCGAGAGAGAGAGAGAATGAGCAGAGGAGGAGCAGAGAGAGAGAGAGGGCGGGAGAGAGTCCCAAGCAGGCTCTGCACTGTCAGCGCAGAGCCCGACGCAGGGCTTGATCCCACAAACCATGAGATCATGACTGAAACCGAAACCAAGAGTCCGATGCTTAACCAACTAAGCCACCCAGACAGACACCCCTCGTAGGCTACTTTTAATGGAAGGGTGACCTCTGGTGAGAGAGAGCCTGGAATTTGGGTTTGACGCTCACAAATCTCGTCTTAAACAAGCTGATGTGCAGGACAAGTTAAGGGAACTGATAGGGAAAGCTATTAAAGAGGCTAGAGTTTGAGCAGAGCAGGAAAATGATTCCTGGTTTCCGTCTGTGAGTGACTGGAATTCGAGTCAACCCTGGAAAGTGTTCTAAATGTAAATGACAGCGTTTACGTCGGAGGCAGCTGTGAGCATGTGCGCGTCTTTGTATATTATGTGTGTATATGATTAGACGCCAGCCAATTTTCCTCCTGCTGTTCCCTTCCTTGAGGTTTCAGAAACAATTTCAAATTGTATTGCTTTATATACATGTCATATTTTGAGAGAAAAATGGGATCTTTTATGTACACTGAATTTCTTAAAGCCCAGAGCAATTTGGTTAGGATGGACGGATCTCCAAGCAAAACATAAAGCACTTCCAACCTCTCCTTCTGATTGGTATTTTCCTATAAAAACACATAAAGACTCGGATATCTGTGTGGCATCTTCCAGCTATGCAGAGTTTGGCCTGAATCATTGTTTTTCCTTTTCGGCCCCCTTCTGGGTTTGACTAGAAAGCAGGAGTTGAAATAAGAGTCAGTCAGATTTGGGGTCAAGAATGTGCAAGATGACCCCTAAAGCCTGAACCACTTACAGGTTCTAACAACGAACGCTGACAGGCTTAGAAATGATGGCCTCTTCTATGGCAGTAATGCCCTGCCGCTTCGTGCTTGGTGGAATCCTGTGTGTTGTCGACCCCGTGACAGACGGATTGTACAGAACGGGATGCCAACCCTGGAATGAGTTTAGTGACTTTGCCCCATTCACGTAAATAATAGGTGGGGGCTAGTGTTCAAGACTCAGTGTGTATCTCCGACCTTCAAACCATGTGCTCTTTCAAGTGTCCCACAAACTTCATGGTGAGAACGGCCATCAAACTGCCGTAGCATTGACCTGAGCACTTACTGTGCACCTTTAGGACATAGTATGAGTTCCTCCATGACAGCATTTTCTACCCTGAGGGGTGGATACCTCTCTCCCCAGCATACATCTGAAAATAACCTCAGAGAGGTCCAGAAACTCGGCCAAAGTCAGATGGCTGGTGGGTGAGCCAGAATCTGTGTCTGTGTCTCTGGCTTGAAACGAAGGCTCTTTCCCGTGTATGACTTGGACGTGACCCCCTTCCCTCACATTCTTCGCCATGGACTCTTTGCAGTCCCCGCACGGGGGTGGGGGGGTAGTGTTTGCTCTATCAGAGGAACTGATGAAGCTCCCAATGGATAGTAACCATTCTCCCGACCAAGCATGGAGCTCATGCAATCACTTTTGACATAATGTGGGCTGTTGCTCTCAGTCTCTAGGGTTAAACAGTGCCGCACGTGGGCCATGTAGTCACTCACATTGTTTTCTTCTCAGTTCACGTCATCAGGGCCAGCTCCATGGGGTGTGACCTGCATGGCCCTCAGGGCCCCATGCTCAGAAGGGCCCATGTTCAGCATTAGGCTCTGCTGTCACCACGTTTAAATTAGTCGGTGTTGGACAAGGGTCCCTTTTGCATTTTCCTTTTGTACCAAGCCCCTCCCCCCCAAAACTTATGTAGCTGGTTCTGAGCATAGCACTGTGGCCCAGAGCTCATGTGAGGCTCCTCCCAGCTTCTTAGCTAGGTGAGACCTCGAGCAGCTTACTGAACCTTCTAGAAGCCTCAGTCACCTTGTCTGTAGATGGGGTGGGTGCATAGTAAATAGTGCCTACCCTAGAGAAGTGTGTGCAAGGATTCAGTGAGACACTGTGCTTCACTCAGCACTTACAACATAACAAATGGTCAAGAAATGCTGGAGTATCGTTAATGCTGCTATTAGTCTTATTATTCCTGCAGCGTACCCTTTAGGGAAGGTAAGGCAAAGAGACATGCAGTTTGTGTGAAGGAACATTCATCTCCCAACAAACCAAGCATCATTTTCATGTGCCAGTGTGCCTGGATATGCCACCAGCACCAATCCATCATGGAGGAAGGTCACCCATATTTATCTGTGTGTGCAGACAGGAGACCATTTCCAGCTGCTCAGCACTAAACTCCAGGGTATTGTTTTGGCGAATCAGTACTGGATGAGGGAAGATCAACAGAAAATAATGGTCTTTGAACTTCGCAAATGATGAGCTATTCCTTTCATGGAGCCACGAGGCATTGATTTATGGGACCCATGCCCAGCCCCCGCTGCTCTGTGGGGCCAGCCAGAGCTCTGTGTGAGCCTGGTTTTCTGAATGTCCAAGGCATGCCAAGACCTCGTGAGTGGGTATAGAGGGCTGGGACCCTTGAAGTTCCTGGAGGGCACGAGTGCCGGGGGCCCCAGTGCCTACAGGCATCACCTCCCCAGTGTCTTCCCAAACCAGTAGTGTTCTGGGCACCCTTGAGAAGGGCCAACCACGAGAGCCCGAGGTGAGGATTGAGGGTTTGGGGTTTACCTGAGGTGCAGGACAGCAGGTGAGGAGTGCTCCAGGTATGGGAAGTTGGCCAATTCGAGGTGCCCCCTGATGCCAGCTACCAGTGTGGGCAATTGTGAGCTTGAGCCTTTAGATTGGGGGGCCCTGTAAAATGCATAAAACACACACGTTAGAGTCATCCCCTCCCAGGGCCCCGGGAACATGCATCTCTACACACCCATCAAATACTGGCCAAGAACTATCCCCAGAGGGGCTTTGATGCCCAGGCCCCGTTGGCCACTTGTGAACGTGGGCAAGCTGGGGTCCAGCAGATCAGGGGCAGCCTTCCAACAAGCTGTGGGACCTGGCTGTTGGGCTGGCCTCAGCTATGTTCTTCCCTCCGTGCTTTCAGCCACCCTGAGCGGGCCCAATGAGCAGGGGCAGCTTGGAGAATGGCACCCATCCCCTGGACAGACAGAGTGGCTTTGAGGGACATCAGGGGAGGGAGGTGATGGGAAGAATTCGCTTAGTCCCTAAAAGACATGACCAAGGAGGACAAATGTGATGTTGACCTTTCTCTTTAAATAGGGGTCAGGACCCAGAGGTGCCTGTTCTGACTCCTGAGAGATAGCCAGGGCTGAGAGGTGTCCTCTAGGCAGTCGAAGAGGAGTAGCGATGAGCAGCTAAGTCCCCTTCTGACCTGTGAGCACACCAGTGCACTTACCCTCCCTGGGGCTTCCTCTCGCTCCCTCTGTTGTTGTTTTTCTGTCTACTGTGTGCCAGCACCATTCTGAGCTCTGAGGGAGCAGCTGCGGACCTTTCAGAGGCTGCTCATTCCCTCTGGGTTCGCACAGCCAGGCAGGGTGACTGGCCACAAGTAGGACCTGACACGTGGGAAGTTCTGTGGTGCACCCACACAGGATGCGTGTTCCAGGGGGCACAGGCCAGCCTCCCCACAGGGGGCTTTGTCGTTTATTTCTCCTCTGGGATCCACCTGGGTTTCTGTTATTCGAGGCTCAGTTACTTTTATTTAAATTTCGTTTAATGTTTGTTTATTTTTGAGAGAGAGAGAGAGAGAGAGAGAGAGAGAAACTGAGTGTGAGCAGGGGAGGGGCAGAGAGAGGGGAGACACAGAATCTGAAGCAGGCTCCAGGCCCTGAGCTGTCAGCAACAGAGCCCGATGCAGGGCTCAAACCCACGAACCATGAGATCATGACCTGAGCTAAAGTTGGACACTTAACTGACTGAGCTCCTAGGCACCCCTTGGTTACTTTTCTTTAAAAAAAAAAAAAAATCTAGGGGCAACTGGGTGGCTCAGTCAGTTAAGCATCTGACTCTTGATTTTGGCTCAGGTCATGATCTCATGGTTAATGGGATAGAGCTCCACTGTGGGCTCTGTGCTGACAGTGTGGAGCCTGCTTGGGATTCTCTTTCTCTCTCTTGCTCTCTCCCCCTCCCCCATTCTCTCTCACACATTCCCTTTCTGTCAAAATAAATAAGCTACAAAAATCCAACTGTGACAGACATGAGGAAAACATTCTATCAATGGCCTTTGGCACAAATGTCTGTCCTGAGAGCTCCGCTTTACATGGCAGTTGTTTCCCAAACAGCTTGGACTACATCAAGGTGGTTTTGATATCTTAGAGTGGGAATCTGAGACCTGGCTTGATTCAAACCCTCAGGTTGTCGGTATGACCTGGTGCTAAAGCCCTTTGTGGCCCCTTGTTCACGTGCCTCGGTGAGTGCAGTGTGGCTTCTCTCTCCGCCCAACTGTCCAGTTGTCCTTCATTGGTATTTTTGGACTTTCCCTGGGTGAGTTGTCCCAGTCTTAACTATCCCAGCCAACCCTATGGGCTCTGGGATATTGGGCACATGACTATTTGGAGTTTTTCCTTAAAGAGATGTATTTATTAAAAAAAAAAAAAAGCAATTCCGCTTTTGTTCAGCATTTTTTTTTAAGCAAACAAAGTCCAGTCACCCTCAAATCTCACCATCCAGAGAACAGCACAGTTTCCATGTTGGTGAGTATAGTTCCAGGGCTCTGCCTGGGCATGTCTACACACAGGGATGCTCGACACGATTTTGTAGAAACAGAGCCATACGTTCCTCTCTATAACCCTCTTTCTTCACTCCACAGGATCCTATGGACTTCTTTGTAAATCAATAAATGTCAGGCTATATCGTTGTTTTAAACAGCTAGTGTCTGGATCTGCCATCATCTAATTAGCCATCCTCTATTGATTTAAGTTTCTCTACTCTTCCATGCTTATAATCAGACGGGAGAGAACGCGTCTCTTCCTATGCGCGTGACAATTCTTCGGGATAAATCCATCGCCGTGGGCTTGACAGGACAGAGGATGTGTTCATCTCATGACATTTGGGTGTGTGTCAGGGTGGTGCTTCTAATCAAAGGATCATATCTGTGTCTTGACCATCCATGAGGTTACAACTATAGCCTTTCCTTTCACATTTGAATGTGTCTGGTGGATATTTTTGTTTATTTGGTTTTCTGGATTATACCCAACATGGCCAAGCTTTTGTGGCCACTTCACTAGCTCTGTCAGTAGCTCGTGAACTACCCTGGTCTAGAACCCTCCCCGGCGTCTGTGATTGAGGAAGAGGACTAAAACTGTGGATCCTGTTCTCTCTCCTGGAGCTGTCATTGGCGTGTTAGCTGAGGGAGGGCGCCTGGGAAAAGATGTCGTTAATGTGCTGCAGGGTCGTTCAGATCGCATCAGGCACCACTGGAGTTATGGTACAGATCACTCCCCTGCAGTTGACCGTAAAACAAAATTTATGAGTTATATAATCCAATTGGAGACATCTTCCCAGAGGGAAACTTCCAGAAATAAACTGTATCAAAAGAGTTGAGTTATCTGAATCTTGCTAGCTACTCAAGAAACTGAATCCTGCCAAGTTGCTCCTAACCATGTCTGGGGAGCCCTGGTGATAACTTACAGGGGCTCCAAACCAAGGCCATCAACAACCTTGTCGCAACCACTAAGTTTTCCCTCCTTTATACCCCGGCCCCTCTCTGATGGACACCACTGCACATATTAGACCCAGTGCTGCTGGTCTGCTGGAGCCTTGGGGATACCATAATGCTACACAAGACACAGGAGAATGCCTGAACCCCTTCATTCTGTTACAAGGATACCCAACGACTAAAACTGTGTGTCTCCTCTTTAATGAGGGCAACTTTGAAATGTTTATTCCTTTTTATTCCTCTTTTCATTTTTATTCCTAGCCCTCTCTCCACATAAACTCCTGTATGAGCCCATGGGGTTGGAGACCAGTTCACAGGCAGACCTCACATCGTTTCTTGAATCACAATTCTCTCTAATAAGGAAGGCTTTGTTCCTGGCCAGCCTTGGGTGTCTGTCTCCCCACTGTCAGCCCCCCATCCTCTACCTCCTTCATGTCAGATCTGAACA
This sequence comes from Cryptoprocta ferox, assembly GCA_028646485.1. Taxonomy (NCBI): domain Eukaryota; kingdom Metazoa; phylum Chordata; class Mammalia; order Carnivora; family Eupleridae; genus Cryptoprocta; species Cryptoprocta ferox. The sequence goes on from CM053563.1 coordinate 51,722,388, forward strand.
CTCTAGACACTGAGGATAACCTGGCGAACTGGAGAGATCTGACTTCCATGGCCATGGGGCTCGCTTCCTCATAAAAATAACACTTGCCAGTCGTGCCCCTCTCACTTGTTGGATACACATCAGACTTGAGCTGGGAGTCATCCTCACCCCACTCTACATTTGGGAGAGACCTATGACATCAACTAATGCAAAATAAAATAAAAAACTAGTTAATTAAAATGAAATAATACTTCGAAGTGGAGGGAGAAAGAAGCCTCACTAGCTTCAGAAACTTCGGGATCATTCCACAACCTTTTGAAAGAATAAATCTGACTGGAGTTTTTAGCCAAAATGGAAATCTGGTGGTAGTTGAGCAACCGCAAATTAAAAATGACAGTGTCTTTGAGTTGTTAATGGCACAGAGCATGGTGGACACCACAGCCTTGAAATCCATCCCTCATACTGAGGGATTCACTCAGAATAGCCCAGGTATTTTTAGTGCTACAGATGAGTAAAGCTGAGGAACACATCCACAAGGGCATTAAAGAGTTATAATTTCCAAGAAACTCTTTCTTTACATCCATTCCTTCTGGCCATTTTGTTGACTAAACCATTCAACAAGTATTTATTGGGCAGCTTCTATGAATCAGACAAGGCTCTAGGTGCTAGAGATACAGTAGTGGCCAAGACTATTCAAGACTCTACTCTTGAGACATTTGCATTTTACTGGGAAGAGAAGAGTAATTAACAAGAAAACAAAGAAGATCATTTAAGTAATTTGTATTAAAAAAAAAAAGGCAAGGTGAGGTGATAGAATGAAAGTGAGGTCAAGAAGGAACTCTCTCTGGGAGATGACATTTAAGCTAAGACCGCTGAAAATAAAAGAGCCCACCATGTAAGGTATTGAGCCAGCTTGTCCCAGGCAGAGGGATCAGAAAGTACAAAGGTCTGAGGCAAGAAGGACAGACCGAGAGACAGAGAAGAGGCCAGTATGGTGGAAGAATGTCAACAAGAAAGAGTGGCAATTGAGTTCAAGGAGATAGGGAAGCATGAGATCAGAACAGAAGTCTCCAACCTTGGGCCGTGAGCCAAAGCCGTCCCACTGCCTGTTTTGTTTTGTTTTTTGATAAAATTTTATTGAGACACAACCATGCTCATTCATTTAAGCCTTTGACTATGGCTGTTTTCATGAGCTGCTGTTAGACTTGAATAGTTGGGACACAGATGATATGTCCCACAAAGTCAATTTTATATATTTATATAAAATTTATATATATTTATATATAATATATATTATATATATATTTAAGTTTATTTATTTTGAGAGAGGGTGCATGCCAGCTGGAGAGAGAGAGAGAGAGAGAGAGAGAGAGAATCCCAAGCAGGCTCTGTGCTGTCAGCACAGAGCCCAAAGTAGAGCTCAATCCCACAAACTACTGAGACCATGACTTGAGCCGAAATCGAAAGTTAGATGCTTAATGGACTGAGCAACCCAGGCGCCCCAGGTATATTTTTTAAAAATGGAACATACTTAAAATATCTTAAGGGGACCTGGGTGGCTCAGTCGGTTAAAATATCTTAAGGGGACCTGGGTGGCTCAGTCGGTTAAGCATCCGACATTGGCTCAAGTCATAATCTCATGGTTCTTGACTTTGACCCCACATTGGACTCTCTGCGTCAGCACTAAGCCAGCTTCAGATCCTCTGTCCCCCTCTCTCTGCCCTCCTCAAGAAAAAACAATTTAAAAAATAAAATATTTTTAAATATTTTCAAATAAAAAGATATATATATTACTTTGCCGTTACAGAAACGGCTTGTAGAACCCTGGATTAGAGCTCCGTAAGTTTTGGTTATATTTTAAATTTAGTAGGAAACCCTTGGGTGGCTTAAGGAGCATGGTGGTAAAATGCAATTTTACTGTTACAAGAGGACTGAGCTAATCCATGTGGAAAAAGCCATCAGTCAGCCAGGACTACTTCAGCAGTCCAGGCTCGAGGGCACAGTGGCCTGGATGGGCTGGGAAAAGTGGAGGTGGAGAGGTCACGTAAGATTTTTGCGGTGAGCCCGTGATGGATGGGGGAATGCTGAATATTGACTCATTTTATGGTAGTAGATTACCATAACTGATGTCATCTATGCCTTGAGGAATTATGGGAATACTATAAACCTTAATAGGTTTATAAATTTTCTGAAAGTACGAACTAGATTTTACCTCCAGTGTTCTTTCTAAGGCATAAGCCAAAGACCAGGGGGACCAGATTACCTTCTCATTCTCCCTCTTCCTCACTTAGCAGAGTTCCAGACACATGGTAGCCACTCGGTACATTTCATGCAATGAACAAATAGCCCCAAATGGCAGAAAGCGTGAATCACTACAAGCTTCCCTTTTTATTTGATTTTTAAGTAAATGTTGTCTTTATTGGCAATTTCTTCACTACTTCAACAAATATCTCAGGAGTGCCTGTTAGGTATGAGAATATGCGGCTGCTCAGGAAGGGTGAGGTGGGGTCAGGGAGCGTATGAAATAGACACAGACCCTGACTCCTTAGAGTCTGCAGACGCCTGCACAAGGGAAAGGCCGCAGCCCCGGGAGCATCTCACTAGGAGCGAGGGAGGGAGAGCGCGCCTGCCCCTGGCTAATGAAACAGTGGAAAAGCCACCAGTGTAATCTCACTAGCACTGGATATGGGTCTAGGTCCTATGCCTGTCTCTCAATGGAAATCCTTCCCATTCTTTTCCGATTGAGGAAACAGAAGCTCAGGGAGGTTAGGTTACTTCCCCAGAGTCGCACCCACATCACAGTGGGTGATGAAGCTGGGCTTCAAATTCAGACTAACTCCTGGGCCCTTTCGTCTCCTCTCCGTCTGCAACACCCACTGCCCTTTAACTACGTCATCCATGAAAATGTGAAGATCGTTTCAAATCTGCCGCCCTGCGTCTAGAGAATATTTCCTTACATGCATATGTGAGCGTGTGTATGTATATATCTGTGTGCGTGAGCGTTCACACATGTGTAGAGGTGTGTGTGTGTGTGTGTGTGTGTGTGTGTGTGTAGATGAAGGAGAGAGAGGGAAGTCGTTTTATTATAGCCTCGCTGGTCAGGTAACAGCAGCCCTTAGTTACTGGCGGTGGTCTCCTCAAACAGAGCCAGATCGTCCCCCTAGCGGCAGTTTTGGGGAGGCTCAGGGAGGACTCGAAGATTCATAAGGGATGCTAGACCATCAGTCAAGACAGTCTTCAAACGTCATTAGAAGAGATTTGTAATCAGCAGAGAGCTTGATAAACCTGCTTTTACTGCAGCCCCGTTGTGCTGAGAACACCGTCCCTTCTAAGGGCAGAGGGCAGAGCTCTTTCCATCCGTCTGTACAAATACTTGTGAATCTCTTTGCCTGAAGACAGGTACATAATACACGAAGAAGCCCTGAGTAATTTATGTATAGAACCACCTCCCTTCCTAAGTAAATGGAATAGATTCAATATTCTGAGCTCCATGGGAAGAGGGCATATAACATCCCTTTCAAGTATATGTTTTATAAAATATAGGTCATGAATTGAGTATCCCAGTATCAAAGAAAAAAATTTTAATAGACTCACAGCTTTCTCGCTGTAATTATGGCTGCATTTTTTTTTTTTCCAAGCCAAGCATGGTACCCAAAGCTATTTTATTATTCAGAAGACTGGCTCTTTTCAGAGATTGCTCACAAGTTCGGTTTGGGGGATTTTCAGTGTTGGCTTCTTGTTCGGGATTTCTGTTTGGGTTCAGCATGTCACGGTTTGTATCCACTGTGTTTGTGGTCGGAATGGGCTGGAGGCCGTCTTGGTGGGGAGGACAGGGCAGGGCTCGTGTTTCTGTGGTTGGCCTCTATGTCTTTGACAAAGGTCTCTTTTCAGAATGACGGAGGGCCTGTTCCCTGGGCCGTCAAAACCAGACTCCGTGAGCTGCTTGCCATCTGTCCCTCTGCTTTTCTTCCCACTTCTGCGATCTCACCCCCTCTTCTGCTACGGAGGTTCTGTGCCCGTCGGCTCACACCGAGGTCCTCAGCCAGGGTCAGAGGCGAGGGCTTGCACAGTAGCTTAGGTATAGGAAATTAAGTTAACTAGGTGCTTCCTATGTGCGATGCGTCATTCAAGAATGGCTGGCTGGATTTCCACTAGTTTGGGAAAGTGCATTAGACATGTTTTAACTTGAACCGTTGACCCACGCACTTAAAACAGATAATCCAAGGGACCTAGGCTGTCGCTGTCAAAGAAACACATCGTGTGGATGCAGACACCACAGAGCAGTGATTCATCTGCAGATGATCTGTCGTCTTCCCAGCCCCCAGACACTTTGAGTCGCCACACGGGGGGAGGGGAGAGTGCCACTGGCCTCTAGTGGGTAGAGGCCAGGGTTGCTGCTGAACATAACACACAGGACAAGCCCCCACGATGAAGGATTCTTTGGCTCAAGATGTCAGTACCGCCCAGGTGAAGGAAACCTGCCCTAGAGGAGACCATGAAGAGTTTTGGTTGTGAATTGCACATCCGGAGACTGGAGGGGTGCGGGCATTGGCTAGTTGTGGTGAGGCTCAGGGTGAGCTCTGGCCAGAGCCTGTTCCTCTAAGGCTGGTCCAGTAGCACGTAACTGCTGGTAGCGGTGAGCGCTGCCTAAGTAGGAGCTGGGACGAGGCCCTCTGCCAAGGGATTCCTGTCCATTGTCTCCCCGACTCACCACAGGGATCCTACACGCGGATGCGTGATCATCTCCATGTTTCCAGGGAGGACACTGAACCTTAGAGAGGTTAGAAGACAGTTTTTCCGGGAGAGGGGAGACCCCTCCCTCAATACCCATTCTTCTCTCCATTAGTAATGGACCCCAAGGTACAACAGCAGCAGTGTGTCCACATGAAAACCGTACTGGGGCTAGGTGTGACCATGTGATGGAGTACTGGCCAGCAGGCTACAAGCACGGCGTTTTGTTACGTGCCCGGGGTGAGTTGGGAGCCACAAGAGCTGGGAAGATTGCCCTTTTGTCCTGGCTGGAAGGAGGCCATGGCGGCTAGACCTCAGGCAGGCGTTGTGCTTCATAAGGTGGCTTTGAGGATGGAAACCATGTCCTAAGAAGGTGGTGAGAGACAGAAAGGGACAGGATTCTGTTGCCCATGGAATGTGACACCAGCCCTGGACTGCCTGTCTCCAGAATTATTTTACATGAGGCAGTAATGAACTTATGTCTCATTGAGCTCACAATTAACGTTGGCTCCTCTGTGCCCGTCACCACATCTAATAACAGCTGACATATCCAGTGTCACTCAACCAGCAAGAATTAGAGCCGAGACAATTTGACTCCAAGTCCTGCTTTTCAACTGCTGTGCTGTGCTGCCTAAGACATTCAAACCCTCTTACTCCTCTGTGTTTCATGCCACCTGCCCCTGTATGGTAATCCGAAAATTAAGTCTTTATTGGAACAAAAATAGTCTTTGTCTCCTCCATTATCTTAGAGTTCTTTCCAGAAAGCATTCTGAGGTCTCTGCCATTAAGTATTTTTTATTAGATTAAAAACATACCCAGTGCCCCATGATGGAAACTTCCTTAGAATAGCAGTTTTCATTGTCTCTTCTTGCAGGCATTACAGAGCAGAGTCCAGCCCTGATTGTCCGAAAGTGCTCCAGGAATGCGCATCATCACGTGGCCGCCATTTACACCAGTGTCCATGTCCTGGGGTCTGGGGAGGAAGGGGAAAGATACAAAGAATGTTAAGAGGGCTTTAGCAGGTTTTCACAGAATATTAATTTTGGGGACTTGTCAGTGAGTCAACCAGACATGCATCATGAGGATGTGCCTGTCAGTTCATCAGGAAGATCAATATTCTCTAACAGGAGTGCAGCACAGGGGTCGAGACTGCTGGCTCCCGTGTCCAAAAGGTCTGGTTTTCAGTTATGTTTCCTCTGCTAATTGAGAGCCCTTGAACATGACATCTTATCTCTCTGAGCTTTGAGTAACTCCTCTGCAAAAGGAGGATAATGGTAATGCCCCAAAGGGTAGCAGATATCAGGCCTGGAGCGCCACGCCGAACAAAATAAATACTACACGTGCCATAAACATTAGCAGCCACCAAACACTTTGTTCCCCAGTGGTAGGGCATAGTGCCGCTAGACTTCGTGCAGGGGAAGGAAGAAGTCTGCCAACCAGGGAAGCTGGGTTCCAATCCTGGCCCTTCCTCTTACCAGCTGTGCAAATTTGAGCATCTCTTTCGTCATTTTGCATTATGGTGACTGCATTTTGTATGAGTTTGAATTAGACAAATTTGAAATGATGCACTATGGAAATATTTTTAAAATCTCATTTGGACACACATCTAGAAACATTGCCTAGCTCCCCAAAGGAAGCCCTGTATTTATTAGAAATCATTTCCCATTTCCTCCCCAAATTCCCCAGCCGCAGGGGACCACAGATCTACTTGTTGGCTCTGTTGATTTGCTCGCTCTGGACATTTCATATAAACGGGACCACGCAGTAGGTGGTATGTTGTGACTGGTTTCTTTCCCAGGGCGCCATGTTTCCAGGATGCTGGGTTGAATGTAGCACGTATCAGTACTTTGTTCCTTTTTGTTGCCAAAGACAGGGTTCAGTCCTTAAATAAATCTGCTTTTGCCACACTCGGTGTTGCCTTAGCTGGTAAAGATGTAGACATAGCCCATTCTTTGTCAAGAGTACTCTTGGATTGTGCACATTTTGAATTATTTGAGATAGTCAAGAATGTGGCCCTTACATAAAGTATACCTGAGCTCTACTTACAAGAATTAAATGAGATAATATATGGAAGTTCTTGGCAGCAAGGCCCATTATATGGTGGCCCCTCAAGAAATGGCCCCTCCCTGTGTTGGGTGGGTTGACATCTCCTTGTCATCCACTGTAGTGTTTGTCACTCTAAGGAATCCTCATCCATAAAGATTCCAACCGATCAAGTACAAGAATTATGCAAAGTGTTTTCCAAGGAATTTTCTGGCCAGGTATCCCAAAAATATCTTTTTGAAAAAAAAATCCAATTTGCACTATTTTGTCAAGTTTCTGGAAACCTATCAAAGGTTCAAGTTAGATACTCCCTCACAAATCTTCACGGGTATCCGTATATTCATAAAGTACATCTGAGACCTTTACTTTCGTCAACCTGAGTATATTTCCATTATGGCAGCATTGCTGTTTGGCGTATGAGCTGTAATGAAAGACAGCCCTTGAAAACAACCATCATAGGGTCTTTTTGACTTATTTCAGCAAGGTTTGGAAGTCAAGAACGCTCAGTCATCCCTGATCCTTTACCCTTGACCTGGGCTATTAGGCGCCACTTCAAGCGCCATCTCCGCTCCTCCAGTGAGCCATCCCAGCTTGCCTCATAGGTGACAGACATCCGAATGGGTCCTTCCAGATGCGTCTTCCTATTTCTTCCTCCCAACAATGCTGATTATCATCATCTCCGTGTTTCAGATGAGGAAGCATAAGCTCAGAGAGGTTGACAACAGATAATCAGGGGAGAAGCTGGGAGTCTGGATCTGTCTGACTTCAAAGCTCATCTTCCTCTAAAAAGGCTGCATTTCCTTTGTCTTGGTATAGGTTAATTACTTCTTAGTTTTCCTGCTCATCTTCCACAGAATGACTTATTTACCCTGATTCATTGGTCTCTGATATAAGCATTCAGGGTTATTTCCTAGCCAAGGCTTTGCATCTAAATTCGAAATGTTTATTTTATTGCTTTTGGGAGATATAACAGGCAAGCAATAAAAAGTGCAGTGTGGCTTCAGCTTGAGAGTTTTTAGTCTGAGGACCAAGTCTAGGTCGTGGCTGTTCGTGGGGATGATGCCTTATAGCATGAGACAGTCCAGCTGTGCCTGGTCCTAATTACAAGTTAAGAGGTAAGGTCAAGTTATATTACCAGAGGGCAAACACCCCACCTGAAAGAAAAATGTCTAGAATTAGAAAAACTGTAACCAGGGATCTAGGGATTAAATTCATCTCAATGTATCAGTGAAGAATGCTTTCTGCTGCAGGTAACAAAATAGCAATTAATGTGGTTTAAACATCTCAGGTTGATTTTTCTCATATTTCCAGAAGCTGAGAGGTAGGTGGCTGCTTCTTTCGCTTCACTGATCTAACAGTCAGCATGTCTGTGAGTCTTTGGCCTTTCTCTTGTGGCTGTGAGACTTGTCAGTGCTCTAAAATCACAGCTATATCTAAAGGAAGAAGAAAGAGGGGGGCAGGAGACATGTCTATCCCTTTTCATTAGGGATGCAAAGTCTTTACCACAATAATCTTTTCTTAACAACCCCCCAGAGCAGAACTCTGGTAAGCTTATGATTACCCCTGGCTGCAAGAAAAACCATGTGTAAACCAGTATTTCCCTATGTGTATGTGCACACGTATACATGTGTGTGTGCGTGCGCCTGTGTGTTCATGAACATGGTGGGCTAGGGAGGAGAGAATTGGGAATAGATCTGGGATTAGCCATGACTGGTCCGCACAGAGTCCCCAAAGGGTAAGAGATTCACCCAACTTTTAAAAGGTTAAAATGCAGGAGAAACCAGCAATTTCCATGATTTTATTAGAAGTTTGAGAGTCAAGTGGGGCCATCACTGAAAGGATTTCCTGGTTAAATAAAGGAACAAAATGAAGCTGGTTTCTTGACTGTTCAAGTTTTGCTCTGGGCAGGCTGTGAGCCTGGCATGCAGGATATGGTAGATATGTTGGAAAGGTAGCTTTTAGCCAGTGAACTGATGCATCATGAGATACCTGAGCAGGAATGCTCCCCATCTCACAGAGGAGTGGTTAGAGCCCCCTCTTGAATATAAGATTGTCTGAGAACAAGACAGTAAACATCAGAGAAGTTTGTAGGATGTCAGGCAGACTTTTGACCTTGGGAACATCAAGACCAGCAATGGAGGGAGACTCGTGAGTAAATTGGGGATAGGGACCCCATCATAGATACTTCTTGACTGCCTCCTTCCACTGGCATCCACCCAGCTTCAGCTGGTCTCTTCCACAAAGCCCATCAGTACTCAAAGAATAAAACCCTTGCTGAAGGAATTTAAATGTTCCATAAATATTAAGCCAAGACGGTTGAGTTTCCTTTGTTTTGGGATTTCCCCTGTTCTCATAAAGAACAACCCTTTGACCAGGGCTTTGGTAGGAAATGACCACCCAGGACGCTGAAGGTGGACATAATACGTCCACATGAAAAATGACAGATTTTCTGTCTGCACCTCTTACCTAGAACTGTTGGTAAGAACCGTTGCTGTGTGTTTACTCTCCAGGTAGTCTCTGTCTCACTCTCCTATCGTCTGGTAGGTGCCCAGCTTTGCTGTAACTATCACATGCAGGATACGGAGCTGAGGATTTCATACACATCACCTCATTTCAGCCTTGCATTAACCCCCAGAACAGATAAAAGGATTCTCATTTACAGATAAAGACCTAGAACGTTGTGGGCAGGGACCTTACCAGGATCTCACGACTTCCCCTCCATATCTTCCTTACACCATGCGAATACATCAGTGCAAAATAGAGTGCCTAAATGAAAATTGCTATGCAAGACAGAAAACGCGACTTTAAATCCATGATGGCTTTTATCACTGGGTCAGAGGAAGAATGGAGCCAGAACGACAGTTAACTTGATTAGTCCAGGGACCCGTGAAAGTTGGGTGATCTTTTTGGACTTTCTCTTAGGGATGTTTGTATTAGGGTTCTCCATAGACACAGAGTTAGTAGTATAGGTCTGTATCTATAGCTAATAAGAAATTGGCCCCCACAGTTATGGAGGCTGACAAGTCCCAGGGTCTGCAGTCAACAAGCAGGACAGCCGATGCTGTAACTCCATCCAAAAGCCAGGAGCCTCGAGATCTAATAAGAGTGATGTTTCAGTTTGAACCTGAAGGTGGGGAAAAACCAGCTCAGAGTAGTCAGGCAGGAGGAGGCCCTTTTGGCTCAGCTGTTCTGTTCTGTTCAGGTGTTCAGTCGATTGGGTGAGGCCCAGAGGCTTTGGGGACGTCAATCTGCTTTACTCCATCCATTGATTCAAATGTTAATCTCACTGAGAAATACCCTAACAGACACACCCAGAACAATACTTGACCAAATGTCTGGGCACCTCGTGGCTCAGTCAAATTGACACCTAAAAGGAACCATCACAGCATGGTAGGCAGAATCTTGACCTTGACCCCATGACCTCCATCGTCTGGTCTTACTCTTGCAATTATGTTGCCTTACACAGCAAGAGATTTTGCCAATGTAAATACAGTAAAACCTTGGTTTGCAAGCGTAATTTGTTCCAGAAACATGCCTGTAATTCAAAGCACTCGTATACCAAAGCGAATTTCGAGAACCATTGGCTCAGTTGTGATCATGGTGACACTTGGCGTCATGTACTGTTCGTATTACAAGACATCGCTCGTTTATCAAGTTAAAATTTGTTAGAAATGTTTGCTTGTTTTGCAGAACACTCGCAGAACAGGTTGCTCGCCATCCAAGGTTTACTGTAAAGTTATTCACCAACTGACATTAAAATAGAAAGACGATTCCGGATTCTCCAGCTAGATCCACGTCATGACCTGACCCTTAAAAGTGGAAGAGCCAGGCAGAAGAGTGCGTAATAGAAGCACTAGAAGAGCGAAGGTGGAGAGAGGAGGCAGAGGTTGGTTAGACAGTTCCGAAGCCTGAGAAGACCTCTGGCTGTCATTGGCTTGAGGATGGGGTGAGGCCACAGCGAAAGCGTGAGAAGGAAATTCATTCTGCTGACACCCTGACCGAGCTTGGAAAGGATTTTCCCCAGAGGCTATGGTAAAGAATACATACCCTGCTTACAGCCTTGATTTCAGCCTTGTGAGATGCAGGTGAGTCTCATTGTGCCCAGACTTCTGACCCACGGTCACTGTGAGGTCATAAATGGGTGTTCCTTGAAGCTGCTGCTTGGTGGCAGTTTGCTACAGCAGAAAGAGAAAAGGAACACAGTATCTGGTTTACATTCCCTTACGTGACAACCATGAGCAAAGCTGCTCTTCCCAAGAATAAAAACGAAAACGGCCAACCAAATGACAGAACGAAAGAGAAACCCATAAGCTCACAAACTGTTCTAACAGCTGTCCAAAGTTCAACTCCAAGTGCAACATCTCCTCTTCAAGAATTCCCGATGATTGTTCTTAATCAAAAACAGCATCAGAAACAACCTTCAGGACGTGTTTAGCAACACATCCAAACCAAGCTTCTGCAATTGTTATTGCTTTTGATAGTCACGTGACACCACTCATTACAGCGAACTGTCCTCTGAGGAGGTCACGCTGACTGCATTAAGGAGCTCCGTGGACAAGTCCCCAGGCCCACTGGGCTTTCAGAAGTGACATTGCCCTTGTCACTGTTCACCTCACCCTCCCAGAGCAGACATCTTTCACGAGGTGCTGGAATTTGATGAGGACAGGACACTGAAAAAACAACATCATCCCCACAATTGGGATGAGCCGCTGTAGCTAATGGAGTTCAGCAAAACCTGAGGTTAACAGCACAGCAGTCACCGGGCTCGGCGTCATGTCGCTTTTCCACGTCTCCCTCCACACTCTCCTGCAAGGTGCACGTGGAATGCATGTGTCCAAAGTAACCCCTCCTGATAGCATCTTGTTTGGGAGCATAACCTCTCCTGGCCTACCTTCCCCTCCAGCATCCCCAGGACGTCTGAATTGTGGAACACAAATGGCAACAGCATGGCTCCCTGGGGAGTGCTCAGGACATGGGCGTAATCAAGAAGACAGACAGATGCCCTTTCGCCTACCACGTATTTGCCAACACTTAGCACACATTCGGCCAACGGCATGCTTAATCCTTACAGTCTTTTTCTTGTCTTTTTTTATATACGACAGCTTTATCACAGTATCACTCACATGCTGTACAACCCATCCATTTAGAGCAGGTGCTTCAGTGTTCTGTGCTGCATCCATAAAGTTGTGCAGCCGTCACTACAGTGAATTCTGGAATGTTTTCATCACCCCCAAAAGAAACCCTGTGTTCATTATCCTTTGCTTCCCATTCCTCCCCAAACTCTCCCAGCCCTCGACAACCACCAGCCTACCGTCTGTCCTGTGGATTTGCCTGTTCTGGGCATTTCACATAAATGGAGCCCTACACCACGTGTCTTTTTACGGCATCTTTCCCTTAGCATCATGCTTTGAAGGTTATGCTATATTGTGGCATGTGTCACCCCATTTCTTTTTATTGCCAAATATTCCAGTATATGCATTATTATTTTATTTACATCTTTACATTATTAGTTTCTTATGTTTTATGCATCTGTTCATAACTTGGTGGACGTTGGGTTATTACTAGTCAGTAATTCTGTAAGTTTAACGTACAACACTGTATAAGTTTAAGATGTACACTGTGCTGATGTGATGCATTTATAGGCTGCAACATGATTACTGTTGTCGTGTTAGCAGACACCTCTATCACATCTCATAATTATCCTCTCTTCTCTGTGGTGGGAGCAATTAAGATCAAGTCTCTTAGCAACTTTGGAGCCTGTAAGACAGTGCTGTTGACTACCATCACTAGGCTGTGCATTAGATCTCCAGAACTTGCTCACCTTCTAACTACAAGTGTGTACCGTTTGACCAGTACCTCCCCCACCCCGCACCTACCAGCTCCTGGTATCCACCATTCTCCTCTCTGTCTCCATGAGTTCAACTTTTTTATAGATGCCATATGTAAGTATGTTGATCGTGTACCCTGCAGACTTGCTGAAAGTCCTCTTTGAGCATAGACGCTACTTAATTTATAGTTTCACTGACTAATATCCTAGCTCAGTTCTAATGGTGTAGCTGCATGAGTCCAGTGCTCACACTCTGTTTCCTATGCCCTCATAATTCTTCAAGTACTTGTATGTCTATGAGACAGATATTAAACTGACATAACCTATATTAGTGTGGTATTGCCCCCAAATTCCCATTCAATTTAGGTTTATCATTCCTGCATTTTAGTTAGGGAAATAATATGACCACTTGTTAAAAGTCACAACTTAAGATATGTCCTTCATTCTAGAAGCGTCTTCCATTTCTGAGTCATCATTGGATTTTTCACCATTGTTTTCTTACACATTGGAAAATGGGGGTGCCTGGGTGGTTCTGTGGGTTACGCATGCGGCTTCAGCTCAGGTCACGACCTCACAGTTTGTGAGTTCAAACCCCACATCAGACTCTGTGCTGGCAGCTCAGAGCCTGGAGCCTGCTTCTGATTCTGTGTCTCCCTCTCTCTCTGCCTCTCCCTGGCTCTCAAAAATAAATAAACATTAAAGAAAGATTATGATCATCTCTTTCAAAAAAAAAAAAAACAAAACATTGGAAAATGGACTCATTTCCTAATGGCACTGTATCTCCCCACCAAGAATGCCTTCTTCCATCATTCTTGATGCTAAAATATGACATTTAGGCCCAGACCTGTCTCTTCCCTTCTAGAGTAACTTCTAGTCAAGACAAGACAAGACGCCTGTCCCATCCATCCACAGGCCACTTCTCTTGGGCACTTCCCATGACTGACACCAGCGTCCTTTCTCTAGAAGCAGTAGCCTCCCCCAGTGATCCTGCCACACACGTGTGACACCTAATGTGAAACCAAAGTCCAAGTGAAGTGACCTCAAGCACGCAGCCCCCTGGTTGGTTTGTGTCTCTACCCCCGCTCTGCTGCTGCTCCCGCCCTCTAACTTTGGCAACACAGTCGAGCCCAATCTGGGATGATGCCCACAACCTTGCATCTCTTCTGCCTCTGTTTCTCTGAATGCCATTATCTCCGGCCTCTCAAATATCTCAGGAAGAAAGTCACCTCTTCCATTTCTTAATCACCGTATTTTTAAATCTGTATTCTGATGACCCTCCATGGCCTTGCTCTTTGGTGCCCACCTTCTCCTTCTTGCTCTTTCTCAAGTTTTCCATCATCTCTATCCTTTCAGTGGACAGATGGGTCCAGATCTCCCAGTCGTCACAAGAGTGAACTCACCCCCTCCCACCTTACTTTCCTTACATGCTGTTACAGACTCTTTTCTCCTCCCTGTCACAGAAGTGCTTTCTGAAAACACATTGTTTCCTGATGGAAGCAATGTATACCTCTGCCAGTATAAAAGATGATTTTAGGTGGCAACGTGATGAACTTTTATTATTTTAATAGCTTTTTATTTTGATGCATAACTGAATACCTAGTATATCATTCCCATGATTTTACTCACAATGTTTCTTAGAACGCAGTTGAATTTTAAAGATAAATTTAAAGTATATTGAAAAATAAACAAATAGGGTACCGGTGGTGCACACATGGTAAAATAGTCGCCGAATGACTGGAATAGGGGAAATCTTTGTGACCTCCAAATGGACTCTCCTCGGGGTGACCCGGGGAGACCCACACTGTAGGAAGGCTCTGAAGATCAGAGCTAATGTGTTCAATAAATGCTACCTAGTCATCTCCCAGGTATACCTGTGAATGCACAGGAAAGACCTGGGGTAGGTGGGACGGTCCACCTAAGTGGGTGTTCAGGAGATGTTTGGTGGGTTGAAGCAGCAAGCAGAGCATACACCTAGTGCTCACTGTGGGCCAACAGTGCGCTAAGGTTTTCACATTCACCCTCTGCAACAGCCTCATGAACCCACTGCATCCCCACTTTATACATGAGAACACTGAGTCTCAGGGAGGTAAGGCATTTTACCTAAGATCGCTTGACTAGTAAAAGGTGGGGCAGAGATAGAAACCCCAGGCAGTGTGGTTCTGACTCAGATCATGAAGGCTCTAATTCACAGGCCACGTTACCTGGCAAGAGAGCATTTTCCTCCCCATGCTGTTCTTCCCCCAAATTCACTGCGAGAAATATTTATGCAGAATCCGTCATGCGTCAGGTCTACTCCAGACACGGAAGATCGAGGAAGACGTAACTTACCTCTGCTTTCTGGGGAGAATCACGCAGACTGCAAACAAGGAATGGGATTGAACTGTGCTCAGTTTAGCACAACACATAGAGGGAGTCCTCATTTTCTATTGATATTACCCAGGGAAGCCGAGCAATGGACATTGTGCAAAGTCAAATGGAACCTTTACAAAAGATCACCAGAGATGGTGTAGAAATAAAACACTAGAGTCGTTTTTCCTAAATAATTGGTTGTAGCAATAGAATCGATCATTTACATCACCAATTTTAATGTTGCTGTTGACAACTTTTCCAGGATCAGAGTTGGGGAGCTTTTGGAGATTTCTAGGATATTGAGCAAATACTTGAAAAATGATATTGAAAATGCTTGCTGTGTGTAACAGCATCTCAATAAGAAGCAGTTGGTACACCCAAATGAGGACTGTTGTGGGCAGGGGCTATTTTAAAGGTAAATTGCAAGGGATGGGGGTGTAACTTGAGCCAGTGACCACAGAGCTGTTATCATCCTGAGCCCGAAGGAATGAGTGGACATTCAGATCTGGAAGGAGAGTCGTGTAGAGAGGGACACTTTGGGAGAAATGGGGACCTGGGGCAGGGGACACGGTTAGCCCAGAGCAACCCAGAAGGGGGAGATGCAGGGGAATAAACACCCTAACTGCCACCCCTTCTGATCGCCAAGCCCAACAGGAGGCCGGAGGGTGTGTGCCATCCATTCAGGCCAGCCTGCAATGACCCAGAGTGGGGTGGGGCAGGGTGAGGTGGGCACGCTAACGGGTCAGGCTGAAGATATTCCATACACGTGGGAAACCTTCTGGAACGTTCTTACTGCTGTTCCTGAATGCAAAGACAGACTCACGTGTTTTGAATGAGAGAAAAAAAAAAAACTTAGTCAACCCGTTAGCCTGAAAATTCTGGAACTTGGGCAGAATCAACAGTGTGCTACTGATGCATTTAAATATAATTACATTTTTCTCAAGGTGGAGAAACTTCTTTGCATCCATGTAATCCCTGTGAATGAATAACTACATAACTTGTGAGAAGATTCCTCGCATTTCCATTGGTCTCTAAACCCAGAGATACTTGCTTTTGGCAAAGCGGAGACTGTTATTTCGTTTTGATTCAGGGCTTTGCAGACACCAAGTTTTCTCTTCTGAAAAAGTCCCCTATCGGTATATGTGCTTCTGCGTTCACTAATATTTAACTACATGCTGTAACGTGTAGGTAGAAAACAGTCCCCAACTAGAGTTTTCCTGGGCTGTGTGTTTTGCATTCTCAAGGTGTAAAGAGCGTCTGAGTTGGAACCCGTACCCCCTTCAGGATATGAGGGGATCCAGGTCAGTGAATTGTTTCAAGGTAGAAGAAGTTTAATGAATACAGCTTGGGCTGTGTGCTCCCCCATTAGCATTTGTTATTACGAAACCATTAGTCTGTCTCCGGATGCTTTCCCACATGCTGATGGTGTCAAAAGAATGACAGGTCTCTCATTAAAAATGCATAATAGCTTACCTCCTGCCTCCTCTCAAACCCTGACCTACCCTACTGTAAATACACTGCATCCATGAGAGTCTGCAGCAAACCAGCTGGGTCCTGTTAGAATATCTACTTTCTGCCACATCGCCCTGCGGGCAGCGTGTATAGCCATAGCCATAATATATATGGATTTGGGCCGCAAAGAGTTTGAGTCACCTTTTTAATAACCGTGGGAATTTCGCATCTCAAAGAAATCTAGAAACGGTGTCATGATATCGTGTAGCGGCAATTTAAATTTGCTGGGTAGGGATTAAGAGCTGACAAATTCCCTCTCTTTAAGTTCTTTTAATTCTGTCTCTGCAAGCCAGAGTATTCCACATATTCCCCAGCCTCCCAGCTGATGTGCTAAAAATGGTTTCACCGTACTGTTCTCAGACATGCAACGAGCTAGACAAAGCTGTTTAGTTACTTACAATCTGTTTACACTACATAGAAGGTTGGTTAATTAGAAATAAGCATGTTTCTTAATTAAGGAACAAATTAATTTTTAAAGAAGTGCTGGGACCCCCTTGGGTTACTGCAGATAAGGGACTGAGCACGTGGTCCATGGTTGTCTGTATAATTCTTTGCAAGGAGGGTCTGATATGTGTGGTGACACAGGCCAGGGTAGCTTTGGAACCAAATATGTGTGCATTAGAAGTTGTAGTCATTCTGCTGATGTCTGGTGAATTTCTGCTGTGTGTGAGGTAGCGGGCTGGGGGCTCTAGGAACTCAAAGATGAACATGACCAAGTCAGACCCTTACTGGAGCTCAGAGTAAAATGAAGGAAAGGGTTTCACATATACAGTGCTTAAGCAAATATACTAGATGCTGGAAGAGAGATGAATAAAATAGCCCAGGAGAACACTGAGAGCAAAGCAAGCTTGGAGATGGGGGTGTGAGGCAGACAAAAGATCTGGAAAGCTCCCAGATAGAAGGCAAAAGGTCAGCTGAGTCTTGAGAGATGAGCGGGAAACTTCTGTGGCTGACACTGGGAAGCTTGTTCCAGGCAGAAAGAACGTATACACAAAGATCTGAAAAGGTAAGGCATGATCTGGGAACACAGGTAAAGAAGATACAACTTGGGCATAAGCCCTGGGGAAGCCAGGGGCCAGAGAAGGTCTAGAGAGGCCAACATGATCCAGGTGATGAAGAGAGGCAGGCATCATGAGAAGTAGGCATGTTAGGACTTTTTTGGCTCCTAGAGACAGAAACCCAACCAAGTTAAGCAAAGCAAAGAATTGTATTGGTTCATTCACTTAAAAGGCCAAGAGGGACTTCAGGACTGGCTATATCTGGGTGGTCTCTTTATGTCATCAGGGATGTTTCTCACACTATTCCTTGGCCACTTTCTTCAATGTTGGCTTTTCCAAGGTGGAAGCAAACAACAGTGGTCCCTTGGCCTTTTGCCCACTACGTTGGCAACTCCGGCCACCCCTCACATTTTATAAAAGGATTATTTACATATAATGGCCCCATTTAGTTGTGTGCCCATCTCTGAGATGATCGATGTGTGCACCGGTGTGGAAGGCTCTGAGTGGCCAGATCTGAGTCATATGCTCACTCCTGGAGTCAGGCCTAGAGAAAGGCAAGTTCAGCCCTCTCTGAACTACAAGGACTAAGAGGGAAAAGAAAGGTGGTAACCCAAAGGAAGGTAAGAATGTTGTTCACAAGAGCAAGGGAACAGAGGCAGGGCATAGAGAGAAACAGAGGGCTACTTCCTACACGAAGAAGTCTAGCTGAGAGCTCTTAGTGAGTTTCAAGTGGAAACATGACGTGGACATATTTGCACTGGAAAGAAATGTTTCTGGTTGAAGAGTTGGGGAAGGGGTGGGAGAGAGAAGGAGACAGACACTGGATGGGGAGACACAGTATCAACAAGAGCCTGGTCTGAGGTGGTCGTGGTCGAGATGGTGAGTATGGGGCATGTTTTGGAGAGATTTAGGAGGTAGAAGAGAGGGACTTCAGAGCATCTAGTGGAGTGTAAAGGGCCACAAGTTCTTTGAGGGTTGATGTCCCCTCCCTTGGAATATAGATGAGCTCTGTGGCTGCCTTCACTGACAGAATATGGTCAAAGTGGCCCTTTCTAGTTGCTGAGCCCAGGCCTGAAGAAATGGGCAGATTTCACCTACCGTCTCCTGTACCACTGGCTCTGATGGAAGACGGCACCACGTAAGAAGTCCATCTGGAGGCTGTCCTTGGAGAAACTCAGGCTGTGTGAAGAGGCCTTGAAGGTTGAGAAGTTATTTTGAGAGAAAGGCCAAAGAGAGCAAGCTTCAAGCCATGTGACCATAGGAGCCATCACAGAAGAGATTCTCCACCCCCAGTTGACCCCACATGGACCTGAGATGAACCACCGGACTGAGTTATTCCTGAATTCTGACCCACAAAATCACAAGCAAGATAAAATCATTGTTTTAAGTCATTAAATATGGGAGGGAGGGATATTTTTTCTGCAACACTAAATCACCATAACAGGAACTGAATTAAACTTTACAAGCAAGAGGGAAGCAAGGACTTCAGTGAATGTCAGCTGATGTCAAGACAAAAGGTTAGAGCACACATCTAGTGCCCCTCCCCCATCCTGTGTCCCTAAGAAGACCGGTCCACTCCCCACTCTCTTCCTGAGTCCCAAAGTCTGCCTCTTTCTGTGGGTGTAAATTACAGTCGTGGGCTGCAGGCTGTCTTCCTCCTGGGATTCTCTATTTGATGGGCTGTCAGGCTCTTTGGTGAGCTTTACTGTAAGTCAAGGGGACTGTCAGTCTTCCTGTAGCTGTATTTCATTCAAGTCCTTTAACATGCCCACTGGAGGTGACACATCCTCTAATATGCAATCACAGGCCACAAATGCAAAAAGAAAACAGAAGTTACTGGATCAAGAAGCAGGAGAAGCTTTCTAAGGCTCCGGCCGGTGGGTCTTGTGTCCTCCACCTGAATATGACCCTCACATTTATGTTACTTCTTGAAAATTGTAGCTAGAAACTTTTGTTTGGTGGGGTCAGAAGAATAGCTCTTAGGAAGGTCAAAGAAAGGTAGGACAGGTGAGATTTGTCTTTGGTCTGGTGTCCAGTTTTCTGGTGGGAAGACCTCAGCACACAGCTAAGCAATGAGGCTTAGTAAATATTAGACTTTGTAAATATTAGAAAAAGGTGTCCCCTCTGGGCAGAAGAATTACAAAGAAGTGTCCCTATGGATAGACACAGACCATGGAGGTCTTGGTTTAATGAGTGGCACATGAATTGATATAAAGAAAAATCTACCTCTTCCTCCAGGAAGTAAGAGGGCAGGCTCCTCATGAGGACCCTTTGGGCCCCAAAACCATGTGAAAGAGCTTCCAGGACGCGTGCCTCCCAGCAACGGCAGAGGCAGGAACAGTCTCGCCATCATCACTGCCATTTATTGAGCCCCTACTATGTGTTGGGCATTGTGGTTGGCTTTGCTTGTATTCACCCCAATCCTTGAAACAACCGTGAGATATAGACACCACTATCAATGACAGATATAGACTGAGAATCTCTGTGCCTTGCCTGGAAATGTACTAGAACTGGGAACGGAAGAGACTTGAACTTTGTAGCCTATGTGTGGCTTCCTCTTAAATAAGGAGCCGTTTCTTGAAGAGGTGCACTGAGAAAGGCCCACACTACGGCCATGAGTTTGTGGTTTGTGGCCATACTGGCTCACAGAGAGACATTATTGTGTTCTAGTGGTGATTAACAAAAATCTATGTGACTGTTGTTTTGTTTCCCATCCCTCCAAAATGGAGCCCATTGAGTTGGATTTGCCACATCTTCAGGCAGGATCTACATGGACAAGGAGGTAATGCAGCAAAGCGGAGTGGTTAAGACTCTGAGCCAAATATGGCTGGATTTGAATCTCTGCTTCACCACTTATTACTTGCCTGACCTTAGGCAGGTTACTGAGCCTCTCTGAGCCTTCGTTACTTCCTCTTCAAATTGAGACAGCCGCAGTTTGTTATAAGAATGCTATTGACAGTGCCTTTGATTTTTAGTAAACTCCTTACACATGTCATTACCATTACCCAAAGGTTGGTACAAACACCTCAGTTTAGTCTAGGATTTAGTCCACTGGTGTTCATAGTCTTCTAAGTTCACACCATTCATTGGCTCATGCTGGACTTGTGCTCAACCAGAAATTTCGGTATATATTTTATGTCATTATAGCCAAGATAGATCTCTCTACTTAGAACTAGTACATACATATGTTTGTGTGTATATTTGTATGTGTATACACATATGCTTATTCCTGATGCCACATTTACCCATAATAAGTTTTATTTAATTAGCTTCATATGTCGGAAAGAATCTGATGCTTTATCTCTTTAATCTGGCTTACTGCCATGTATTCATATCTCTTTTCAAAAAGAAAAATCATAAAATTGGGGCACTGGGTGGATCAGTTGGTTGAGCATCCAAATCTTGATTTCAGCTCAGGTCATGATCCCAGGGTCATGATATCCAGCCCTTCATCAGGCTCTGTGCTGAGTCTGGAGCCTGTTTGAGATTCTCTCTTTCTCTCTCTGTCCTTCTTCCCCACTTAGGAGCTCACTCTCGCTCTCTCTCTCTCTCTCTCTCTCTCTCTCAAAAAAAAAATAGTGAAAATCAAAATTCAATAAAAAAAACATAAAATCTCATAAGCATGTATTCTCAATCTTCATCAAAGTCATAGTAACTATATATAATTTTTGAAAGACACTAACAAATGTGAATTAGATACCAAGCATGTGTCAAGAGCTGTGCCATGTGCCGTTGACTCTTCAAAGTGCAGTGTCTCACTATGGTGCCTGGTACGGTGTCATTTAAAAACACTGGCTGGTTGGATAGATGGATAGGTGGACGATGAGGTTGTTGAATGGAATAAAGCTCTAGATCTCTGTCACAGCGCAAGAGATCCTTGCCTGGAAATTAATTAACACTTTTCATGAAGTTGACTGTACAGCCATAAATTCACCTGTAAGTATAATCCCCTAGCCCACATTTTCCCCATTGTATCCATCATGTATGTGGTCATGAGAGGTGTTTTCACATGACTTCCTGAAACAGTTACACTACATCTTTGTCATTCTCCTGGTTTATCAACTTTGTAACAACAGGCTTCAAGAAAGAAATATGCTTGTGCCCCAGGAGACACGTGAGGTGGCCCACCATAGAATGTTCATCAGCTTGCGTGTGGTGGCTGCTTCACAATGTATACATATATTAAAACATCAAATGTGATACCTTACATAGATGCAATTTTTATTCATCAATTATACCTCGATAAGGCTGGAAAAAATATTTTGGGTTGCATATAAGAGTAGAATGTCATGCAAAAATAACTTTAAAAAAAAGGATGTGTGTTTTCTGGTTAATATCCCATGATTTTCCTCTGGGTCTTCAAATCATCATAAGAATTGCTAAGGATTAGCCTCACATAGCATCTTGTGGGTATAAGTTTTAATAAACAACATATTGTTTGCCTATTTTAAAATTTGTGCTGCACAGAAAATGTGAAAATATAAGCACTTACTGAGTTCTTTTACATTTCTTTCTGAAACTATATAGATTGTTGAAACACCAGAAGGAATAACCAACCAAACTTGCACAAAAAAAAAAAAAAAAAAAAGGAAGGCAATAAGTTGGAAATTTCCTAAATATACACCAATAGGGGAATGGCTACATAAAAGAATAAAATGTTAGAATACAAAGGAGTGGACCAAATAGTTTGTGTTTATATCTGTATAAGTCAGTGAAGAAATGGGGCTCAGAAACAAGACCAACAACTTCTATACATATTCCACATGATGCAATTTATAAAAATTTAATTAAAAACATCATATAATATTTTTGGAAACAAAAATATGCCCAGGACAACCTGAGATGGGCGGGACTGGCAGGCGTAACGTGCTCGAATACAGCGGTTGGTGGCGCTGATAAGGCTGGTGGGGACAGAATAGGACATGACAGATAAAAGGATGTAAGCTAGATCTGCAATGTTTTATTTCTTTGAATAAGATAAAGATAAAGCAAATATGAGAAAATGCTAACAGTTGGCAGTCCCATATGGCAGGTGTACGGTTTTTATGGTGTTGGGTTTTTTGTGTGTGGGGTTTTTTTTTAAATTTTTTTTTATTTTTCCGTGTTTAAGATTCTCAACATACAAAACTGGAAAAGGAGGTTAGCCCTTGTTGGTAACTGACCATCAGTCCGTTCTTTCTATTCTTTTTTCCCTAGATACGTTTTTTTTCAGCTATAACCCAAGAAAGGTAGAGTTGAAACCCTCCTATCTATCTACATCATTTAGCATTAGGTTTAACTGCACATAGCAGAAAGCCAACTGAAATAACATGAGTTTATTTTTCTTGCATAAAAGACATGCAGAGACCATATAGGGCAGCCGCAGGGTGCCATTTGGAGCCAGGCTCTGTCCCCTGAATGCACAGCTTCCACCCTTGGGTCCACTTCATGGTTTGGGATGGAAGATGGGACTCCAGCACTTATGTCCACACCGTGGACCCGCAGCCCCTGGTCTTCCCAAGTGACTCCTATGCTGACGTCACATTAGCCACACTTAGTCACATGACCACATAGACGGGGAAACATAATGCTTCCTTAGCGGGCACTACCCAAGATTTGGGGGTGGTTTTGTGTTTTCTGGGGGTTTTCTTAATTAAGGGGGAAGAAAAAGAATGTATGTAACATGGATATCCTTGTCCACTGTGTAATTAACCATTTTTAAAATATCAGTATGGACTCATGGGATTTTGATTTTGATTTTGATTCATTGGGTTTGTTCTCTGTTGCCATCTTTATTTTTAATGCTGTGCTTAAATTATGCCATGTTTGGAAGCCAAATACTGAGGCTTTCGATAGTGCCTCATCATTTTTTGATCATCTTCTTACTTTCTTGGGAAGTAAGACATTCTAGGATCATATTGTACTTGCCCGGCACCAACTCTGGATTGAAACCACTTGGTTCTTTTGGTGGAGGGACGGATATAGAGATCAACAACCGGGTCGTGAGTTTATTACCACGGTGTCATTGCTTCTAAGCCCTCAGCAGACAGAGCCGAGGATACAGACACAGATATAAACATTTGAAATGCAAAAAAATAAGGAAGGCAATAAATTACAGCGTGAACATGGTATATGTATTCATACGTACATGCATGCATTTATACATGAATCTGTAACTATTATGCCTGTGTTTTTAGGCATGTACCACATTTGAATTTTTTTAATGTTTATTTTATTTTTTGAGAGAGAGACAGAGAGACAGAGCACAAGCCGGGGAGGGGCAGAGACAGAGGGAGACACAGAATCCGAAGCAGGCTCCAGGCTCTGAGCTGTCAGCACAGAGCCCAACATAGGGCTTAAACTCACGAGCCTTCAAGTTGTGAGATCATGACCTGAGCCGAAGTCGACCACTCAACCGACTGAGCCACCCAGGCTCATGCATATACAGTTTAAAACACAGCTTCAGACTAATCTCTCAAGTTCCGTTCCCATGTCTCAGGGCTTTTTCTAGCTGTCCCACATTTCTGGGCTTGTAAATACCTTCCACAACATGAGAAACCTGACATCCTTCTCATTATAGTTTCTAACTGGCTCATCACGTCACTCATGTAACCAGTCTTCAAACCACATCCATCATCTTGTCTGTTTGCCACGGCTGCTTCATTCCCCCTGGCACCCACATCTCTGGCACCAGCAAGTGCCGGCGCCTCCCTTTGTCCCGTGCACCCATCAGGTCTCCATCAACTATTTCATCCAGTGAGGTAAGGGTGTAGGTTATTCAGGTAAATGTATAGACAGCAATGTGGGATCACTAGGAGGGTTAAGCCAAACTAGGAGCAATCCAAAGAGGCTTATTGCAGGAGTCAATACCTCGAACGGCTTCAAGGACAAAGAGACATTAGCCAGGTAAACACCAGGGGGGAAGAAGAATGCATATTCTAGGGAGAGAGGACAGCGCAGACAGGGCCATGGGAGGGAAGGAAGCTTGGTGACTTCTGAGACAGTCATGTAGGTCAGTGGAGCAGGAGTGGAGCGGAGAGAGCAGCAGAGGGAAGGCTGGACAGGTGAGCAGGGCCAGATGGTGGAACGGCTCCGATGTATTGGTTTGGATGAAAGTGTTGGTTACGATCTTTCATTTCTCTTCGGACACACACTTGGCTTTTAGATTCTCTAAAAGCCTCAGATGAACTCATCTATCATTTCCAAAGTTCGTTTCCGTCTATCAGACGCAAATCTCATGAGACAGGAACTCTGTCTTATTTACCACTGTACCTCCAACCTCAAGGAAAGCATCTGGCACATAGTATATGCTCAGTAAGTATTTGAATCACCAATGTATGTTTTTACCGCAATGAGACTCTCCTGGTCCACTGTCAAAACCAGGCAGTTGGCACAGCTCAGCCAACTCCCGGCTCAGACAGCCCCAGTGTCTACATTTGCATGGAAAGTGTAATGGGTCATGAAATTGCATCCGTTAGCATGCAGATGCTTATAAATATATTTTGCAAACATTTCGTCCTATAAAAATGTGGGACCAAAGTACAAAATTCTTGAGAGGCAGCAGCTGGAAGTATTAGTTGAAATTAGAGAATACCATCATTTCCATTAAGTAGTGCCAAATTTTGTAATGCAAGTAACATCTTCATGTTAATTCTAAGAAACTGTCTGCCTCATTAGGCAAATAAGGCATCCCATGATTTGGATGCAGAATAACCCCAGTGATAAATGAACCTCTATCATAATAGCTTCCCCATTACAATTCCCTCCTTTGCAAAATGACTCTAAGCGAGGTAGCTTGATCACATTGCAGCGGCCTGTTTCATGAGTCAGCATAAGTTCTGCTGTGCTGCAGTAATAAATAAATCCCACCCCCCTGAGTGACCTAACAATGCAAAGAAATTTGAGACGCAAACAGGGCTACCCACCTTCACCTTACAGCTACTATAACTAGAACATGCGGTCTCCACGGCCACTTACATCAGAGGAAAATGGGGGGTGATGGCATTTGGCTCTCCCCTCCCTCAGCCCAGGAAAGAAACATACTTCTGTCCTCATCCTAACGGTCAGCACTAGTTGTGTGGCCCCCACGGTAACTGCAAGGGAGGCTGACATGCAGGGAATCATGTGGGCTGTTTGGTGAACACATTGCCCACATGTCTCACTAGCCTCCATTTGGACTGAGGAGAGAACTGACTTCTTTCTAACCTGGAACCCGTCTGAAGCTCCTTTGGGTTATGAGGATGCAGTTGATCGTAATAGCAGAGAGCGTGAACTTGGACGGCAGGCATCTCCATCTCTAGCTGTGGGTGCTGGGACAATCCCTTTAGATTCTGGAGTCTCACTTTCCTCATCTGAAAATAGAAACCTGTAACATGTTCAGTAAACAGGTGCTACTTACTATGTGCTTGAAGTGAGGCCGGATTTAGAATCTCACAGGATCATTTTCTGTGACGACAATCAGCCTTTCTCCGTGTGGAGAAAGAATATGTGGCCATGGTCTCTTGGCCAAACCCAGCATCAGAACCATTCAGGTAACCGGCACTGAGCCACTGGCCACAGAGAATAAGATTCTGATGGACATTCTGATTGATAATGGAACATTAGCGGCAAAGATGTTATTTAGAGACGCCTGGACACTAACCTTGCTTTCTTCCCCTGGCTCGAGATGGGGCTGGGTGAAAACAGCTCTCTTAAATGGGAGACACTATATTTCTTGTGTATATTCCTCTAATATGAAGCTAAAACTCATATATAAAAGAAGGGTTAGGTAGCAGTAAGTGGGATTCTCAGCCACACCTACCCTACTCTAGTAGTGTCACCAGCCAAGCCCTCTACTTAGGACTCTAGTAGCCAATTTATGCTGCAGTGACATATGGCATCCTTGATTTCTGTAGACACTTCAGGGTAAGATTTTGTATCTTTATCTAATTTTATGAGGAGGCATACATTTTAGGATTTTATTGGCTGGACATAATAGGAAATCTAACCCACTATGGCTTCAACAATTTGGGAGTTATTTAGTGGC
This sequence comes from Cryptoprocta ferox, assembly GCA_028646485.1. Taxonomy (NCBI): domain Eukaryota; kingdom Metazoa; phylum Chordata; class Mammalia; order Carnivora; family Eupleridae; genus Cryptoprocta; species Cryptoprocta ferox. The sequence continues at coordinate 51,748,831 of CM053563.1, forward strand.
TGCTGTTGAGCCTCAGAGTGATGTCAGGGCTGGCCTCATTATAATTGTCCTAATTCTTTCCCTCATGATTGCCAGATGGCTGCCTCAGCTCCCGCCGTCACATCTGCATTCAAGAGGTGGTGTCTTCCCCACCTTTTCATTTCCCCTGGAAAGCCCAATATTCCCTGAAACATCACCTTTAGGCCACTGCTATAATAGACTTCCCCCCTTATTTCCTTGGCCAGAACTATGTCATATACCCACCCCTCATGGATGGGAGAGGATGGGAAAATTAAATGCTTGTTTTCTTAGACTCTATCATAGAGGCAAGAAGGAAGAACAGTGGTCTGAAGTGTATGGTAAGTCAACCGACCTACAATGTTTGCCCCAGGACCTTACCCAAGTATGTCACGTGGGAGGGAGAGGCGGTGTAGCATCCGTTGCTTTGCCCACCTGAAAATTCTGTAAGCAGCTCCTTTAAGTCTGTAATTCCCCACCTTGAGGGTTATATCTTCTGCAGGAAGAAATCATGTGATGTGGACTGGAAGGTTCTTATTCTCCACTGAGAACCAAATGCCGGCAGCAGGTCTCGGCTCACTTCTGGTTGTTTACTATTTTCCAAGTCAACTGTGATTCCAGAAGGTATTGGGCCTCAGTGGAGCTCAAAATGGGTATTAGCTCTTGGGTGCATTTTATTGATTTGGGCACAGGAGGGAAATTATACTGCTGAGGATTGTCACCCTGGACAGTTAAAATCCAAAGTAAATGAACTGAACAAACCTCCCCCTTAAATAGTGCTCAGAAACCAAAGAGCTGAAAAAATGTAAATGGGATTCATTAAGCGCTGCAGAATTAGCTTTCTCGTGGTGCTTTGATACGTCTTGCTTGCAAATCTCCAGAACTTTAGCTCATGGCGAGTTTGGGGCATGGTGAAGAATGGCTGAGTGGACAGCGGGGCCCAGTGAGAGGGGTTTCTTACTATGCGCATCTTAGGATGCCCATGGGCCCCCCTTCAACAGCCCGCACCCCTACTTAAGCTTTCCAGTCCCTTCATCTGCTTGGGGACAGTGTTCCCACAGCCACGGCAAAGTGCTAGCTGGAGTTCGTTTTCACTGCGCTCGTTTTAACGCAAAGGAGTTGAACATTCAGGAATTTCTGTTGGCGTTTAGGTTTTTGCCTTCAGAGTCCATAAGAATAATTAATTGGTTTACCTTCATCTGGTGGATTCCTTGGCATTAGGTTATCAGGATGGGGCATTTGATCCCTGCTCTGAGTGACACCAGCGCCCCAGCACTGGCGGCCCCAAGATGGATCTAGCTGGCGGATGTTTTTTGTTTGGTCTCTGCAGAGTTTTGAAAATAGATTTCATTTCAGAATCACATTTCTGGCTTCTTTTGAAAAATGGGGAGATTGGGGCGCCTGGGTGGCTCCATTGGTTGGGCGTCCGGCTTCGGCTCAGGTCGAGGTCTCATGGTTCGTGGGTTTGAGCCCCGCGTCGGGCTCTGTGCGGACAGCTCAGAACCTGGAGCCTGCTTCAGATTCTGTGTCTCCCTCTCTCTGCTCCTCCCCTGCTCATGCTTTGTCTCTGTCTCTCAAAATAAATAAACATTTAAAAAAAAAAAGAAAAATGGGAAGATTTGAGGATGCTGGCAAGGGTTTGCGTGTGACACTGCTGGGCTGGAGCTGAGCAGTATCCACCTGCATGGAGGAGGACAGCCACAGCCCCCACCGCGCCCTATCGCCTTGCACTCTGCCTGCGTCACCTATTCACTCTCGCTGCCTGGTCACTGTAGGCCTTGCATTGGTGTCTCTGTTCCAGCCTCCGTCAGACAGCCATCTCTCACCGCCCAAGGAGAGTTTGTGTGGTGAGCCAAAACTTTTCTCCTGGCTTTTCACATCCTCTCCAGCCTTGCTCCCTAGATGGTCTGGTTACAGCAGCCTTGGAATCCCCCGGGGAGTTGTTAGAAATGCAGAATCTGGGGGGATCTGGGGGGATTCATCAGTTAAGCATCTGACTCTTGGCTCAGGTCATGATCTCATGGTTCTTGAGTTTGAGCCCCGTGTTCTGTCAGCGCAGAGCCTGCTTGGGATTCTCTCTCCCTCTCTCTCTGCCCCTCCCCAGCTCATGTTCTCTTTCCCTCAAAATAAATAGTTAAATTTAAAAAATGCAGAGTCTGGGCTCTTCCACACACCTACTGCATCAGAATCTGCATTTTAATAAGATGTCCATAAACTGGGAGAAGGTCTGGTCTAAAGCAGGGTTTCGCATCCTTGGTGGACAGTAAGAATGGCTGGGGCATTTGTGAAAATCCGCCTCCCAGTCCACACCCCAAAACCAGTCACATCCTGTGGGTCAGGGGCCTGAGAATGCCTACCCTTAACAGGTTCCCCGGGTGACTCTGATGCTCAGGTAAGGAAGTGCCACTCAGGGGTGCCCGGACGACCCTGTCAGTTGAGTGTCTGACTCTTGATTTCGGCTCAGGTCGTAATCCAGGGTTGTGGGATCGAGCCCTGTGTCGGGCTCTGCACTGATCGTGGAACCTGCTTAAGATTCATTTCCCCTGCTCCCCCTTCCCTCTCCTCCAGAAATTTAGAAAAGTCAGATAAGCAAAAATAAGAACATAAAAACACCATGGTCATCCCTTCCAGAGACTAGCAATCTCAACATCTTCGTATATTACTTCCTTCCCTAGGCAAATATATACATGTTTTTTTTTTTTTTTTACCAAAATGGGATAGTACCATACATGTTATTTTTAAACCTGCTTTCCTCAGTTAACAGTATCCATTTTCCTATAATTTTTTTTTATTTTCCGACCCAAAAATGTTCTCTGTAATTAATTGTTCTGTCTAAACTGAGATCCACCCTAGGACCACATCACGTCCACTCTAGGACCACATCATGGGTCCAATTCTCCCATCACTTACGTCTTTTGTGATTCAGAACATCCCTCACTTTGTTTCTTTGCATAATACTGACTTGTTAAGGGACTGGACTATTCATTGTACACAAAGTCTCATCTTCTGGACTTATCCGGTTGCTTCCTCACTGTGTAACTTAACATGCTGCTCTGTTGCGCAGTGGTTTCTTTTTTAATGCATATCCCAGGACTCCACTGGCACCCCATGAATTAAGATCTTCACGGAGTGGAACCTGGCAACTGGCAGTGTCTGTACTTCCCCAGATGGGTCTGAGCTTGAGAACTAAGACATCCTGATTCATTCGGCAAGGAAAGATGACAGGGTCCCTAAACCTGCCAGGAACTTTGCATCGTGTGTCTGGATTCAGGGGTGCCGCAGTGCTGTGATTTATGAGAAAAAAATGTATATGGGGTCATGCAGATGACCAAAATCAATTTCTCATATACATTTGATCTTCCTTCGAGATTTCTAGCTCACAGCTCCCCAAACTCCCCTTGGAATTTCCCTAAGTGTTGAGAATGGTAAAGCTGTCTTTTGTTGGACTAATGAGGTGACTTTTGGAAAGGATGGGGACTAGGTGTGCCTGAAGCCATTCATGTGATCAGAGGGTTGGAGCCTTCAGTCCTGCCCTATGACCAACACATGGGGAAGAGAGAGAGGGGCTAGAGACTGAGTTCGTTTGCCAACGGCCAGTGATTTAATCAAGCATGTCTATGTAACGAAGCCTCCATTACCAACGGAAAGGACGGGGCTCAGAGAGCTTCTGGGTTGGTGGACACGCAGCAATTTGGGCGGAATAGCGCACTTAGGACATGGACGGTGTGGGGCTCCCCAGCCCTTGCTCCGTGCCTGTCTTCCATCTGGCAGTTCCTGAGCTCTAGCCTCTTACACTAAAGCAGTGATCTAGTAAGTAACTGTTTCCCTGCGTTCTGTGAGCTGCTCTAACAAATTAATCAAACTCAAGGAGGGGGTCATGGGAACCTCTCTGATTTATAGCCAGTCTGTCGGACGCACCGGTGACGGGCTGGACTTGCAGGTGGCATCTGAAGTCAGGGGGCAGCCCTGCAGGACTGAGTCCCCCTCCTGTGGTAGATAGTGACAGAAAGGAGGTGAATTCTCAGACACCAACAAAGTGTTTACATGTTACCTGCACTTTAACAAGGTATTTTTGCTGTTGTGGGGAACCGTCCCCCACCCTGTTGAAATCGGCTGCAGACATCAGTAGGGGTACGGTGGCATCAGAGTCTGGAGTCCTTCTCTGATGCTTGACTGAGAGGGTCCAAGCATGGCTGTTTGTTTATCCTTATTCTGTGATAAGAAAGTCAACTTTGCTGGAAGGAGGCTCTATCTAAGGCTGGCAGCTGGGACACATTTTAAGGCCTTAGCTCTGCTTGTAATTTTCCCAGCAAAATTCACTCTCTCTCAGTTCTGGCTCCCGGTAACAGGCCATGTGTGATAAGTAGGAATATGAGAAACCTGGGATACTCCAGAAAACCTTCAGACGCTGGGTTCGAAGCTGAGAAACTAAAAAAAAGACCACTCACTACTGCCTAAGTCCCTCCACGGGGCTTGGAACACACACCTCACGAAGTCTGTGGGCTCAGAGACACTGCTCAGAGCGGCCTCCTCCTCTCCCACAGGGCCAGTGGACAAGCTGTCAGGTGCAGAGTCGGGTGGCCCGAAACCCCGCAGGTCCCAAAGGAGTGGTACCGTGTGTGGTCAGGCCATGGTGCTTCTGATCTTGTGTCTCACTTCCATGATAAAAATGGTGCATTTTTCCATGAGCACATCCACAAAGATACTTAATTCGCCCAAAGTTAAAGTGTGGTTTTGAGCAGTCACATCGTCCCCATTGATTCTTGTGCTCTGGGATCTTAAGGAAACTGTACTCAGGGAGCTGGTTCTCAAACTTGGGCATGCATCAGAATCACCCAGATGGCTTTGTATTTATTTGTTTATGTTTATTTATTTTTGAGAGAAAGAAAGACAGAGCATGAGCAGGGAAGAGGCAGAGAGAGAGGGAGACACAGAATGTGAAGCAGGCTCCAGGCTCTGAGCTGTCCGCACAGAGCCCGATGCAGAGTTCAAACTCATGAACCACGAGATCAGCACCTGAGCCACAGGTGGATTCTTAACCAACTGAGCCACCCAAGTGCCCGTTATTTTTAATTAAAGGAAAATATTATTATAAAAGTATTACATGTGCAGGGGAGAAATTTAGAAAAGCCAGGTATATAAACCTAAGAACATAGCCCAGTCATGCAGCCCAGGTATTACCACCACCAGCTGCTTAGAGCATGTCCCTGTAGGTCGTCTCGAGGCAGATATGCAGGTGCCGTTTTGAGATGAGCCTCTTTGCAGGTGCTCCGTCATGGAGGGTTGGATCCACCTCAGTGCGGATTCCCTCTCCAGGAGCTCACACCATGGTTCACCCTCCCAGGATCCAGATAAATCGTCCGAGAGGCCGAGTTTGCTCTTGGTTCGCTGGAGTGGTACCCAAACGGCACCCAGTGGCGGCCAGCTGTGCAGCTCCTTCCAGGGCCCACGGTCTTGCACTCTTTGTCAACCTTTCCTGTCCGTGTGCTGCCAGCCTAGCTTCTTCCTCCCCTCAAAACTGCCCAGCACCTGTCTTCACCTTCCCCTGCTGCTGTAATTACACACCGGGGTCTGGGGGGCTCCAACAACAGAGTTACTTCCCACAGTTCTGGGGGCTCAAAGTCCAAGATGAAGGTGCTGGCATGTTCAGGGTCTGGTGAGAGACTTCTTCCTGGCTTGTAGAAGCGCGCTTTCTCCCTGTGTCCTTGTGTGGTCAGGGGAGAGAGGGAGCGAGCTCTGGGGTCTATACTCTTAAGGATGCTAATCCCGTTGTGGGCCCCCCACCCTGCTGTGTTCATCGAAACCTACTCACCTCCCAAAGGCCCCCCTCCAAATGCCATCACAGTGGGGGTTAGCGCTTCGACCTCTGAATTTTGAGGAGGACACAAACCTTCAGTTCATAACAGCACCAAAATCGAGCAAAGCAATGGTGGGGCCCAGCCCTGGGAGGGCCAGTCGCACAGCCCTTGCGGGGTCAGCCGAGACCACAGAGTCAGGAGTGAGGGCACAACCCATGCTCTCTTCAGGGCCAGCCTTCAGCGAGCTGAACCCCGAGGGCCCCCTCTGCAGCTGGTGCTCTGTTTCCAGGGAGCGTGCTGGCCAAGCTGGCCTCATATCCAATCTCCTTACCTTAAGGCAGCAAAGCCAGGGGACAAGCATGCCCTCGAGACAGCGGTGGCGACAGGCTGGTTCACGCACACCCTCCCTGCCGGTCGCTGTGGCTGGGGGCTCTGCACGCCACCTGCGGGGCTTCTGTTCCCCAGGTCTGACCCAGCCTCTGATGGAGACGGCTCCTGGCAGGGGTAACTGAAGTAGGACGGCGGGGGTGGGGGGGGAGCCACCAACCAGGGTCGGCTCTCCCTACCCGCTACCGAGCAGGTGCTAGTGAATTCCACTAGAGCTGATACCCGACAGAGCAGTGGCCTGGATCTTAGCAGGTGGATGCTTGCCCTTGGGCCCGCTCTTGCCAGCTCTCAGAAGACTTCCTTCCCCATCCAAACCACACACCAGTATCTGCCAGTGGGGCTGGGCATTGGGTGCAAACCCACCCGGGCCACGGTGGCCCCTGCTGCCTCCAACCTGTCTCCCCACCTGCTGCCCGGGGACCCTGAGAGGCTACAACCACCTCTGAGACCCTCCTGTGACATCATAAAATTTTAACCTACCTACACACATGTAAAAAAAAAAAAATAAGCCCCAAATATAAAGGAAAAAATAGTTTATGATAGGAGGTTTAGGTTTTTAATACATAAATGCTCAGGCGCGACTGCCCTGAATGACATGGCGGCGTGGTTCAAGGTGAGGGTCCTCACACGGGATCGTCACAGAGATGTATCAGCTGTAAATGCAGGTCAACACAGGTCTGTTTTGCAGTGGTCACTCGCTCAGCAATTACATTCAGCGGTAACATCAGCTAAGTGATCTTTCCAGGACTGGCAGGTTCAGGATGAAAGGAACAACAAGCTACCTTCTGTTGACACAGTGGCTGCATTCTCTTTTTTTAGATAAATTTTTAAAATGTTTATTTTTTTAAGAGAGTGCAAGCAGGGGAGGGACGGGGGGGCGGGGTGGGCACAGAGGATCTGAAGCAGGCTCTGCACTGAAAGCGGAGAGCCCGACATGGGGCTCGAACTCACAAACCATGAGATCATGATCTGAGCCGAAGTCAGACGCTTAACCGACTCAGCCCCCCCAGGCGCCCCACAGTGGCTGCGTTCTGCTGAAATGCAAAATATATTCAGTCGTCCAGAAGTTCTGGGGTTTAAATGTAAAATTAAGCTCTAGACTCAGGTACTTACAAATAGATGAGCCACTGTTTTCTTCCGACCAAAAGAATGTCCGTCAGGGCCTGAAAAATTCAGGTGGGACAACTATAAGATGCAAGAGCCCCCTGCACCACAAGACGTGTGACATCCATTGCCACCTAAAGGCCAGTGACACTCCTAAGTACTGTTAAGAACCAAGAAGTACCTCCCCTTCACTTCCAGAACAGGGTCCCAAGCATACCGCTCCTGTCGTCTTCCTTGAATGAAATTCAGTGGCCTGAATTCGCACCCACACTCCCCTGCCTGCTAGCGGCTTGGCCCTGTGCAGGCCTCAGTTGCCCCATCTACGAGATGGGTGCATGGAGGAAATGAAACAGTAGCTCTAATCTCAGAGGATACTTAGCACAGTGCCTAATGAGTAACACGTACGAAATGAATGGTAATTATTACTTATAATTTACATTATATGTTATTTATGATTGTCCATAAAATTACCAGGAATGAATAAGAGCTTAAAAGCAATGAGCTGAGAATCAGGATGCTATTTCACGGGTTTTAGAGGGCTGCGTTAGATCCTAGAGCCTCCGTTATCGTGGTAATGGTTCCCCTGATGGAGTTCGGAAACTGTTCCTGGTTGAGCAGTTTACACCTGGCAGCTTCAGGCCCTCATCTGAGACCACAGTGTCCCCAGAAACCAGAAAAAAAGACACCAAGTCTAAAGTCTGTCTCAAAGGCGACAGAAGCGTCACATGCGGAAGAGCAAGAGCATGAGAGCCTCTGCAATCACACGCTGCATTATTCGGCGCCGTCCTTAAATTATGTAGGAAATGGAGAAAGGAAGAGCTCAGTGTAGGTGGGAGAAAGCTCTGAAAAGGAGGGAGGCCTGAGCCGGCTCCCAAGGATGGAGGGAATCTGGGGCAGGAGAGGATGAAGGAGGGAACTGTAAACAGGTTGAGGGGGCCTGGGTGGCCAGGATGGAGGGCCATGGGGTTGGTGCCCAGGCCTGGGAATCCGGACTTGCCTCTTGAGAGTCAGAGAATGTTCCCTGCTGGGAAAAACTACACCATTTCAAGCAAAATCAAAGTGTCACAGATATCCCAAGAGCCTGTCCCCAGGGATACACCCGGTGACATTTCCTGAGACCGTGCCACAAGCTGGGGAACTGGCCCTGATGCTAACAGGTGCCCATGGGACCACCACTCACTTGGGGGTGAGTGGCGGCATTTGGCTCTGCCCTGGCTGTGGTGACCTGAGAAAGGAAGTGTTCCCCGGGGAAAATTATTCTTGCCTTTGGGAGGGGCTGTGGGAACTTTTGCGGGTACACACGCTTGTTTGTGATGATGGATGACTGGTCAGCAGTTGAGCCAAAGCGATTCCATTTCTGGCAAAGGCATGAGAGACCAGCCCAGGATTTCTGTTGCAATCCGCGGCCAGAGCCCAGTGACTCAGAAATAAAGTTCATGTTTACTGGAGCATCAGGACTGCTAGGGACCGGGGTGACTGCAGGGCCACTACTCTGTAGCCCAGAGTTCTGTGTGGTGGGAGCGCAAGGGTGCACGTGTATGTGGCATCTCTACTGATACCAGGGAGCCAGGCTAAGCTCACGCCTGCCTTCACCCCGCAAACCCTCCCTGGATGCCAGGCTTCTGACCTCATGGGGCATACGTCTCCCTGTAGTGGAGGGACACAAACAGTAAACAAAGTGAGTTAAAACTGTGTAGAATATTTTAGGCCATGAAAAGGGGTGGGCAGTACTGGGGCCAGGGTGGAAACGGTGCAGTTTTCAACAGAGCCGGCGGCGAAGGCTTGTCTGAGAAATTAACTGAAGGAAGAGCATTCCAGACAGGAAATCGGAAATCGCATATGCACAGGCCCTGGGGCAGGGGCACATCTGGCATGTTGCAGGGTCTGTAAGGCAATGTGAGAGGGGAGAGAATCAGGAGGTGAGTTTGAAAGAAGCAGAGGGAGCAGATCACCTGCATCCTGGTAGGCACAGTGTGGAGCCCAACTTTTACTCACATGGAGGGGTGAACCAGTGAGGATCTTGAGCAGAAGAGTGACTCGATCAGGGGCACCTGGGTGGCTCAGTCGGTTGAACATCCGACTTCGGCTCAGGTCATGATCTCACAGCTCATGGGTTTGAGCCCCACGTCGGGCTCTATGCTGACAGCTTAGAGCCTGGAGCCTGCTTCAAATTCTCTCCTTCTCTGCCCCTCCCCTGCTCATGCTCTGTCTCTCTCTCTCTCTCTCTCTCTTTCAAAACTAGATAAACATTAAAACATTAAAAAAAAAAAAAGAGGGAATGACTCAATCAGCCTTTCATTTTACAGGACTTCCCTGGCTGGTTTCTGGAAGAGATACTAAAGTCCAGGAGAACCTAACAAGTTAAGAGTTGTCTTGCTCTACCGCTGACATGAGCCACGCTGGGGACGTGGGGGCAATGAGTGGTGGTCAGATTCTGCATATACTCAGAAGGGAGAGCTGACAGATTTGCTGATGAATTGCATGCGCCGTGCGAGAGAAAGAGAAAGGTCAGGGGAGGTCTAGTGTTGGTGACTCCCAGCGATCAGCCAGAGACCTGAGTTCTCCAAGGAGGTACCGTTGCCCCTGGCCACCATCCCCTCCTTCAGAGATAGCGGGAAAGCTAGATGTCCAGACACTACCGCCTTCCAACGTGGCTTCTCCTCCGGCAGCAAAAACTATTCACGGCTTGATCCGCTGGAGGATTGGGTGTGACGTGTGACTGTCTATCCTTCTAGAAGACCCTCTGCCCAGCTCTCCCATGCTGAAGGGTGGGGCAAGGTCCTTAGCATTTTCCTCCAGCTCCATAATCCAGAGATGGCAGAGACGAGCCATAGATCAGCCGTGAGAGCTGGCTGCACGTGTGGGTGGCTATCGGGTAGGTATCGCACAGTGGGTAAAAGCTGACAGCCAGAACCGGAACTCTGCGTAGTCTCCACGTGGGAAACTAATAATTGATAAAGCGTTAATTATAAACACACTGATCATTTATAATGGTGGATTTCTTTTCACCGTTTTAAGCATATTTTTTTGACCTGTAAAATGGGAGTAATCACTCCCTACCTCATAGGATTACTGACAGAAGGAAAAAACAACACAGTGCCCACAGTGTGAAGTTTAGTGATCAGCAATCAGGTGAATAAGGAAGTCATGTCTTCCTTTGCCCGATATCAGCTAATTCTCTCCTGTCATTTCTAAGAGACGTGGAAGGATATTGTTTACTGACCTTCCCTCCAACCTTTAAAATCCTTCTCCCCTGTTCTGCATGCTAATGAGTTTATTTTTTTAATGTTTTTTGTTTTTTGAGAGAGCGAGAGAATGAATGAGAAGGGGCAGAGAGAGAGGGAGACATAGAATCTGAAGCAGCCTCCAGGCTCTGAGCTGTCAGCACAGAGCCCATCATGGGGCTTGAACTCATGGACAGAGAGACCAGGACCTGAGTGCAAGTCGGACGCTCAACCGACTGAGCCATCCAGGCGCCCCTTATTTTTAATCATTGTTTCACCTTCTAGTTAATGTCTATGAAGGGGAAGCCCTGTCTTGGGAGCTTTACATGAATCCTGTCTAATCCTCACCTCCCCGCAAGGGAAGAGGCAGGCTAGCCGTGAACAGGTGCTTCCTGAGGCTAATGGCTGCTCTATGGTCACACAGAGATTAAAGAAGGGGAATCAGACTTAAACTCAGGACTGCAAGGGCATGAGATGACATCGAGAATGATGGTAACGGTGATGATGATGATGATAAGGAGGGGAGAAGGAGGAAAGGAAAAGAGAAAAGAAACAACAAGCATGTATCACCACGCTTGGTTACCAGCACTTTCTATGTTTCAGCTTTTTAATCCTCATAATGACCTCTTAAAGGTAGCTGCGGTTATTGACCCACTTTATAGGAGAGGAAACTGAAGCTCTGTGAGATTAGTCACTTACTTGCCCAAGGTCACACGGCTACTGAGTGGCGTTGCAGGGTTTGGATCCAAGCAGCCTTGGCCCCGAAGCCTGTAGCCTTGTGCCTACACCTTCGTCCATGGTCTCCAGATCTCATCCCTGGGCACGGTCGTGGGAAGACCCTCCTTCTTCCCAGGAGTGGATAACAACTCCCAGTAGGTGGTGTGTCTCTAAAGGACGTTGAAGGTCACAGTGGTACGTTTGTCACTTTGATTAAAAAGAGATACAGCTGGTGAGAGACAGCCCCACCTCCCTTATGCTGAATTCAAACCAGTCTAGAAACCACAACTCGGTCAAAAGCAGGGGGCATTTCTCATCAGCTGACGCATGTTCTTGCTCAGCCTGTGATATAGTTCATTGTCTCTCAAGGTACCCTCCAATGCTCTAATTTGAAGAAAAAAAAAAAACACTGGGAAAGTGTATCCACAAGTGAACATTCTTCTGCTCTGATGTGACTTTTAGAAAGTCTCGTTGTTCTTGATATGCAAACTAATCCGTAAAGAGCACAAGCTTGGGAGAGGAGCAGGATGCATTATTCATTGGGAAACAGCATCTTGTATTTTAGAAATGAGAGCTTGCCGGTGTTGATTTAATACCACCCCAGTGCTTAGGAGGAATTCAGTTAGAGATACACTTGTAGCTTGAAGAGTTGCTTATTTGATAAGTTTGGAGAGATGTTTCCGAGACATTATGCCCACGTGAAGCTAGAGATGAAACCGTTTATCTTTGTATCCACTTGTCCTGTTTCTCCAGTGAGTTAGCAGAACTCTGGAGGGACAGAATCGAGTCTTCTACCCACTTGTAACTGCAGTGTCTGACATGTTGCCCTGTCCCCGTTCAGAGCAGAAGACACGTTTGTTGTAAAGGCGGAAAATGCTCAGGGGAAAACACGTTAGGGAACTGACCTGGAATTCACTCACCTGCTGAGACACAGGCCTTGCTCCAGATGTTCAAGGTCCACACCTGATCCCTCTGGAGTTCCAAGGAAGGGCTTTGCTGCCCCGTAGAGGGAATATCCATGTCTTTAGCCAGACCTAAACAGAGCTATAATTCGGTAACTCGGAGGTTCTCCGCCTTTAGCACACATCACAAGATCCTGGAGCGTTTGTTAAAATACCAAGTGCTAGGCCTGCTACCCAGTTTCTTACTCAGTAGGGCGGCCATAACAAATACCACTCAGCTGGTGGCTTAAAGCAATAGAAGTTTCTTTTTTGTTAATGTTTATTTATTTTTGAGAGAGAGAAAGAGAGCAAGCATGAGCAGGGGAAAGGCAGAGACAGAGGGAGACACAGAATCCAAAGCAGGCTCCAGGCTCCAAGCTGTCAGCACAGAGCCCAACACGGGGCTCGAACCCATGAACCACGAGATCAGGACCTGGGCCGAAGTAGGATGCTTAACAGACTAAGCCACCCAGGCACCCCAAGCCATAGGAGTTTCTTTCGTCACCATTCTGAAGACCCTAAGTCCAAAATGAAGGTGTTGGCAGGGCCATGTTCCCTCCAAACACTAGGGAGAACCTTCCCTGCCTCTTCCAGCCTCACGTGGCTCCAGCGATCCTTGGCTTATGGCTCCGTTGCCTCTCTCTCTGCCCCCACCCTCACATGGATTTCTCCTTCTCAAATCTCCCTTTGCTTTTCTCTTGTAGAGACATTTGCCATTGGATTTAGGACCCACCTAGATAATTCAGGATGATGTCCACTCGAGATCCTTGATTACATCCACAGAGAGTCTATTTCCAAATATGGCCACATTGGCATGTTCCAGGGACTAGATCCTGGACCTATCCCTTGGGGAGCCACCACTCGGCCCATTCCAGCGCAACTGGAACGAGTCTTGAGGATTTTCGTTTTTACATGTCTAACACATTCACAATTAATCCTGGAGGCTGCCGGGAGGTTGGAGTCTGAGGGCTGGTATGCTACCCTGAAGAGAGAGAAATAATGCAATGCCTCTTTGAAATAGTACCTTCTGCGAAGCGCTCTTAAAATAGATTTTATCTCATGGGATTGATTTATGGTATCCATTAAGCCAGATGCAGAGCTCTACCACTAAAATTAATTTTTAAGTTGCTAACCCTTAACTATTTGTGGAACACAGGACAAAAAGTGTTGGAAGCAACATGGAAATAGTCCTTATATTCAATCTATAATGGATGCTATTTAAGACAATGGCTTTTCATAGTCTCATATAAATGATCCAGCGAACATTCAAAGCCATAGACTGTTCAAATGCTTTGTGTCCTAAAAAAGGCACAAAGAGCATCAGACTGTAAACTGTGATTTTTCATCGTCATGACACGTTTTAGTGGAAATGTGTGTTTCTGTAGGAAGAACCCTTTCTTCTGGATTCAGATCCTGAGTATGCCCTCTTTCTGGCTCTGAGTAGTTGGGTCTTAGTTTTCTTGTCTAAACAGTGTGGGTGATAGTGTTTTGTCCTAATAATTAGCAGACTTATTACAATGATCAGTTAAAAACACTTTGTAAACTGTCAAGTGTTTTGAAATAGGTCATCTCTGTAATGATGAAATAGGGGAATAAATACAAAGTGAAGTGAATTTGTGGAAGTCTGTGTACCGAAGGCAGTTTCTTAAGAAAAATTCCAGTCCATCATGTTAATTTGGCCTCTCCCATTTATCAGTTTGCCTTTTGCAAAGACGACTACAGTATCTACCCCCTCACATGGTCTTCATTGCAATATGGGGAATCTGTCCCATCCCCTTGGACCAGGAACTCCCTTGTTACCAGTAAGAAAGCTGTGGAAGTGACTTCTCAGGTGAGGTCATAACTGGCCATGAACTTTCACTTTGTTCCCTTGGGAATCTTACTATTGGAGTCCCACCATCCTGAAGCTACCATGCTATGAGGAAGCCCAAACTAACCCCCACACAGAGACCTCATGGAAAGACCTGGGACTAGATGAAAATAGCGAGAGGGATGCCAGGCCAGCCTGACCCCACCTCACCATCCCAGCTATATCCATCCTCTGACCCAACCAAGAGAGACCCCAAGCCAGAACCCCAGAACCACCCAACCTAGCCGAGTCCCCCCTGCATTCCCGGCCCACAGAAACCCCAGCAGATAGGAGAGTAATTATTACTGTTCTGAGCCTCTCACAGCTATAGGGCGATTTGCTGTGCAGCAATAAATAACTGGAACATTCTATATAATCCATTGCAACCAAGGGTCTGATTATCAATTACGTGTTGAAAAGACAGTAATCAAATGCTGTCCCTTCTGGCCCCTCCCACCCTCACCCGCAGCCCCTTTGCCACCTCCTCACCCTTTTTATTTCTGATAGACCTTCTAGTAACAGTCCCGATGAGATTGATGGTGAAGTTTTGGGGGGATGGTGGGGCTCATGGGGGTTCGGAGGTGATGGCCAAGAATGAATTCTTGAAGACGTCTTTTGTGCAAAAAGGTGATATTATTAAAGCACAGCGACAAGACCTGCAGGCAGGAGGAGCCGTCCTGCAAGTGTGGGGGGTGGGGAAGTTTTATGGAGTCGGGGGAGACAAAGTCAGAAGGGAGTTTCCAAAGAGACTTTTACATGTTAAGACTTACTGGAGGCCTAGCTATTGTCAAGCTAAGGTTGTTTTCCCCTCTAGCAAAGCGTTAGTTTTAAGACAGTAGGAAGTTCCTGGACTTTAGGCCATTGGTGGGATTGCCTTTTTCTTGTAAACTGGTGGATACTCCTATGTGTTTTATTTTTTTTTTCCTTCTCCTGTTTTTGGGTAGCTGGGCACGTCCAAGGAATATCATACATGCCCTGCCTGGGGAGGGGGTGCTCTTAGCCTGCCCTTTGCCCTCAGCTTGCCTTATGTTCCCTCATCAAGATGATTCCCTTGTTATGTGCCCACGTGAACACAACCCTTCCTTACTTCCAGTTTGTATTAAAGCCTTTATTGGGATGAGATTCATTGATGTCACATCTCTTCCCCTGGACTCTGGGCTCCAGGATGGCTGTGACTGTGTCAGTTTGTCCTCACCTTTACATCCCCAGTACCAGGCAGCTAGCGGACCTGGGTATGTCCTGTTTAGGACATCAAATGAACAAATGCAAAAAAAAAAAATGTGATGCAACACAGTACTTTATTATTTTCCTATAATTGTATGGTGCCCAATTGGTGCATCTTTTTCTCAGTTGGTCCTTTCTAAAGCTGGCCTCATGATCCTGTACAAAATCAGAAAGGAACATCCTCAGGACTGGAGAATTCAGAAGGGTTTCTTTGGAAAGGATTCAATAGCTGACTCCTGATGGCCAGGAAAGGAGTGACTTTTTTTTTTCCTTTTATTCAGATTCAAGTTAGTTAACATACAATATAGTCTTGGCTTCAGGAGTGGAATGACTTTTAAAGAAACTGAACCAGGAATGTCTGTGTGGCTGTCCTTTTTCTTCTCTCGTACATTTTCTCACAAAGAAGACAGAAGTTGGAGATCAAGTGTTTGGTTTTCTGACATTCAGATGCAGGAAGTTTGTCTGGTTTCTCATCTCTGGAACAGTAGCCTATGGGCTGGGAGGATTACCAGATGGCCCACCTCCAGGGCACCAATTATGATGTAAATTCTATGAATGGTGCCCTGAAGACAGTTTGTTTACACAAGAATGAAGCCTCCTAAACTAAGGCTGCTTGGCAACCTGGGTCTTCTCCATTGCTTTTCAAGTATACAAACCACCCCACACCCCAGTGTTTTCCATCCTTTGATCACTGACCACACTGAGGTTTGTTCTAATAGGTCTCTGAAATCATAGGTTTAAATACAGGCAAACATAAAATGGTGAATTGAATCAAGTGCCAATTAAGTCCTAAAAATCTATCATCTTTCCATTTGGCCCACAAATTGTCCATGTTCTTTGAATAACTTGTAGCCTTCCCTTGAGAGTCACTCAAGCCTATGGAGATTATTTTAAGCTTTGGACTCATAAACCAATCTATTAATATTGTTCCTACTGATCAAGTTTTGGGGTGATGAAGGGGTTCAGAGCTGATGGCCAAGAAAGAATTCTTGAAGATGTCTTTGGTGCAAAAAAGGGGATTTTATTAAAACACAGGTGCAGGACCCGTGGGCAGAAAGAGCTGCACTGGGGTTGTGAAGAGTGACTCCTTATTTACTATGAGGCTCAGGGAGGTAAAATCAAGAGGAAGGTTCTTAAAGGAATTTTCCATATACTAAAGACTCACAGGTTACTGAAGGCCTAGCTATTGTCAAGCTCAGATTGTTTTCCCTCTAGTAAGGCATTAACATTAAGACAGTAGGGGGTTCCCGAAGAAATGTTATACTCTGTATTTGCCTCAAGTGTTTGTTGATGGGCTGCAGGTTATAAGGAAATTTAATTTTACCTGCCATTTCTTTCTTGCCTTTGTTTCCCATATCACTATGGAGGGGTGATGTTGGAGCTCCAACAAGTCTCCAGGTTACTGGAGATCAGGCAGTTGATAAGACTACCTTTCTCTTGTAATTTATCAGATATTTGTAAACCGATGGAGACCCATATCCTGTATGACTGTGGTCTCTATCAGTTAACCGTTGGTTTTCTTTCCTTTCTTTTGTCCTTGGGCAGCCAGGAGTGCCTGAGGAATATCACACACATCCCACCTGGTGGGGGGAGGGGGCATGTGCTGGCTTGTACTTTGCCCTCAGCCTGCCTCACACTCCCTCATCACTACGCCTAATGATAGCAGTCACTAGCGTTTCCTGAGCATACCCTTTACCCCATGTGCTACACCACATTCTTTACACAAATGACCCCGCTTAATCCTCACAACAACCCCATGAAGTGTGTATACTGGTAACATTCTCATTTTAGGAATTAAAAAGAAAACAAAAGGAGAAGCCTACAAAGGTTCGGAAATTTTACCAGTTACATGTGGCAGTTACTTACACATGTAAGTAGCAGAGCTAGAAATTGAACCCAGACTGACTCCAGGGCTTGAGGTCTTGATCTTCACCTAACTGAAGGGTCTGGATCCCAGAGCGCCCCCTATTGACCATATGCTCCACTTCCTCTCTCAGCTTTGTGTCAGTAACTAAGACTGGAGTTCTAGAACAGGGCAGAGAACTGTGATCCACCCTCAAGAGTGTTCCACTGGTGTGGTGCCATTGCACCACGGGGACATGATTATCCAGGCTGCCTTAAAGCCACCAGCTCTTATTAGCCCAATCGCTTGTATCTATATGCAGAAATAGTGCAGACCGATTCCTTTTGCTGACATTAAAATACACTTAACCCAGTGACTCTTTCCAGCAAGGACGGCCAGTTGGGCATGATTTGTATGTAGTGAACTCAGGTTGGCTCCTGCACCTCGTTTTTCCTCACGTACAGAATAGCCATAGTATGTACCTTACCGATCAGCGCCATTTATATGATAGGGTACAGGTCAAGCACCAGCACTGGGCTGATACATAGGAAGCCAGCAGGAAGTCAGAGTTACATCTGTCGAAATCATCATCAGTAAGCAATTTGGGTCTTCCTCTCCTTTAAATTAAATGTAAGTAGTGAGACACTATTCTGTTCTCTACCCCATTCTCTTAAGTGTTTTTTTAAGGTTTATTTATTTTTGAGAGAGAGAGAGAAAGAAAGAGCGCGCGCAAGTTGGGGCAAGGCGGAGAGAAAGGAAGACACAGAATCCGAGGCAGGCTCCAGGCTCCGAGCTGTCAGCACAGAGCCCGACACGGGGCTCAAACTCACAAACTGTGAGATCATGACCTGAGCCGAGGTGGAACGCTTAACCGACTGAGCCACCCAGGCGTCCCTACCTCATTCCCTTTATACTTAAATATACTAAGTCCCTTCTTGTTTATGTACCCAAATTTTAAATTTTCATTTAAATCCTAATTTATTAATCTCACCCATAACCGGTTACAATCTGCCCTTCTGGAGGACACAGCTTCTTAAAGCATGTCTAAGCCCCCTTTGCCACCCTGATTTATAATGTGATATTTAGCACCCTCAGCTGCTTCTAAAACCCAAGGGGCAAATTGGTTACCTAGCAACCACATAAATGCAATTGCTAACGGTACAGTTTAGCCCCATTTTGCTATAATGAAATAATATGTCTTATGAGAATGAAAAGCCGAGGTGTGCTACTTGAGGTCAGTGCTTTGAAGAAAAACTGCTGCTTTCAGACGGATTAACAAAGCAGGAGTTGTGTTGTTCACCCCCTGGTTCTCAGTGACTCACTGTTTTCTGGAACGGAAGTCCCACCATGTGAGTCCTTGGGCTAGGAGAAGACAGTAGCCATGTTTGGTGTGCCTGGCAGTATTTCAACAGATGTAAATTTGGATTTATTTGGATGGGGAGGCCATGTACCGCCAGCAATACAGTTTACAGCCCACCTCACGTAGACCTACCTGGCCCCCAAAGGTATCTGTAGTCAAATCCCTCGGTGAAGAGCATCACTGAGAAAAGAGATGTTTCTTTCTTCTTTCAAAATGAAATCCATAGATAAAATCACTACCTACACACGTAATTTGAAAACAATTCTCAATATTATGCCATGGCTTTAATATAAAGGAGAAATAACAAGAAAGTCGTTTGCAGTAAAATATTTTTTTAATGTAAATGTTCAGATCTGACTACACGGAAAGATTTTGTAGTCAAATGTTTGCACCTGTTTACAACGAATCAGCTTGAATTTAGGGGAAGTAAGATGACTCAGAAACCATTCGGCTGGACACCCTCTGGGGGTGGGAAATGCAGAGGTTCAGACACACATAAGAACAGAACTAATAAATCAGAGCTGATTAAAATCACACACACACAAAATATCTTCTTTATATAGAGAGTTAGGTTCTTCACTCAGGGAATCATAAAGAAGTTTTCCACTTACATGAATGCCGGATGGGACCCTGGGAGTCAGGTACAAAACGAGATAATTCTTTGTTGAAGGACTGTCTTTTAACCTTCCAAAATGTTTGCATCCTTGGTTCTGCTACTGAAAGCCAACAGATGTCCACTGATGGTAGCAACTCACCCTTCCACTCTTCCTCCTGCAGACTTCCAAACTTCCCATCGTGGCTTTCACTACTGGTCTGTCCTACCTGCCCAATCTTATTTCTCACTTCCCCCCATACCTTAATCCATTCGTCCATTCATTTATTCCTTGATTGGTCTTATAACAATGTCCTTGTAGGCTCGTCTCTGTTTTCTTACCAATGAGAGTCACTGGACTTTACTATACACACACACATATATATAGTATTGTATACACATACACTCAAATATTTCATAGGAGGATATAGTGAACGTTTTTGTGCCCAAATACTCCAGTACCTCTCCCCACTTGGTGTAATGTGTGTCTTCCCAGAAATCTTTGTTTAGAAGCAAACACGTAAATCCTTTCTGCAGTGTTTTTGCAGGTGTTTTTCCAGTGACGGAAGCCTTCTCTGTATTTGGTTCCACATCCTGCTTTTTCACCAACATTTCCTCATGGGCACTCTTCATGGGTCTTCTCATGCTTTTTAATGGCTATGTGGTCGTTCATTTTATGGATGAACCATAATTTTTTTAAAACATTGGTTAGGTTGTTGTTTTTATAATACAAAAATGTCTAAAGCAGAGAATAAAGGAGCCCATAACATTAGGATTCAGGAAAGCAAGTTAACATTTTTCTTTTACCAAGAGAAAAGTAATGGATGCGGATGGTACAATTACAAAGGGGGTGGGCAGGGAGTGACCTCACCGTGTGAAAGGTAAAACTCTCCCTTTTCTGACGTTCCCATCCCTCTCTCCTAAAACAACCCTAACAACCATTCCATGTGTATTCATTCAGACAAAAAAGAAAGGATGTGGATATGCTAGGCGTGCAGGCTGAATCATGCCCCTCCTTGACGCCGCACAGATGTATGCATCCCCATCCGACACCTGTGATTATGTTATCTTCGATGGCAGAAGGGACTTTGGAGAAGTGATTACGTTCAGGATTTTGATTCCAAGAGATTATCCTGGTGGCCCCACTGTAATCACAAGGGTCCCTCCTCATAAGAGAGATGCAGGCGGTTTGAGAAGAGACATGGTGCTGTGCTGATGGCTTTGAAGATGGAGGAGGGGCCAAGTGCCAGGGAAAGCAGGTGGCCTCCAGAAGCTGGGAGGGGCAAGAAGCCTCCAGAAGAGAAGGCAGCCGTGAGAATTCTGACCTCCAGAACTCTTTTACAAGAGAATAAATGCGTGTGGTTTTAAGCCACTGAGTTTGTGGCCATTTGTTACAGCAGCAACAGGAAACTCATACTCCAGGAAATCTTCATTTTTATTTACGTAAGGACCATACTCTGTATATGAACTTGATTGTTCTTTACTAATAGTACCTTGTTACTTAATTTTTCACAGGCACATGCCTTTCCCCAAATTAGGCTTACAAGCACCTTGAAGGCAGAAGCTATGCTTGGTATCTCATCCTCTGGGCTCCCGTCTCGGTAGGAGTAAACGTTGCTGCTTAGTTAAAACTACAGATGGACACAGATGAGGTCAGAGCCGGCAGCGGATACTTTTGGTGTCCCCATTCCGGGAGCCCGGAGCCCACCTGGATCTCAGCTGCATCCATGGTGGGCACCCCTCCCTCCACACCAGCATCTTCCCATTCATGTGCTTTTCCAAAGCCAAGGGAGTTGGTACTCACACGGGGCAGCCCAGAATTGGGGAAGTTAATGTCCCCAGAGGTAGCCTCTAGCCTGCGGGGACAAGGGTCAGTGGATCAGTGTCCAGCACCCGTGTATGGAAGGGCAATTCTGAGATGCACTCTGCCTGCTTTCTCAGAGGGGCCCAGTGGGACTGAGCCCATTTCCCACAGTGGTAACCAGATCAGTAACACACCTATGTAGACTTTTCTCCTCCTTCTCCCTCACTCACACTTCCTGAATCTACCCCCCCCCACCCCCACAGAAATCACCTGCTCATACGGTACGTTCTTGTCTCAAACTCAGCTCTGGGGGAACCCAAGTTAATTCAGAACCCAAGTTTTGCCTCTTTTTCTAGCTGAGGATGCTTTACCACCTCATTCTCCTAGACCTTAACTTTCTTATCTGTAAAACAAAGATAACAGAGTCTGCCTCAATGGATTGTTGTAAAGCTGAAAAGAGATAATGTATATGAAGTATCAAGCACATTATCAATGAGCTGCTACTGTTCAAACAATTTGGTGACTCTTAGGTAACATTAATTGCCTTATAAAAAGCAACGTGATAAAACGCATATATCAAACTCCTGGTAGAAGCTGAATTTTCTAAAACTGGTCTTGACCTTCGGAAGATTTCTTATTCCTTCTACCATCTTTATTCAACAGATAATTGTGGGCCCCTACTGTGTGCCAGGCTGCCATCTATGAGCAGAAATATCACAGTGAATGAACAAAGTAGGCAGAAATCATATCTTCCTGGAGCCCAGGCACATGTGGATTCGTTCAGCAAATGGTATTTGTGCTCTTGGAGGTACCAAGGCAAAAAGAATATAATTGTTGCTTCCATCTCTACCCTTCCTCTTCCTGTTTATTTAAAATAGGGCTTTATTTATCTTACATATGTTTATTAGTTTCCTAGCATGTGCCAGGCACCGTGCTAGGCACCCTCCTTGTATAAAGATAACTAATTTTGGTCCCTGAACTTAAGGAAATGTACAGATTGCATAAAGAAATGAAACTAGGTTAATGAAAAAGCTCTGCTCACTTTTTCTAGCTAGCTGACTGTGACTGTAACTCAGAAAAAAAATTTCTTCTAATCACCAGTTCTAATACAAATAAAATGTAGTGATTCATTAATCTCCTTAGCCTATAATTGCAAATTGGGTTTTCTCTAGAATGTACCTAAAGGAGGTAGGTGCCCATTAAGCAGTTCAGGGGAGTTTTATTTAAGCTCCAAATAAAATTAGTTTACTCATTTTTAATTTAATTCCCAAGAGGCATTTTGGAAGCCTTCCCTTCTCATTTGACCTAAAACCATGTTTTAAAATTATTGTTCTCTTAAATTGAAGCCCTTTCCAGCATTGCGCATAAGAAGTCTTAAAACTCATCTGTTTTCCTTTTTGTAATTGACTTACAAATGCATAATTGACTCACAAATGCATAATTGATTATGCATGGCATTTTAAAAGGGCAAAGTTTCCATTTGCTTTTTGATCTCTTCGAAGTTTTTTCGTTTTCCTGAAGCCCTCTTCCAACAACATTCCAAGTGATTCCTTGGGTCTTCTCTCCTGGGGACACCAACCAGCTGGGATCTTAAAGGAGCGGCCACTTCCCTGTAGTAATGGCACCAGAAGATTTGGCCGAGGTGGGCACAATTTTCAGACTCCTTATTTGCAACTAAATATGCACCTGGCCTCATTCTTCTGACACGTGGACAATTTTTTTATGAGTCGTTGGACTATAACGTATCACCGCGATCATTGTTAGAGCAAGCCCTCTGAACAACAAAGAATTCTATATTTTCCATCACCTGAGCTGTGAATTTTATTCACACACACACACACACACACACACAAACCATATACTCAAGTGACTTTAGTAGAAGCACAAAGAATGTAGCTGTTATCATCTGGGGAAGGATTTTCTAAAGACAATGTTTAGTTAAAACAAGCAAGCCTAGCAGTGGACAGTGGTGGTTCATGCTGCCTTGGGTGGATACAAGTTCATATCTCTACTCAGAAGAAAGAGGTGTCGTACAACAGGAAGCATGGAAAGGGGCTAAGGAGAAAGGCCCCAGACGCTAAGCCAAAGTTAAGAACACAAGGGGGCTTTACTTAATCCAGGTGCTTCTACTTGGAGAAAATGGGCAATTGGTACCTTCCAGTGGCGTGATTGAATCAAGCCAGGGGAGAGGGCAGAGGGGGTGTCTTATTGGTTTCCCCAGAAGCCAACATGGAAGCAAGACTGAAAACGTAAGACAGGAAACCATCAAAATCCTAGAGGAGATAACAGGCAATGTGGAAGCAAGGATTTGAGTGGAATTTGGTTTACTTGAGAGGTACAGAAAATACCAGTAGGAAAGGGAAGATGTACAACAGGGAAGGAAGGCAACCAATAATGGGCGATTATCTAGCCAGTTACTTTCTTGGGAAGAAACACTTAGAAAACACTATAAAAAGCCTCAGAGAAAGACATCGGATATGGGGTGGAGGCAGGAAGTTCTAAGACCTGCACAATGGATAGGCCACCAGCAGAACCCTCTCAAGGGACAAACAGAATTCAGCCCCAATGCGGCACGTGGGTGATGTGACCCAGATCTCAGCAAACACTGACTTGAATTTCACTATTGACCATGATCCATCGACTAATCTATGGCTCGATTACCAACATACTTCTTCCCAGCCCATTTCCTTCATGAAAATGACATTTCTTGCACAGTGAGGCTAAGCTCCCTTCTTGATTATATAGAACATGACCAACGAGTCATTCATCTTTTCCCCAGAAGTAGGTTCTCGAGTGGTGCAATCTGTGTCATGCTCTTTCTCTACAAGACAGAAGGGATTTGATTCCTGGAATTTCATTAAGTCCGAGTTATTTAACTGGCTTCTTCTAAATCCTGACTTGTGCCTGGTTGCTTATGCATGCTAACACAGAATTTCAGAATTACAAGCTGAGAAATGTTTCCTGAAGATATTTAAGGCCTTCTTAAGCAGGTTAGTGGGTCTTATTTTCTGTCTGAACCAACTGTTATCAAAATACATTTGACATTGGGTATGGGGGTGAGTTGGTGAAGGGGTCCCTGGGAGTTCCAAGCACAAATCCTGTTAATAGGTAATAAGATTATGAGTAAAACCCAGGTAGAACACGTGGCTTTACCAGCTGAAGTGAAACACAGAGACGCCAAGTCACTAATGGGATTCAGTATCTGTGTCTTTCATGGGTTTCTAAGTAGACAAAGTTCACGGCTACCCACATTAACCAACAGAGTCAAAGCTACATCCATGTGTGGAATATTTATTTACTTATTCTACTTTGGAAAAAATGCTTTGTAACCCTTTCCCTTTTTATACTGCACTTTCCTTCCACTTTTTGAAACTGTAAGAAAATGAACCAAAATGTGAAACGTCAAGGTGCATTTTGGAGTGTCTGACCACAATCTATGGACCTAGACAATGCTAGACTCTAATTTCAGTGTTTAGCAGGATAAAGGTTATTGGCTAATGGCCTTTGAGAAAGGAGGAAAAAAATAGTATGTTGAATGCAATACCCCCATATTTTGTATTAGGAGCTTTTGTAAGCATTAGCTATACAATGCAATCATAGGATATTCTCTCTCTTTTCTTTTCTGTCTTTGTGGGTGGCTTGATATATGCTCCACTTTTATGTATTACTCTAAGAACTTCTTTTTTATTCTCCATTGAATTTTTTTTTTTGAAACGTGTTACAAAAAAGCTTCGACTTAATCACATTCAAGCACCTGAGTCATTGGCAATTCAATGCCAACATTTTGACTGTTTTCCTGTGGAATTCACTCATAGTATTGAGAACCCATCAGCACTGCCCAATTCAATCATGCACATCCACGATGATGATAACTTACAGGTATTGAAACATCAGGATTGGAGCAACCACTTAAGAAGCAATCAGTCTTTTTAGCTCTTAATGCTTCCGGTCTTTGCCCAGCTACACAGTAGTGACATTCAAAAGTCAACCTACAAAGTGCATCCTTTTTCTCTCCCCATGCAACTGGTCACTTGATTCATGCTGATCGCCCCTGTAACAGTGACAGCTTGCTCTCTCACCCTCCTTTAGCATCTCTGGACACACCGGGATCTTTCTACAGCTCACTGGGTGACAAGCTCACTCCTGTTTCAGGGGCTCTTCTCTTGGTGCTTCTGTAGCCTAGAGCAAGTGGATCGAAACCCACTGATCTCTGCAGAGCTGAGCCCTTATTCAGGTCTCAGCTCAAATGTAATCTCTTTGGAGAGGGCTCTTCCGGTTACCCCACCTAAGTTAGCATCCCCCTCGGTTGCACTCTGTCAAACCTCCCACATGTGCTTTCTCCGTGGCATTTGCCACCCTCTGACAGCATCTAGGTTGTATCACTGTTGCCTGGTCTATTGCTGGCTTCCCCACTGCTGCACTGAGAGCCTGTGACAGCAGAGGACTTGTCTCGCTTGTTCTTAGCAAAATCATTCGTGTCCCATGGCATACCGTATAGTGATCGCTCAAAACATATTTGAAAGAATGAATACACTTTTCAATCAAATATTGAGACATTTGCAATCCCTTTGGCACTTAACACATGCTACTTTTATTTTTTCCTTCAGTTTTTATGCATTTTATTTCCTTCTCTTGCCTTACTGTTCTCTTCTTTTTTGGCTTTTTAATTTTTATTTTAACTCCAGTTAACATACAGTGTTCTATTAGTTTCAGGTGTCCAATATAGTGATTCAACACTTCCATACGTCACCTGCTGTCCCTCATGGCAAGTGCGCTCCTTAGTCCCCATCACCTACTTCATCTCCTCCCCCCTCTCCCTTCTGGTAACCATCAGTTTGTTCTCTATAGTCAAGGGTCTATTCCTTGATTTTTCTCTCTTTTTCTCTCTTCTACCCTCCGCTCATTTGTTTAGTTTCTTAAATTCCACATAGAAGTGAAATCATGATAGTTGTCTTTCTCTGCCTGTCTTATTTCGTTTAGCATTATACTCTCTACATCCATCCATGTCATTGCAAATGGCAAGATTTCATTCCTTTTATGGGTGAATAATATTCCATTATACACACACACACACACACATACATACCACATCTTCTTTATCCATTCATCAATAGATGGACACTTGGGCCGCTTCTACATCTTAGCTATTGTAAATAATGCTGCTATAAACATAGAGGTTCGGGGCACCTGGGTGCTCAGTAAGTTAAGTGTCCAACTTCGGCTCAGGTCATGATCTCGCAGTTCGTGGGTTCGAGCCCTGCGTCAGGCTCTGTGATGACAGCTCACAGGTGTCCAGTTTGTTGGTATATAGTTTTTCATATTCTCTTATAATTGTTTGTATTTCTAGGGTGTTGGTTGTTATTTCTCCTCTCTAATTTGTGACTTTATTTATTTGAGTCCTTTCTATTTTTTTCTCTTGATAAGTCTGGCTAGGGGCTTATCAATTTTATTGGCTTTTTTGAAGGAACAGCTCCTAGTATTATTGATCTGTTCTATTGTGGAGTGTTTTGCTTTTTGTTTGTTTCGGAATCATTTATTTATGCCCTAATCTTTATTGTTTCCTTTCTTCTGCTGGTCTGAGATTTTGTTTTTTGTTGTTTTCTAGCTCCTTTAGGTGTAAGTTTAGGTTGTGTGTTTCAGACTTTTCTTGCTTCTTGAGGTAGACCTGTATTGCTGTAAACTTACCTCTTAGGACTGCTATTGCTGTATCCCAAAGGTTTTGGACCATGGTATTTTCATTTTCATTTGTTTCCATGTACTTTTTTATTTCTTCCTTTATTTCCTGGCTGATCCATTCATTGTTTAGTAGCATGTTATTTAACTTCTATGTATTTGTGGTCTTTCCATATTTTTTCTTGTGGTTGACTCCTAATTTCATAGCATTACAGTCAGAAAAGATGCATGGTATGACTTCAATCTTGAATGTGCTGAGGGGGCTTGTCTTGTGAGCTCATTGTCATCTATTCTGGAGAATGTTCCATGTGCACTTGAAAAGAATGTGTATTCTGCTGGTTTAGGATGGAAGATTCTGAATATATCCATTAAATCCATCTGTTCCCGTGTGTCATTCAAAGCCATTGTTTCCTTATTGATTTTTTGTTTAGATGACCTGTCCATCGATGTAAGCTGGGGTGTTAAAGTCCCTACTATTATTGTATTATCGTCAACTAGTTCCTTTGTGTTTGTTATTAACTGTTTTATGTATTTGGGTGTCCCTATGTCAGGTGCAAAAATATTTACAACTGTTACATCTTCCTGTTGGATTGTCCTCTTTATTATTATATAGTGTCTTTCTTTGTCTCTTGTTATAGTCTTTGTTTTAAAGCATATTTTCTCCAATATAAGTATTGCTACTCCAGCTTTCTTTTGACATCCATTTGCATGATAGATGTTTCTACTTCCCTCATTTTCAATTTGCAGGTGTCTTTAGGTCTAAAATGAGTCTTTTATAGGCAGCATATAGATGGGTCTTTTTATTGGAGTGTTTAGTCCATTTCCATTCAAAGTAATTATTGATAGATATATATTTATTGTCATTTTATTACTTGTTTTGTGATTGTTTCTGAGGATTTTCTCTGATTCTTGTCTTTCTTTCATGGTTTGTGATTATCTTTAGTGATATATTTGGATTTCTTTCTCCTAATTCTTTCCATGTTCCTTAGTGGGTTTTGATATTTTGTTACCACTAGCTTTGTACATAACATCTTCTGCAAATAGCAGTCTATATTAAGTTGATGGTCATTTAAGTTAGAACCCATCTTTTATCCTCCCCATGCTTTAGGTATATGTTACTATATTTTATATCCCTTAATTTTGTGAGTTCTTTGATTTTTACAGAAATATTTATTGTTACTGATTTTGTGTTTCCTACCTTTATAGGGTCACTTTTATTCTCTCCTTTCCACTCAAAGAGTCCCCTTTAATATTTCTTGCAAGGCTGGTTCTGTAGTCATGAAATCCTTGAGTTTTTGTTTCTCTGAGAAACTCTGTCTTCTAGTTCATTAATTCATTCCTCTGCTTCCCCCATCTGATGTTCATTCCATCCAGCATGTTTCTCATTTTGTTTATTGAGCCCTTTATCTCTGCTATGTTATTCCTTATCTTTGTGTTAATGGTCTCACTGATGCCTTCCCCTCTTTTGTCAAGTCCAGTGAATATCCTTGTGATCATTACTTTAAACTCTCTCTCAGGCATGTTACTTATATCTTCTCTGCTTAGATCTGGCTGTGGCTTTGCCCTTTTCTTACATGTGGAAAAAATTCCTTTGTCTTTTCATTTTATCTAAGTCTCTGTGCTTGTTTTTGCATGTAAGAAGAGTAACCTGTGTCTCCTGTTCTTGAGGTAAATGAACATGAACAAAATGAAGAAGAGGTCCTCAATTGCCCTGCCACGTGGTGGCCCCTTTTCCATAGGGCCTGGCACGGCTGGGAATGTCTTCAATGTGTACTGCATATGCTCTGATGTTTTGTCCTGGCCACTTTATCCTTCAGGCCAGTCATCTGCAGAGGCTCTCTTTGTCTGTTGTGGGCAATGTTTGATCCCTGGCCTGAATGTGGTGCATTTTAATGAAGTGTGCTCTGACCCGTTTGTGAAATGAGACCTGTTGCCACCACCATGGGAACTGAGGCTCTGCAAAACTCCCATGTAGGGAGACGTGGTATGAGCAGGGGTTTGGGCCAGTCTTCTGGGGAAGGGGGCCGGCTGCCCTGCAGAACTGAGGCAAGCACTGGGAAGGGCGGTTCCACTGCAGAGCCGAGGGGTGGGGGTGGGGGTGGGGTAGGTCTAAGCAAGTTAGGTAGAAAGTATTCTTGCTGATCTGGTTCCCACCAGTGGCTATATTTATGCTGAGGGCTGAGGAAGGGAAATGGCGCCAGTTTCTTTGTTCCCAGGGGGGGTCTCTTAGTGAATACTGCCTCTCTGGGATGCACTCTAAGATGAGCAAATAACCTCCCCACTGTGTGCCCCAGGCGCTCTTCAGGTCACTTGTTTCCACACTGTATGCCCACAGGGGGTTTGCCTGCCTTCTCTCTGACAGCAGCCCCAGTGCCCTCCAGGCTCAATTGTAGCCAA
Organism: Cryptoprocta ferox; assembly: GCA_028646485.1. Lineage (NCBI taxonomy): Eukaryota > Metazoa > Chordata > Mammalia > Carnivora > Eupleridae > Cryptoprocta > Cryptoprocta ferox. The sequence continues at coordinate 51,777,741 of CM053563.1, forward strand.
GCCTGCTGACCTTCAAAATTCCAGGTTTTATGCCCTGCTCATTGCTAGAAGTCACAGAATTCAGCCCCTCTTGCTTTCCAAGCCAACTGCTATGGGGATTTATTCTCCCTGTGTGCTAGTCTGTCTCTTGCCCTTCTCCACAACTGTGGCCCCCTCCCCACCACAGCGGCCACAATCCATTTCTCCCCCAAACTATGTTTCTAACAATCCTACCTCCTTCGTTCTAGACTCTTCTCTATATCTGGTTGTACATTTTGTTCTGCCCATCTTCAGGTCAATTTCTTGGGTATTTAGGATGATTTTATAGTTCTACTTGGAAGGAGATCTCACGGAAGGAGGGAGCCTAGGGTCCTCCTATTCCACCCCCATATTCCAACCTCTTCAACACAGTCTGCTTTTAAATGTGATGCCTTATGGGGCACCTGGGTGGCTCAGTCAGTTGAGCATCTGACTTCGGCTCAGGTCATGATCTCGCAGTTTGTGGGTTTGAACCCCACATCGGGCTCTGTGCTGCCAGCTCAGAGCCTAGAGCCTGCTTCAGATTGTGTGTGTGTGTGTCTCTCTCTGCCACTCCCCCTCTCCTCAAAAATAAATAAACATTAAAATTCTTTTTAAATAAATAAATGTGATGTCTCAAACAGCCCATGATATGGCAAAGACATTGTTTTTTTACCCCTTTCTATCCTTGATACCTACTACAGTATTTCATACAATAGCAGGTCCTCAAATATACAAATTGGTGGGTGGTGTGATAATGCAAGAGAATACTGTACAAGGGAAGGAAACTAAGATGGATGGAGCATCCATGTGCATACGGGCATCTGCCTTCTCATTTAATCCCCATAACCTAGCCCATAAATCAAGGAGTGGCTTCCCGACATTATCCAGGAGAACCCTGAACCTGTGACTGAACTGCGTGTAAGGAGCCAACCAGGGGTCCAAACCCACATTCTCTGTTGGGCTCCTCCACGTTGCTCACGGTGGGGTAAGAACAGGGTCTCTGTGAGGGTTTCTGAATGGAGGCAGAGGAAGGCAAGTAGAGCTACAAGTTCATGCCCATGTCCCTGGAATGTCCTCCCAACGATGAGCCCTTAAGAAAGAGCTAAGTGAGCTTATGCATGTGGAATGCTCGGTCTCCCTTTCACATTGTAAGTGTGCTTGCAAACGTAAAGGTTTTTGAAAGTAAAATATACATCACCACCTAGTCACAGTCATACAATCACTTTGGAATGGGAGACAGGTCACCCATTTGTACTTGTGGTTCCGCAAGGGAGGAGCCCCCTGGGGGTGGGGGTGGGAAGTCACATTAGCTCATCACAGGCAGACATCATGACTGGAATATACACACAGGAAGGCATGTGAGGTCTGACAAAATCTGAACAATCCTTTGTGCCCATAAGCCATCCACCCACAATTTCAGGACATCAGTGAACTCAGGACAAGAACAGCAGCTTTAGAAAATTCCCAGAACGGTAAACAGTGGAAATTTTTTAATAAAAAATGCTATCGTTTATATTACCTCTTTTTAAAAGAAGTGTTAACTGTGTTATATAACCAATAGACATGTTTGGAAGAAAAAGAAAAGGAAGCCAAAAAAAAATCGCTTATAAGCCTGTCATCATATATAGCTACTGGTTTTCTTTTTCTGATATACTGACATCTTATTTCACTGTGCACGTACAATTCTACATTTCGCTTTTGTTACTTAACACATCGTCGCATCAAGCAATTGTGATGGCATTTCACAATCAGTATTTAATTGCAAGTGTTGTAGCATAACATTATTGTAAGAGTCAAACACAGAAGCACAGCAGTGCAGGGAACGTCGGTCTCTGTTTTGTCTAAAATTATTTTAGAATCTCTTCAATTTTGTGAGGTGCATTCTCTTGCATCTCTAGGTCCCCCATAAAATGGCTTCAGATCTCACAATCAGAGATACTTTAAAATGGCACATAAGAGTATTCAGCTTTAATGTGATCACTGCCTCAGGCCGTAATAAAAACAGAATTTCCCCCCAATTATTAGCATCACTCTCTCCATGCTACATCCTGAGAAGACTGAGCAACTTTCATTCCTCACCAGGCAGCTAATCATCCCTTGGCCATACTCTCTTTGTAAGTGGAATGGAATAAATTTCACTGTGCAATACGGTAATGGTCCCCGGCTAGAGATGGGGGTGATCTCATCTTGGGGAAAGTCATGGCAAGAGACTTAACACGTGAAGCTAAAAGAGATGTGCTGTCCCCCTCACAGGGCCCCTCAGCAGGTGCCCTCCGCACTCATCCTCAGAGCAGCTGGCCCTAGCCGTACCCACCTCATCCACCTGCTGCTGCCCTCTCTTTCAGTCCTTTGAAAACTTCACAAAAGTTGGCACTTCACTTCCCTAACAAATACCCACGGGCTAACCCGCTATGGTTTCGTGAAAGTACTTCGCAGAGAGTTACCAAAAATGTCCTCGTCGCTAAGTCTAACAGGTGCTTCGTATATTTGTTTTGGCCTCTCCGGAAGAGCAACTGTATCTTCTTGAACATCTTTCTTATTTTACAGCCCCCACCTGGCCCACCTGTGGCTACCCCTCAGTTTACCTCATTAGGTCATAAATAGCGATCTTGGTAGAAGTATCTCCATTACTCAGTAACACTTTCTGTTCTCCCTAGGTGGAAATCCCATGCCCGCAGGTTAAGCTATACCATCCATACTGATGCCTCTCAAAGGAATCACTTCAAGCTCTGACCTCTCTAGATTTGAATTTCCAACTTCCTGTTAGCATCTCCACACAGATGTCCTTGAGGCTTTCTTAAATAACCTTGAAAAGAGATGCAGAATAGAGAGGTGGATAAAGGCACAGACGCTGAAGCCAGACTGCCTGGGTTTGAATCCTGGCTTTGCCACTAACCAGCTGTGTATCCTTGGGCCACCTAATTAACCTCTCTGTGCCTCAGTTTCCTGGTCAGTAAAACAAGTATAAAAACAGTTCTTGCCTTATAGGATTGTTGTGATTCTCACAGGATTCTTCGTATCAGTTATGCTAAATAGTCTGTGCAGCTCTTTAGAACAGTGCCCAGCGGCACATGTTAAATACTCTTGAAATGTTAGTCATAATAAAATTTAGCAATTTCTTAAATCAATAATTTTATCAGCTAACCTTTCCTGAGTGTTACCTAAGTGCCGTACATGGATTATTTCATTCATCCTTAAGAAGATCCTATGAAGCACCTGCTAATGTTATTCTCACTTTACAGATGAGAAACAAACATGGAGAGGTTAATTAATCAGCTCAAGGACACACGGCTTTCTCAAGGTCGCATAGTAAGTGGTGGGGCTGTGATTTAAACTGGGGCAGTCTGTCCTCAGATCCACACTTCTGTTTCACTATGCGGCCTCCCTGCTCAATTGACAGGGTTGAAATTCAACGAGTTTTCTTTTTTCAACTGCCATCTTCTCCTATTTTCTCTCCCCTCCCAGAGACCACCTTCATATCCACCTCCTCTTTACCTGCCATCGGTCAGTACATGCTGCACCCAGAATATTCGTTTTACCTCTCCCACTCTGTTCTCACTGCCACTGACCCGTTGAACCTTCTTCTCTAGCTTACCTTGCTGTTACCCCACTGTGCTGGCCACCTGGCCTGTGGCACCTTTACAGCCTGTCCTTCTCACCCATAGCATAGTCACCATTTGGAAAAAATATATATATAGAGAGAGAAACTTTGGCTTTATAACATTAAAGCAGAGGAGTTACAGGAAACATTTGAACCAGCAAGAAGAGTATGTAGGTTTTAAATATTTTTGCAGGGGCGCCTGGGGGGCTCAGTCGGTTAAATGTCCAGCTTCGTCTCAGGTCATGATCTCACAGTTCGTGGATTTCGAGCCCCGCGTCGGGCTCTGTGCTGACAGCTCAGAGCCTGGAGCCTGCTTTGGATTCTGTGTCTCCCTCTCGCTCTCTGCCCTTCCCCCACTTCCGCTTCCTCTCCCTCTCTCTCTGTCTCAAAAATAAACAAACATTTAAATATTTCTGCAGCAGCTAGGGAAATTTCAAGGCAGCAGCCACTGATTCAGACCTGTCACCAAAGGCTTTTCTTATGAAGCAGATGGGCTATAGAGCTACAATACTGGACTCAGAAGACATACCCCATTTTTTCCTGGCATATAAGCAATCAGGATTCTCTATTCTCTTTGAATAAATCCTTCTCTGCTCTGATGGGTGGCCTATTATGTCACTGAAATAAAATATCTGTTTCACAGCAAAAAGGTTCCTGTCACCCAGAAAGAGAGAGAGAAATAATGACTGTTCCTCCTCCCCAACCCTAGCATTCCTCTTAACCCCTGAACTTCAAAACTCCTACATATCCTTCAAAGCCCAGGGAGAATGTACCTTTTCTGTCGAAGCCTCTGTCAGACGCTTCTTTCTTTTTCATCATGAAGCAGAGCATGGTGGTTAGGAAATGGCTCTGCAGTGACAGCCAAGGTTCAACTTTTTATTATTACTGGTTTTATTATTTATTGGTTGTGTGGCCTTCAGAGAGTTAGCACACATTTCTGTGTTGCGCTTTCCACATCTGGAAAATGGGAGGTTGTACCATTCATATGACTAGCTTCATACGACTGTTAGGAAGATTTTTAAAAAAAATTATGAAAGCCATTCAGCCTGGCACATTGTAAGTATCCAGTAACTGTGAACCTGCTGAAATGTACAGCCTAAAATAAATACAGACATCCTGGAAAACTATAATGCCCATGACAAGCATTGGATATTTTTTTTCCAAATCAAAAGAATAGTTTCCATTCTTCTGAAAGGAAAAAGAAAATGTCAGACTTTCTTACATTCTCATGGGTCAGTAGGTTGTTCCTGCAGCTTGGGGCCAAGGGGACAATATGAGGAGAGTGTGGGGCAGACTTCCAGCTACAAGGTAGGGCTTGATCCAATGTCACCGGCATTTGATTGGATCTCTACAAACCAAGATTCTGTCCAAGAACTCCTTTGAAGAGGAAGTAATGTTAGAACTTGGCCTCTGATCTCTGCCTCCTGGGAATTAGCTTTTTAAAAGGGGGAAGAATAGAGAGAAGCACAGTGATAACAGCTAGAGTATTGTCATTGCTCTTTTAAGTGACTCACCAGGTGACAGTAGGAAAGACAGGGATGACAGGAAGAGACTTTCCAGTTCAAATTAGAGTGACGGAGTGTTTCCTTTTTCCTTCTTTCCTCTCTGCAAAGGTTATGTTCCTTCTTTGGGGAGTTGTGGCCCCATTTGGTAAATGAGGTGTCATATGGAGAATTTTCGACAGATGCTTCTGATAGAGAATGGCAAAAGTGCCCTAAATTCATGAGACACCTGCAGATGCCACCTGACTGCTTTCCTGACCCTTCACTGTCTTCCAAAACAGCGAAGCAGCCTGCTGGGCCTAGCGCGGTGAGCGGGACGGGGGCCAAAGGAAGCAACTGCCAACTTACCTAAAAGCTGGCCCTTCCCTTGCATAAAACCTGTGGGCTTCTCCAACCCATCCCACTCCACCTTCTGTGGCCAGACTTTTGCTTCCACACAGAGGTTTACCGAGACAACATTCAGTTCCTAATTGGTGCCATCTCTGGAAGGCTTACTTACCCAGCCCAGATACATCTAGGAGATGCCAGATTATATGTTTCATATTAATTCCTTTAAACCTAGGAAAGTGTCCTTCATTCATTGATTCACTTTTCTGCAGGTACCATAAGCATCCATTGAGTCTGCCATGTGCCTGGTGGTGTCGTAAGGATTGGATACAAGTTAGATGTCTGAGATGCTATCCCTGACTTCCAAGGATTTTGAGGATAGTGGGAAATCCAGGCACATGGATAATGGCAACTCAAAGGTGCAGCCTATTGTAACAATAAAGATTTATTTACCATAGGCCATGTTCTAAACTCTCAGTCTTGTGTGGATGCTCATTTCACCTCCTCCACAACTCAGTGAGGTAAATTTTGTTTTTACTTCTTTTCAGATCAGGAAAATGAGCATGAAAAAAAAGCTACGTAATGCGCTTGAGCTCATTGTTCATAGGGGAAGGGCTGGGATTCAAATCCAGTTGTGCCTTCCCTCCTCTCTACACGCTCACATAGTCCAGACACGCAAAGAATTGTAGTTGCACAAATTAAGACGCAATCGATCGTACCTGGTAGGCAGGATACAGACGATCATGAGGAGGTTTTCACAGAGGTAGTATTTATGGAGTCTAAAAGAATGAAGTAGGAGTTTGTTGGGAGAAGAGGTATTCCGTGCTAGAGAACAAGTATATGCTTGCCGAATGCCTAGGTATTTCAGAGGGCAGCATACACTGCAGGATATTCAGCTGGAAAGGAAGCTTGGGGCCAAATTATGAAGAGCACTTGGTGGCATGCCGAGCGTTCATTCATCACTGTGTTCTCTAATGCCTACCCATACTGACAAGAATAAATACAGGATGGATGGATGGATGGATGGATGGATGGATGGATGGACGGACAGACGCACAGATGGTTGGATAGATGGATGGATAGATGGTTGGTTGGGTGAAGTATTCAGACCTTATGCATATGGTGTACATAAAAGTTAGTTAATTCAATTAATCATTTAGTGCATATAAATATTGCCTATTAGCTGGCTATGGATTCAGTTGTGCTGCTAGAGACCTACAGTATATAGTAACTTAAAGTGATGTATCTCTCTCCTCTCTTCTGGAACAGCCTAGTGACAGAGAAAGTTAGGAAAAATATGGTAGCTCCATGGGGTCGGAACCTAGCTTGCTTCAGTATTGTTGTTCAGCTAGTGCTAGGTACTGCCCTCATCCATATGGTCCGTGAAGGCTGAATACCACATTCGTGTTCCAGAAAGCAGGAGAAGGAAGGGGTCAAGGGGTGGGCTTTTAAAGGAATAGCACATACATTGTACACAATCATTGTATTTACCTTTTATAGGCCAAAGTTTGATCATATGAACACAACTAGCTGCAAAGGAATCTGGAAAATGAAATATTTTCATTTTCTGTACAGCCACATATCAGGCTGAAAATTGTATTATTGTGGAAGAAACGGAGGTAGAACATAATGTAGATCAAACCAGTTATTTATGCCACTACTGGTCTACATGATCCCCAATAGTGACGATGTCTTCTATAGTACGAACTATGTGCCACCCCCTGCTTGGATAGAGGAGACATCAGGAGCAGGATTCCAAATTCTATTACTGGTAGCAATTGAACCAGGCATTACAGAGGAACTCCCATACTCTACCAATAATAATCCCTTACATTTATTGACCCAGTAACATCTGTCAGCCACGGTGCTTATCGCCACACATTGACTAAGCTAAAATGCTATTAGATTCCTATTATGCCAGTGACGATACTGAGGCCTTAAAAGGTTAAGTGTCTTTCTGAGGTCATACAGTTGGGAAGTGGTGGAGGCAGGATGCATTTCTAGGCTGGAACAGCCATACACTACAGTTTAAGGATATATTTGGGCTATCCAGTGGTACTGATAATCATCTCCTGGCATCACCCACCATTACTTTAACACTGGACCAGGCATCACACAGGATTATTTATGGCTGTACCATTTTTCTATACAGAGTGGAAGTTACTCAACCCCACTCCTGATGAGCTGCCCCAAACCTGCAGTACTATTTAAGGTGATTTCACTGATAACTCACCCCAAGGCATTCCCAGAGGTAGACTGATATAGTGGTTATATACTAAGAAATATATATTTAAAAGGCATCTTTCTCTGGTTATTTCTTCCCAGCAGGTGAGAAGTCATCTAAAATTATTGGGCACTTTACCTCCAATCCAAATAAAGTGTATTGCACACTCAGCTCTATATAATAACAGGAATTTCTTTTCTCTGAATAGTCCAATCTTTTGTAAAAGGTCTTTTTAGTTCTGAATACTCTATACCTACATTCCTTGAGAGAATTGATGCCTCAAATTTCATCTTGGGAGGTAGGTTAACTAGACCTCCATTTTAAAAAATGATATTTAAATAGAGGACAGTGAATTTCCTACTACAGATAGAATAAAAAAGGTAAAATATAAAAGAAACTGTTATGGTCAGGGCATGGAGCTGGGTGCTGTAAATTTACAAATTAAAATGAAGCTTGTCCCCACCCTCGAGTAACTAAATTGAGCTGTCACATCCCTACTAAAGAACTGTGCAGGTGATTAGAAACATCACTGAGGCAGCCACCAGGTGAGCGCATCAATTAAAGTCAGTTAGTGTGTAATTTGGAGCAGGACGTCTGGCTGGACACAGATTTGGAAAATTAGAAGTAGTTAGAGTCTCAAGCAGCTTTTAGGCAGAGATTAACGCTGGTTAATTAAGAAGCAAGTCAGCACCAAGGATAGCTCCCTGTGAAGCTCTTGTTCAAGAGCTCTGGGGATGCAACCTCCAGGGGTGTGTCAGTAGACTCCATTCTTTCTCCAACAGGTTCCTTGTTCAAGGGTTCTCACATGATACTGTGTGCACACGACTCAGCACATCTTAGATGCAGATTGAATGGCACACGTTAGTATTATCATCACTGTTTCAGGGACTCCCATGCCAGCCTTGGCCAGAGGCTCCACCAAGAGCGGTTGTCATCAACAAATTTGTCATATAACGTTCACTTTCTTTCAGGATGCAAACGTGGATAAAGGATAGGAGAAAACAAAAGTCATAGAATGTTGCAACGGTTATGAAATAGTCAAAGGAAAAGAAATGTCGCTCTGTGAGTTACTCAAATGAAGATAACAACAGGAAGCGAGGAAGTGCTCTAACCATTGAAAAATGTAGAAGGGCAAGTAGGAAGGCAAAAACAACAAAAAAAAGATATGACGTTTTTTATTGAAGTTGAACACTTTGCACACTTTCCACTTCTGAAGAAGCAGAGGGAAAGCGAATTCTTTATTCAGAAAATTGAGATAGCCAGGAAACGGGTCCCACTGATGCCTGCCACCTGGAGAGCACAGTATTACTGCATTGCATGAGTGGGAGTTGCTGTGGATGGTCCCAGCCCAGTCAGCCCATTATAGCTTTATGGTTTAGATCACAGTGATTAAGGAAATAAGTAAGGTTTGGAAGTTCCTTACATGTAAGTGATAGTAAAAGCTGTGGGAGAGGATAGAATTATAAAGGAGAATGTGAAGGGAAGTGAGAATAAAGGCTGCACACAGAAGCTAGGGGGGAACACTCATATTTATGGGATGAAGGCAGAAAAGGGAACTGGTTAAAAACCCTTTCAGAGGGGGTGCCTGGGTGGCTCAGTCAGTTAAGTGTCCGACTTCAGCTCAGGTCATGATCTCACCGCTCCTGGGTTGGAGCCCCACGTCGGGCTCTGTGCTGACAGCTTGGAGCCTGGAGCCTGCTTTGGATTCTGTGTCTCCCTCTCTCTCTGCCCCTCCCCCACTTGCACTCTATCGCTCTCTCCAAAATGAATAAAATGTTAAAATTTTTTTTTAAAAACCAATTCAGAGAAGTGAAGGCTCAGGACAGTTCAGAATCAGTGAAGCCAAGGGAAGAATAAATACAAAGAAGAGGGCTGATTGGTTCAGCCACATTGACCTGCAAGGAAAGGAATCCAATTCACAGTAGATTATACAATAAATACATTTAGTGAATTCACATAAAGTGGCTGGAGATAGGCAGTTAAGGATAGGTCAACAGCTCATCGTGTCATGGCGAAAGTAAGCTCTCTGGACCCTTCTACTTCATCATCCTCAGCATCTTGGCTTTTTGTCTTTGTACTTGTTGCCTAATGGTTGCAAGGCAGCTGCTGCAGCTCCAGACACATCAAAATTCCATTGAAGGGGAATCAGGTGAAAGTAGAAAGTGGAGAGAAGGTTCAAGGTCTTCTCTTCTTCTATCAGCGAAGAAAATTCTTTCCAGAAATTCCTGCAGAGTTTCCATGACTTTTAATTATCCAGGACCAATCACATGGCCACTCCTATGCTCAGAAGTGGCTAGAGAAGTCTCTGGATTTTCTGGGCTCCATTGTTTGTGTGCAGTAGGAAGGAAGCAGGTGGAAAAAGGGCTTTGTGAAAACCAACAGAGCTAACTCTATCAATGTGATTCCTGGCATTATGATGCTCCTTCTGTGGTTAGTGCTTTTAAATAAGCTAATAAAATACTCAAGATGACCCAGGGCACCTTCTCATAAAATCAGGAAACGAAGTTGTGGCAATTCTCAACCCCGATATTTCAGCTGTTAGAATTTCTTGTTTGTCAACAACTATCACCATATGAACACATTAACTCATGGTTTTCTGACATAAAAATTAGGTCATGACTCATTTACAGTAGAGGTCTTAGTTTTTAAGAATCAGTCATTCAGAGGGATTGGTAAATTTTGTGGATTATAGTAGAGCTACTTAGCTGAGAATTTATGCAGAGTATGAAGGTCATTTTCTCTTTCAATTGGATATTCTAGGACCTCAGGATATTTCCACAATACTACTTTCCATAAGTAATATTGTACTGTGTAAAACTAATTTGTTTTGAAGATGTTATATCATTGAGCTAAAAATCTCTTTGACAGAGAAGCTGAAAAACCAGGGCCATTTCATACTGCGTTTAGTAGACATTCAGTGAGTTTCGGTCATGATGAACCAGAGCATCCATGATTCTCAGTTGAGCCAATGGTTTCAGGAAAAATGATGACCTGGGAAAGTCTTCAAGACGATTAATAGGCTGGTTTTTTACAGTATTAATGCTTCTAATTTCAAACAGAATAGATTTTAATTTGTTGCATGAATTAATTAATACTTGTGATAAATTCCTTTAAAGCTCTTTCTGGTGTCTGATCAAAAATAGCAGTTCTTCAGATCTATTAATTTCTTTTAAAATGGAAAAGCTGAAAAAAGTGGAGTCACTCTGCTAAGGTGATCTGTGAATTAAAGAATGTTTGACTTCTGCCTGGACCTCTAAAGTCATATAACCATTCACTGACATGACAGCTCACTTGCATGTCTAATGGGATTATACCTCAGGATAATTGGAAACACCTGCCCCCACAAAACCTAGGAAGAGCCCTTATTTCTTCTCTTTTCCACATGTTCCATATCCAACCCTTCCAAAATGTATCTTAAATCCTCTCCCTATCCCATCTATGGTTGTGTTAATCCCAGTTGCCATCATCCCTCATCTGGATGAGTTAAATGTCCTTTCCTTACACTGAAAAAATCTCCTCTTTAAAACATAAATCAGATGATGACAGCCCCTGGTGAAACCTTGGAATGGCTCCCCATTGCCCGTAGAGTAAAATCCTAGTCCTTTTCTGGGGCTCAGAAAGCCAACCTCCCAGTCATCATTCTTCCCTCTATTATAAGCACCTTACATCTACATGTTCTCTGTTGCACTCGGAAAATGCACCCTGGTTCAGGACCCTTGTCCCGGCTGTCCCCTCAGCCTCCCTCTACTCCTTTCCATCTTTACCTGCTGGCCTTTCTTATCTTTGATGCCTTGATTTAAATATATCATCAGACAGCCCACCTTCACTACACGTGCTGGAAATTTTCCCTCTGGATGTACCCTCCACCGTCGGTGACCCTGTTAGGTGCTCCAGGTGGGCGACCAGCCTATGCTGGATCAGTGGGCTCCCTTGCCTTCTGGCTTCCTGTTGTGTTCAGCCAATAAGGAGTGCCAGCAGGAGATGGGGGGGAAGAATAAGACTGAAGTCCATGAACATCTTTCTCCCTAGCTACATCCCTGTGGGGGTAGGGAGAAAGATGTTCTCACTGCTGCCCGGCTGTGTCCCTTAACCATAGGTCATGGCTGCTACCCAGAAGCCTTCTCCCATCCCCCTCTCTCTCTCTCTATCCCTACCCCCACTCCTCTTTCCCCTTCTTTTTTTCTTTTCTCCTCCCTCCCATCCCCCTCTTCTACCCCCTTCTTCCCATTCTTTTCTGATAACCATTCCTTCCAGTTCTAGAATGGTAAGTGTAACCATGCTTATGTCTTCCCTATATTCTTCCCACATATTTAGAAATAGTCCCCTTATGTACTTCTCTCAAAATATCCCTATCTGAGTGTGCTACATATTTTGTTCGGGGCCTCTTACTGATATACCATCTAAAAAAAAGGGAAAGTCTTTGTTACTCTCTTCCATGTCATCCCATTTTAACTCTTTACATATGTATCTGTTTTTTTTTTTCCCTGCTTATTCGTTTGTTAGGTATCTCCTCCCACAGGAATCCAGCTACCAAGAGAGAAAGTATCTTATCTATCTTGTTCATCTCTGTGTTTCTCCCCAGTGCTAGAAGGGAGTGCTGAATAACCGAGTTAATATTTGACCCAAGTTGTGTGTTCATAAATGTTAGAAACATTAAGTATTGTGTGTAGGATTGCATTATTTCTGATTATCATTTAGTAAGCAGTTCATGGCCCAAGAACCAGGGAGAGAACAGAGATCAGATGCAGTAAGTTCACAACCAGCAAGATAATTGGGTGCTGGACAAATTCAGTGTGATCTCATTGTTTAATGTTTCTCAGGAGTGCCGATGTTTCCAACTCCAAATAGAAAATCAGGAGGTAGAGTCTGAAAGGAGAACATATATCTGAGACCGTTCATTGGGGAACAGGTGATTCACTAACTGATGTCTTAGGGCATCTTAATATGATTACTTTCAATCTCACTAATCCAACTTCCTCCTAGAGAAGTTGGTTATTAACAGGAATGGAATTCATGGTCAAAAACAGTCAATGCAACAATCTCCTGAACACCTGTGCAGAGGTAGCATGACTAGAATTCCTTGTAAATCAACCACAGGTAGGAATTGCATCAGGACTTCATATTGTGGGGAGGCAAACAGGAAAACAAAAGATGTCAGCTTGTTTCACTGCTTCTCATGAGGGTACAGAGCAAATGGAGATGTCAGGACATAGAAGAACTGTTCTGGAACCCTAGACTTCTTGAGGTGGAATGAATTTAGGATGTCTTCTCCTCCCACCATTTGCCAAAGACTATGAGGACAAGTTTCCAAGATTGTTGCATTGACACTGGGGAGGAATTGGGAAACAAAATAAGCCTTCTACCTTCTCCTTTAGTCATCCATCCATCTGGATTCCAGACACCGAGACTTTTCTAGAGCTGAGTCCAGTAATGGTACAGAGGCAGACTCTGTCTCCGTTAGTCCAGACAAAATTCCAATGAAGTTGGTCTTAACTCACTCATTCTACAGTGGAGGAGCACAGGCCATAGGGAGCTCAGTCAGACAGATTCTGAATGACAGCAGACACAGATCGTCCAGCCCCAGGACCAGTTGTAATATTTGCTCAAGACACATGTTTCTTGGGATCTTGAAATAGTCACTAGAATATACAGAACATGTGCTAGGAAGTGATGCACAACCAGAGGCACGTTTCAGATGCTTTAGGCTTTAAAAGTTTCAGCCTCCAATTTCCCATCTCCTATTGAGACAAAATAAATGTTTTCTTTTTAAAATTTTTAATGTTTACTTATTTTTGAGAGAGAGAGAGAGAGAGACAGAGAGACAGAGAGAGAGAGAGCAGGGGAGGGGCAGAGAAAGAGGGAGGAAACACAGAATCCAAAGCAGGATCCAGGCTCCAAGCATCACCACAGAGCCCGATGTGGGGCTCGAACTCATGAACCATGCGAGATCATGACCTGAGCTGAAGTCGGACACTTAACCTACTAAGCCATCCAGGCACACCTTTTTTTAAGTTTATTTATTTATTTTGAGAGAGAGAGAGAGAGAGAGAGTGAGTGAGCGAGCACAAGTTGGGGGAAGGCAGAGAGAGAAAGAGAGAGAGACAGAATTCCAAGCAGGCTCTGCACTGAGAACGCAGAGCCCGATACAGGGCTCCATCCCATGAACCACAAAATAGATGTTTGTTTGTTTTTGTTTTTTTTTTTTTTTTAAGGAGGCCAAAGTGTCCTAAACTGCCCAGTGAGAGTTTCTGTTCCTCTCACAGCACATCTTGAAATATCTAAGGAATCACACTGGGCTAGAATTTTCCATGTCGTTTGCACATTATTCAGATTCTCTGGGTTCAAGTCCTCCATCAGCGACTTACTAGCTGAAAGGTCTTGGCCGCTAGAATGTGAACTCCATGAGAGCAGGGATTTTTGTTTGTATTGTTCACATCTATGTCTTCTTGCCTAGAACAGTACCTAAAAATACAGGTGCTCAATAAATGTTGGAGAGAAGGAAGGGGGTGTGGAATGGAGGAAGGAGAGAAAAGTTATTAAATATACCTACCCTCCAGTTTTCCCATCTTTAAAAGGAGGATAATAATGGTACTTTTTTCATGAGACTATTTTAACGGCTCATGTGATAATACAAGTAAAATGTTTAGAATAGTGCCTGGAATGGAGTAAACACACAACAATGTTGGATGAGGATGATGACTGAGAATTTGGCAATTATTTCCTGAATGCCCACTCTACGGCAGGCACTGTGCTGGAGACCAGGGTTACAAAAAGAGGTTAAACGTGGAGAAGCCACATTCTACAAAGCTTCATTTTTTCATTCTTCAGTTCAGTATATGTCCTCCTTTCGTGTGTATTGTAGATTTACATATAACCGCAAATTCTTTGGAAATGTTATTTTCTTTCATTTTCTGCTATACTGACCTTACATCTAGAAACAACAAGGGTCCCACAAGAATCTCTTCTGTTTCCACTTTTTTTTTTATTGATGGGTAAAGTTTAAGAATTATGTAAGTTCCCAGCAGCCTCTAAAGCATTGCAGGCATTTTCAACATGACATATAAATGCTTGCCCGCTAGAGCATCTTTTATCTGTGTCACTATTGAAAGTTCTCATTTTATTCGATTCTTATGAAAACACAAAGAGGGAAAAAAAGCCTAAAGCAACTAACTCACTCCTTACTCTTTCAATAGCACCATGATTGAGTGATCTGTCTTCTGCCTCTAAGAGGAAATCCAGTAATCCTAGACCCCTCATCTTTTAGAACTGATTTCCCAGAGGACAATTCACCAGGAAAGGTGGGTGTCCTGTCAGGGAAGGGGGGCAGGGCATGGAAACCTGGCTTGGACGGACCTTTTCAAAAAATCTGAAATAAAAGTTTAAAACTGATTTTCAGAAACCCTATAATTGCACAGGCCTGCCTATATAGCTATCTGAAGAGCAGGATTATAAATACCCACATAAAAACCTATTGCAGCACAAATCTGTATTATTAATGATTATACATGAAGCCAAATAAATACATTGGGTCAAAATGTATTTCTCTCTTTGGGGGGTTAGAAGATCTACGAGTCCCTTTGTTCCTCCTCCAGTAGGGTGTCCCTGACAGTCTTTAAGATTCCAAGGAACATCAAGATTAGGAGGAAAGTGAATCCTGCTTCACCATCCCCATTTCTCATCATCCTAAGGCAGTCTGGGACTTGGTTGGGCGCCATGACTGTGCCACAACCTACAAGTAAAAGGTGTGAATGAGAACTTCACCCAGGAGAACAGTTAAGGAGAGGGAAATATAATACGGACTGAAGACTTGCTGTATGGCCAGCCTACGTCTTACTCAGAGTTACCCTCTGCTTTGTGTCTGCATTGGCCCAGGGCTCCATTGTAAAAGCATCCTTGGATGCTTTTGGACCAGTTAATTCCAATTGCACAAACCAGTTGGGGTTCTTGGGCCCCTGCCCCAGCCCGCACTTTGGCAGCCCCTCTTGCTCACTATTTCTTTTTGAAGCCGCTGTGATAAGAGGTAATGCTGGATGCCATATTTCCTGGACTGGGGTAAACAAATACAAATATCTCTTGGCTATTTGCTTAATTTTCAAAATATCACTGTGACCCATCAAAAGTAAAAAGGAAGAAAGTAAACATTTTCAAAAGTGGTTTTGCAAGAGTGAAGAAATAATCCTCAGTTGTAGACAAATGCTCTTGAAATATTATTTAATGTATGATTTTTTCCTCTCTCAGTTATAGTTATTTCACGCATGTTACAGATGAAGCCATTGTATCAATTGGAGACCAATTTTCATCCCAAGGTTGATTACACAGTTAGCCCTCCCTGATCTGCACACGGACTTTGCTCTATACCCCTCTACACACCCAGCCATTGATTTACACGCAAATAAGAATTTGGTTTGATTCATTAGTGGAATGTCCTAATAAACACTTGGTTGCATTTAACCTTTTGCTGCAACAAAAGTCTCGGGGTTGCCATAGTAATAGAACACTAAATCCATGGAGCTGCTCCTCCTCTCTGCGCGGCTCGGGTCCTCGATCAGGGCACAGCATGCTTACAACCCAAGTCAAGTAAGAGCCATGACTCCACTGGTTGCTGATCAAGTTCCAAGCTGTGGGTGATATTTGCAAAAGGTCATTCTTCTCCCCAATCATTAAAACGAACGAAACAGCTGGAGTGTAAGTTGGGAGGAGGGGGCAAGACTTCTCTTTGGCCATTTGAAGATGGAGGAATTGAAAGGAGCCTCAGATGTCCTCTAATACTGGTTTCAGCCAGTGTTCAACGTAGTCTGAGGACATCCCTGAAAGAAGGTCATCTGGCTATTGCTTGAAGCTACCTGGGAATGAGAGTCTTGTCTGGAACTCTTCAGGATTCTTCGTTCTAACCAGCCATTTACCCCTGGGTGTCCTTTCTCTGCCAGGGCTCAGTTTCTGAATAAAACAAGCTCCCTGCACTCAGGGGCTCACAGAGAATGGTGGCCAGGTTATGGTGTCCTCACCTAGTTTGCACTCCCAAAATAATTCCCACATATCTTATTAACTCCCTCAAACATATCTTCCTCCTGCTAATTGCTCTCTTTGTCATCCCTTCCACTGTTTCCTTTGTAACTTTATATTCGATACCTCCTTCTGTCTTCAATTATACCCTGGAACACATCTTTCCTTCTCACCTTGAGAGAAACTTCCACTTTCTCCCACTAATATGAAGGGTGTGACTGCATCTACCTTTCTTTCCCCCTCTAGCTAGCTGGGTATTTATCTGTCTATTGCTTCCTTCCTTCCTTTCTTCCTTCCTTCCTTCCATTTTTTCACTTATTCATTCAACAGTTCATTCTTTCTTTCAACAGGCCCCAATGTATGCCCAGCACTGTCATAGGCACTATAGATATAGCATTGAGCCACCCTCATTAAGTTACATTCTATTGGGGTAACTGAAAATAAACAAGGTCCTAACACACACACATACACATATATAATAACATATAATATATATAATATATATAATGATACATGCAATAGAGAAAATTGTTCATTTTCCTTTTTAAGTGGAGGTGGTTCTTTTGCCATGCCCTCGGTCCCAGTATTTGAAAACTAAAAGGCAAGGTCAACATTCTCAGGGTTCCCTTGGAAGAACCTTTCTTCCATCACCGTTTTTCAATAGCTCCTTCTCTGCAGCTCATGCCATCTGATTATACTATCTCAATACCTCCTGGCCACCGGTTCTCTTCGCCTCCATTGATTGAAATTCTAGAACTCCTGTTCTAGAAATCCTAGACTCCCTGTCAACCCTTTCTCCTTTCATCATTGGAGTGATTTCAGCCTGTGATGTAAAGGCCAAGATTCTTGATTTCCATTGTGCCAATGATATTGATCTTCCTTTCACTAGAGCAGACAACTCATATATTCTAGACCTTGCTAATATCCTAGCTCCAGTATCTCCCATCCTAAATCTCCTCCTGGATCACCACCTTCTGTTTATCCCTTTTCCTCCCCCAGTGAATCCGCTCTTTAACTTTATCAAAATCTCTGTCTCTCTGTCTCTCATACACACACACACACACACACACACACACACACATCTTTTGTTCATCTCCTAGTCTCTTGGGCTCATTGCATTCTAGAGTCAATGATTATCTTTATTTTCTCCTAAGCTCTCTGTGACTATGACTCCCTATTAACACAACCCGTCTGTTTTTTACCTTCTTGTTCTTGAAGTGTGGTAGACACAATAATAGTCCTTCAAAGTTGTTTTTGTCCTAACCCCCAGAATCTGTAAATATATTACCTTATACGGCTAAAGGGACTGCAGGTGTGATTAAGGATCATGAGATGGGGATAGTAATCCTGGATTATTGAGGTGACCCAGTGTCATCACAAGAGTCCTTATAAGATGGGCATACTAGGGTCAAAAAGAGAAAGAGATGTGGCCATGGATATAGAGGTCAGAGTGATGGCACCAGAAGCCGAGGAACGTGGGCATCCTCTGGAAGCTGGAAAAGGCTGGGAATGGAATAGAGTCTCCAGAAGGAAGGGGCCCCACTGACACTTTGATTTTAGCTCCCATAAGACCTATTTAAGACTTTTGACCTCTAGAACTCTGAAACAATAGATCTAAGCTGTTATAAGCCACTAAAAATCTAAGTTGTTTTAAGCCATTAAGTTTGGCAGTTTGTTGTCACAGCCATCAGAAACTCATACAGAGTATCAACATCAAGAGATGACATGCCAAGGCATGCAGGGACAGTGGCCCTTTGCACCTCCAGGACCCCCGCTTTGGCCTGAGTGCGTTCCAGCTCTCCTGCTCAGCTGCCCCTTCCCTCCGTCTCTTCTCCTGTAGTTGACTAGGGCCTGTTTATAACATCATTATCCCCTGTTCCTGTAATAACATTAATAATTATGCTTCCCCAGTTCCTTTCAGGGCCATAAAGATGCTTCTTAGAGACTGTCAAGAGCCTCTGACAGCTCTGGCAGCTCTGTGTCACTTCACTTGTGAAAGGTGACAGAAGGGGCAGAGTGATCTATAAGTGACCCTCTGGTCAGTCCCACCGGCCCGCACTAAAACCTTCAAACGAAGTGCTTTCTGGTATATTTTCTATTTGTACATGACACAGGGCAGAATTGTTCGTGTTTATTGGGTTAATCTGAAAGCTTCAGTGGCTTGATGTCCACATTTTAACAGAGGGAAGGTGCCACAATTGTGCTGCTCGTATTTATCCTGTGAGGTGAAAATGAGTCTTATTATTGGGCTTGGAATGACCTTCTGTGGGTCTCAAGGGGATTCAATGCCTGGGAAACACTGCAAAATAGCAGGAAGCAAAAACAGTTGACTATTATGGGAAACTCATTTTTTATTTTTAAAAGCCTTAGAAACACACTGTAAGTCCCCATTAGTTTAACCTTAGTGGTTAGATTTTTTTTTTTACTTCTGTATTTTTCCGGGTCATTTTTTGGATTTGTTTGTTTCCTTTTTCAGTCGGTAAGATTTTCTTATTATGTTGTCAAATTAGAGGATAGAAATCTGCTTTATAAAAAAAAAAAAAAAGTGCTGCATGGAGATGAGAGTGACATGTCATGATTTGTAATGCCTTGTTAAATAACTCCCTGAATAAGCCATGAAAATAAGCACTAGCCTACAAAATCAGAACTTTCGGTGCTCAGCACCTAGGCAGTGTGTGAGATGTTCAAAAATATTTGCTGAATGAATGAAAAATAGGTAGACATATTGGAAATCAGTCTGTAAGACAAGGGAATAGACAAGATTCTACATCTGCTTGATATTCTCTTCTTGCCCCTGTTTGTTTGTGGAACAAGCTATACATATTCATTTGTTTGTTTTAGGGGAATTCTATTGGGTGAATTGATTCTTTTGTTTTCAGGTTAAATCGGTTGTTTCAAATCTCCCTATTTTCCAATGTATTCAGCCACTATTCTTGGTTATTTGTTAAAATAACCATAGCACTGTACCAGTCCATTGCATTTATCTTTAGAAAACAATTCGAGGGATTTGTTCTACCATCAGTTTTCCTGTTAAGGGGCACAAATATATGCTCTCAATATATTTCCTGGAGGCAAGTGTCTTTTCTTCTTCATGCAGTGAGACAGTTGCAGAAAGAAGAATGTGGAAAGTGTCTCACTTGAGAAGATGGTGTCAGCATACGTGCACTTGATAATAGGACAGAGTGTTGCAGTCTGGATCAATTGTGATTTCTCAATAGTCTCCCTAAGTCCAGGGCAGAACACAGCTCTCAGGGAATGGTCTCTATTAGGTGTTGTAAAATCACTGTGTGACCCAGTAGTTATCTCATTTATGGAAGGAGAGGCCCATTTTCCATGATCAGTTCAAGCAGGTCACTCTGACCCCTCTTTGACTAGGGCCAAACACAACAGTGTTCTTGATGAAATCTTTCCTCTGATAACCAATGATAAAAGTAAAAGTTCAGCACATTCAGGATGGAGTTTGTCTATCTTTGTATCTCTGTGCCAGGTGCAGAGTAGGCCTGCCATCATATTTGTTGAATGAACCGTTGAATTACATACTAAAAGATGTTAGGGGAACACACCCATTCTTGTACTCACACATACAGCATTGAAGATGATTCAAAAGAGAGAGAAAAGAGCATGAGGAAAATAAAATAAAAGGATATGACCTGGTTTCCTGCCACACAACCTAGTGTGTCACTTGATGCCTAGAGCAATTCCCTTTTCCTCAGTTAGGATTGGCCATCGGTTACTTCTCCACTGTAGCAGCGATCCCAAACCTTTCCCTCTGCCCCACCTCAACTCACCTTCAAAAAGTGAGCCAGCAAGAAGGTTGCCGATTTTGGTTTACCGTCCTAAGGCATTAGTATTTTGTTTCAGTGATGTGGCCCAAGCAGAGAGCTTCCTGTACAATCAATACCTTTGCAACATTCCACTATGACACACACTCTTTGTTGACATTTGGTTGTTTTACAATTGTTGGGGCTAAAGCAGTTGATTCTTATTTATTTTCCCCTTTGTTTAATATTACAAATAGTCGACTCTCAGGATTAAAGGAGAATTAAATATAATCTCATCATATCTGCCTTCTGATGTTTAAAATCTTGCTTCTCTATCTCTTTGCCCACATAATTTTCCAGTCTCTGCTTAAGTATATTCAATGGTAGATAATTGACTCTGTCATGAAAGAGTTCATTCCATTCATTGTCAATTGAAGGTTATAAGAAGATTCTTCATCATCACTGATTTGAAATTCCTATATTTCTACCTAGTAGTCATATTTCTACTAAGTGGTTTCCTCTTCCATATTCCAGATATTTGAAGGAAAAAAGGGTTATCATGCTTCCCTTGTTGACTTTAAACACCAGTTCTTTCCATTGTTACTTAGTTCATCTGATTGAACTACCTAATTTGTCCCAAGGCAATCATGGGTTGGAGCTCATGGTCCTGTTTTCTTATCATTTGCTTTATTCATCCCAGCACTGTGGCAGGAGTGAGTGGCACAGAGGAAGGGGTGGAAGAGCTGTGCAAATCATGGAGGTCTTCATAGGTCATTGTATGAACTTCGGATTTACTCTGACATGGGGAGCCATTGGAGGCTTTCCGACAGAGGAGAGATACAGTCTAACTTATGTTTCAACATGATCCTTTGGCCACTGTGTTGAGAGACAGACTGAAGAGGAAGGTAAGAGCAGGAGCAGGGAAACCAGGATGGAGGCTACCACAGTCAAACCCAGTCTGTCGGGCTTCCGTAGAGCCAAGACCACTGATGAGAAAGGGTCTGATGGTGGGTATAATCTAGTTGCTCATTTGTATGTATGGATGAGTCCCAGCGAACACAGCTTGGAAACAAACTGGTCTCCCAGTTACGTGGAGCTCTCTTTTATCCACCAGGTTGCCATGCTGGCTAAATAAGAGATAATTAATTCTCAAAAGGAGCTGCTGGGATAGGCAGATCTGTAGGCAGAGCATCAGTAGCTGTAGTTCTCATTGTTAGTGCTGTTCGGGCACAGAGCTCATCTATGCTTCGTTCTGTCATCTAAACCTATGACCTACCTGAGTGGTACTTGGGACTCCCTTATCACAGGAGAAGAAACTGAGGCTGAGAAAGGTTAAGAACTATGTCTCAAGTGGCGTGACTCCAAATGACGGAGTGGGGGCCTATGCTTGAGATGCTTTCCTATGGTTCGGAGAACAGTGAACAGGGACCCCCTGGATTCCAGCTGCTATAATTATAGTGGGTAAAAGTTGAGTTTTAAGGAAAAGCATCAGCCTGAGGTCAAGGAAAACTCTGGGCTATGGGGGCCACCATATGTTGCTCTGACCATGGGTGAAGAAAGCTGTAGCAAACTCTGAGGCTCATGTGAATGCCACAAGCTGCCCAAAGGCCCCAGGAAAGTTCTGGAAGCCAAAGTCTGCAGATGCAACTCGCACACAGCCTGGAGGGCAGCATCTCTGATCAAGAAGAGCAAACGGGTCACTGAAAATATTTTCTTCACTTTTAAACCAACCATGACACCTTAAAAGTATACCATGTGAAGAAAACCCTCATTGCCCCTATTGACTTGATCCTTTATGATTCCTCTTCATAGTTAGGGCGGGTGACAGTTGTTTTCATTGTGCACAGAAAGAACCAAGGGCGAAGGAGGCTACATCACTTATCCATGCTCTTGCAAGGAGTCTTGGGATTCTGCCTCTCTACTCTACCATGCTGCAGGAATGAAAGGCACAGAGAAGCCATCAGCAAATATTTATTGAACATCTATGATGTGCCACGTACCAAGGAGAAAAATTCCCTTCCTGGAATTTAACTTATGGAAGGAGTGTTGGGACCAGAAAGGGGTTGCCCTGAGGTTTAGTCCTGGCTCTTTTGTTTATTTGGATGTGATGATTGGTTGGCTACCAGTATCTTGGGGTCATGTATACAGTGAGGGAAATAGAGCCAATCCTGCATTCTCTGTAGGCTTGTCAAGCGGGCCCAACGAGTTAGCAGGAAAAGACAAGCTTTATGACATCTTTGTGAACAGGCTGGCGTTCTTGATGCAAAAATATACAACCAGTGGACAAACCACGCTGACCCAGTATAAACAAGAGCACACATTGCTTTCTTCATGCACCTGCTAATTTTACCAAAGGGGGTTGGCTTCATTGCCTGTGACTGAAAGAAACTCTTTGCTTCCATTTTCATTAGTTCAGGGACCAGGTGTGGTTTCTCCTATAAATCTTCAATCCAGGAGCGCTGCTGCCAGAAGATTCATTAGCCTGGCAAAGAGAAGGGGAGCCCTCCCAAGTCCAGCAGTGTAGACATGATGACAAATATGGCAAACTTAGGCTAATGTAGATTCCTTGAATATACCATTAGCTACTGTCATATCACATTACACTGGTTTATGCAAGAACCACGCAGGAGAAGAGAGTATTTAAATGCCTTTATTACTTGGCATCATGATATTGGCAATACTTTGCAATGATTCTTTTTTTTTCTCAGTGAAAAACATGCCCTTAATCTAAAAATATGAAGTACACTTAGTGGCTCATTGAAAAGTATTTTCTTTGCCGGGATGGGGAGGGGGGTGTAATCAGTCTTTTCTATTGCTTATTTTTCTTTTCTTTCTAGCAAGGTTAATATTCAGAGCATGATCTGATGGACTTTATTTTACAAGGTGAGAGGTTTCCCAGAAGTGTAGTGCAGGGCTCATTAGTCCAGTGCAGAAAAAATTGTTCAAAGCAATTTGAAGGGGCATCATTAATAGCCAAGTCCTCTCTGTACATAAACTGAGGTCCCACCTTGCAGCTCAGGTTAATGAGGATTTTCCAGTAACTAAACTCACTCTGCCACAGGTTCAAGGTGGACCTGTTAGAGCCAGTTTGTTACATCATGGGAAGACCATAGAGTTTTGCATTGTAAGACCTGGGTTTGAGTCCCAGCCATGCCATTCATTAGCTGTACAGCCTGGGCTCTGAACTTACTTCCCCTCTGGTATGATGGAGATTATAAATAAGAATGCTTTCCTTGGGGTGCCTCGGTGGCTCAGTCAGTTGAGCATCCAACTCCTGACTTCAGCTCAGGTCATGATCTCACGGTTCGTGGGTTGAGCCCCACATCAGGCTCTGCACTGACAGCATAGAGCCTGCTTGGTGTTCTCTCTCTCCGTCTCTCTCTTCCCCTAGCCCCCTTACTCATGCTCACTCTCTCACTCACTCTCTCTCTCTCTCTCTCTCTCTCTCTCTCTCAAAATAAACATAAAAAAGAATGCTTTCCTCAAGGATCATCAAAACATTGAATGATTAAAGTCCACATGCTCAAAACCTAACTTAGAATCTGTCCTCCACTCCCTTCATCCCAAACTCAGTAAAGGACCCCAGGATCCACCCAGTGTTCAAAGTAAGAAACCACACAGTAATCACATGCACAGGCCCTTTTCCATATTTGGCCCAGAGCCTCCTGATGGTCCAGCCTTATTGTTGCCACCCCATAATAATGTCTGGAGTATGTCCATTTCTCTCTGCATCCACTGCCCCCACCCTAGCCAAGCATATGTCACTACTTCTCAGACTATTAGAAGAACCTCCTGGCACACCTGCATCTATTAAGCCCCATTTAATGTGTCCTTATTAGTTTGCAGGCAGAGTGATCTTTTTCCCAAACACTGATATCATGGCACTCCCTTCACAGCCTTCTGTAGCTCCTCAGTGCTCCTGAAATATTAACTAGTGTGTAAATATGACATGGTCCAGCCATTGCTTTCTCTGTTCATGCTACCTCATTTCATTCTCCCGAGCCCACTGCGCTCCACCCTAGCCTTCCTTGAACATGCCATGCTGTCCCTACCCTGTCATGGGGTCTTGTTTATATGATTCCTTCTATCAACATGCTCTTCCCTGTACATCACATCCAAGTCTAGGGGACTCTCGATCAGCCTCCAGACTCATCTCAGCTGATACACCTTGGCTGTGCCCTTAGGTGAGGGCAAACCCCTCTGTTTCTCCCTCTCTCCATATTTACGACAGTTGTCCTTCTGCATTTACTGTTGTTGCTGATTGGTTCTCAGTCTTCCTCACCTTAGGGTGAGCTACATTGTACGAAGGTAGGAGTCTTGTCAGTTTGTTTCCTATTTCACCCCCAGTAAGTAGCAATACTAGGCTTTGCACACAGTAGACCACTCGCTAAATATGTGGGGAACAAATGAGATGTCAGTGTGTGTCATGTATTTTTAATCATTTAATAAAATAAGCTACGGAGAGTTTACTTTGCACCAGACACAGTGCTGGGTGTTTCCTCATAAGCAAAGTTGTGCTGAAGCTGGCTTGTATCTGGTCATGAGAGCCAGTGGTGTATGTCTCTTCCCAATAACACCTTCAGCACTCTGGTGGTTTGAAATCGCCTGGTCACAGTGGGAATATTTGCACCACAGAAACTGCCAGACTTAAAGATCAAGTTGGTACTCCCCACCCCCAACTGAGAAAAGCTGGTTTGTAAACATTTACTGGCATACCAAATAAAATGGAATTCCAGATCAAGACCATTCGGTATTCTTACAAAGAGGTGGTATTATACTAATTATTCAGAACTTCAGTGCAACTGGTGTCAATGGAGAGGACAAAATGGAGGAAATGGAAAAAGTCTCTGGGCGACTGGCATTGAAACTGCTGCATGTTTTCCAATCTGCTCTTCCCTTCTGCTAGAGGAATAGAAAGCTCATTGGAGCGTATGGCCTCCCAGAGCAAAGACTACATTACCCAGCCTCCCTTGCATCCAGGTGTCTCATAGGACTAAGTTTGGGCCAATGGGCCATGTGGCTCCTTCCAGGGATCTCCTGTTATAAAATGCTGCTGCTTATCCCTTGTCATTCTTTAATCCTCATTTTCCTTGCTGCTGGGTAAAATGTGGGTGAGAAGGTGCGCATATAAGAAGCCATCTAGGGAAGGAAGGTCTCACATGAAGAGCAAGAAGATAGAAAGGAGCTGAGTGCCTCCACATGAAAGATTCCCCCACAGCAGCTCAGGACTGGGTACATACACTTTTACATTAGAGAGAAACTTCTGTTTTCTTTGGGGTTCTTTGTCGCAGATGAACCATCTGTTGGGAAGGATGGGTGTGCGTGTGTGTGTATGAAATATGCATATTTATATTTATGTTTGTATATGGGGTGGAGGCATATTAAAGACCTTGACTCTTCTACACCATCTAATGAAGAGATTGTAAACTACATCTGTTAAGCACTTGCAAAGTATTATATTTTGTTTTAGTATTTTTTTCCTTTTGAATACTTAGAAATCTTACCTATCTATGAGAGATGTCAAAATAGTGAAATCAACCTTTATCTCATCGTGAAGCTCTAGCCCACGTTCACTGTATTTCATTCACTGCTGTTTTCTCCAAGCCTTTCACCTCACCTGGCATATAATAGTCACTTGATAAATACTTGTTAGATAAGTAAACATGTGCTCTCATTGACCCCAATAATAACGCTTTACTAAACAGGTTTTATAGCCAACCCCATTGAATAGTTATATATTCTAGAGCATTCGTTTTATCCTGGATTGATTTTGCCACCCTCCCCCTGCCCATAAGAGACATTTGACGGTGTCTAGAGGCATTTTGGGTTGTCACAACTCAGGGTTGCTACTGGCCTCTAGTGGGTGAAGGCCACAGAGGCTGCTCAGTATCCCACAGTGCATAGGACAGCCCCCACCACAAAGAATTATCCAGTCCCAAAGTCAATAGTGCCAAGATAGAGAAGACTTACCCTAGAGACTGCAAGAGGGGCTATTGCCAAATTAAAAAAAATATATAAAGAAGAACGTAACCTTGTCTTGGCTAAAAGTCCATTTCATTGGTTATTTCATTCTGGAACAATTTCACTGCATCTATTTCTCCATACTGGGATTTACAACGATGTGCCATGCGTAATGTTTGTTCTCAAGGACCTGTTTGGATTTTTTTGAAGTGTCAAACAATGAATAGTAACAGACTCAAGGACTCAGCTGTTTTCTTTGTCTTGGAAACCCACAGCACTTTTTTTTTTTTTCCAAAGAACGAGGTTGATAATCCAGTGGTGAATGTATTACACTAAACTGGGCTGATAAAGTTTGATCTTTGGAAGAACTTCATGCCTTTAAATGTCTATCAAACTGTGATATACCGAATAAGGTATTCCATGTGTAATTTCAGTTACCTGATACTAAAAAGCAAAGTTTGAAAACTTTGGCCGACTTTGGTGCGTGCAGCTGGGAGACCTTCCAGAGGCTTTCAAGGTCTGTCACGAATGTATGATTTAGACCACAGCTCCTCAATTGTGACATTTAATCCATAGAGATAAATCATCATGCGCCATTGGTAGGGCTCTTTATAGATAAACAGGCCTACAATAATTATGTTTAAAACTCCATCAGAGCCTCCATCAGAAAATCACCACCTTTTTTTGTTGTTGTTTTATGTAAGAAACTAGATGATGAAACTGTTTCCTGACTGTGGTGCTTGGGACCAAATTACATGAAAGTCAAAACAGTAAGAACTAACTTTCTCTTGGTTGTCCTTGAGGCATGCTGGATAGCTTTGTTTTTTTTTGTTTTGGGATTTTTTTCCCCCCACCAGCAGACTGGACTTCGTCAGGATGTGATCCTGACCTCAGTCTCCAAGATGCTGTGATGTGTGACAGTGAAGGGCATAGACTCTGGAAGCTGACTCTTACTTATTAACTGTGTGACCATAGACAAGTTATTTGCCCTCTCTGTGCCTTAGTTTCCTCACATAGATGGGAGAATAATAGTCCTATTCATGGAGATGTCTTAAAGATTAAATGAATTAATACCCACAAAGCACTTAGAATAGGGAACATGTTAAGGTTAATCCACACGTTTGATTAGTGAAATAAGGGCTTTACCCAGTGACCCACCTATCTTTGATTCTCCAATATGTAGACCAAGCCAGAAAAAAAAATGGGCATTCTTTTTTTTTTTTTTTACCATTTTATTTATTTTTGAGAGAGAGAGAGCGTGAGCAGGGGAGGGGCAGAAAGAGAGGGAGACACAGAAACCGAAGCAGGCTCCAGGCTGGGAGCTGTCAGCACAGAGCCGACATGGGGCTCGAACCCACCAACTGTGAGATCATGACCTGAGCTGAAGTTGGACCCTCAACCAACTGAACCACCCTTAAAAATGGGCTTTCTTGATTGCCCCTTTTCGCACTTACCCCAGGTCCACTTGATACAATATGTTCTGATCTGATCTGATAATAGTTTGGGACTAAAATCCATTGACAGATGAATGAATAAAGAAAATGTGGTCTGTACATACAATGGACTGTTACTCATCCTTGCCCAAGAAGGAAATCCTGACCTATGTAACAAAGAGGTTGAACCTGGAGGATATTATGTGAAGCAAAATTAGCCAGTCACAGAAAAGTACTGCGTGATTCAACTTAAATGAAGTACCAAAAATAGTCACCCTCTTAGAAGGGGAGAGCACAGTAGTGGCTGCCAGAGGCTGGGTTGGCAAGGGGAAGATGGAGAGTTGCTGTTTGACTGGTTTAAAATTCAAGTTATACAAGATGAGTAAGTTCCAAAGTCAGGCTGCTCAACATTGTGCCCGTAGTTAACAATCCTGAGTGTGCACTTAACATTTTGGTGAGAAAGTAGGTCTTATGTTAAGTGTTCTTACCACACAAAAAAGTAGAAATTAACGTGGGCTTCAACTTAAGAGTTAAGAGCAAATAAAGAGTATTTGTTCTATGAAATGCATTTTCTCACTCCAAGATAGCTAGTCAGGTGCCCCAGCCCTCTCACATCGGCTCCTTAATATCTCCCACCAGCTCCCGTCTCTATCCACCCACGGTGCACACGTTCGCCTTCTGCAGATACGCCGCCTACATCCCCACTGTGTTTCACTACCCCCTGCAGCTAGGGCAGCCTCTGAAACAGAAGCCTGATGATGCCCCTCAAAACCTGCTTATGTCCTGCTTAAATCCCCACGGTGGCTCAAGAGGCACCCTACACCCTCAGCTGAGCCCCTGAATTGCTGTATCAAACTGCCCAGAGGAGCGCATCAGGGACTTGTCCTGAAGGCTGTTCTAGAATCACATATAGTACAATGTTTGGTCTTTGCTCTTGATGCTCCGTCAACCCAGGCCACTCCAGGAGTGATTTCTAGCTCTTCGAGATTTCAGATCTCAAGATGCTGGAGGAATGGAAGCTACCAAGTGTTGCCTGAACCGAACGGCACCAGCTCTGTGTTGCTGGCTTCTTATCTTCCTATGGGTTCATTTAGAAATTTAAGCACCTGAGGGGCACCTGGGTGGCTCAGTTGGTTAGGTGTCTGACTTTGGCTCAGGTCATGGTCTCGCCGTTCCTGGATTCAAGCCCCGTGTCAGGCTCTGTGCTGACAGCTCAGAGCCTGAAGCCTGCTTCATATTCTGTCTCCCTCTCTCTCTGCCCCTCCCCTGCTCATGCTTTCTCTCTCTCTCAAAAATAAATATTAAAAATTTTTTAAAAAATAAAGAAATTTAAGCACCTGAAATGAATATATTTGAGGCAGCATGGATAAAAACACCTAGCACAGGGCCAAGTTCACAGTGACTTTCCATGAGGATCTGTTACATCAGAGGTATATTTATTCACTCGCCTACAACCTGTAGTCTTAATTTCTGGGGAAATATATTCAAATTGATTTATTGGTCAGATTTCAAACACAAGAGATAGGAAACATTATTTAAAGAGCAGTAATACAAAATACAGAAAGCTAATGAGCTCTCATGCTGATGCCTGCATGTAGACTAGCATTCCCACAACTCTCTATTTTTAAGTGTTTTCTCTGTTTCACAATTGTACTCCCCAAAATGGCACAACAATTGTCTGAAAATACTTCTTCTGATGCTGAACATATTCTGTATGTTTGAGATCATGCCAGGAACTCCATGCAGCAGTGGCATTGGAGGAGCAGATATCTAAAAAGCAAACATTCACAGAGGGTTGAAATCCTGAAATATCCATCCGGCATGGCAATCATTGTAAAGGGAGGAATTAGTAGAGGCAACACATTTGTCACGTGTGTCCTCATTACTTGCTTGGAACACCTAACGTAGTTTCTCAAGGAAAAGGAGAAAAAAAAAGGAACACTACAATAATGAGAAAAATATAAGACTGGAAGTCAAGAAGGCCCAATTCCCTTTAATAGCTGTGTGACCTTGGGAAGGTAGTTACCAGATTGGAGCTCGCTGTCCTCAACTTTAAAATCAGAGCAATAATAGTAATTCCTACCTTCCAAGTCTGTTTTATCGGAAACAGTGGTGTCTGGTACATAGCAGTTCCTTAAGAAAAAGAAGCTGCTATTTATAATTATTTTTCCACTGTCACTGCCCTCCAGAAACATACCTGTAGTTAAGCAAGTAGGTTTATTGCTCATTACACGGAGGGAGAGCAAACCATGGGGAACCATGGGGTGCCCTTGTTAGGAGAGCCTGATAGAATTTGGGCTCGTATTAACAGCCTTGGGGGAAGATCCACAA
This sequence comes from Cryptoprocta ferox, assembly GCA_028646485.1. Lineage (NCBI taxonomy): Eukaryota > Metazoa > Chordata > Mammalia > Carnivora > Eupleridae > Cryptoprocta > Cryptoprocta ferox. Next base: position 51,807,884 of record CM053563.1, read on the forward strand.
AAGTGGAGCATTTCTCTGAATCAGAAGCTGCTGGAAAGCAGGAGTCCTGTTATGACTGGGAACTTTATGTGTAGATAGGGGCTAAGTTGAGGCTATAGCTGTAATCAGCCAAGAGGCAGCCATCACCCATGTTAGCCGGGAAGCAGGCAGCCATCATTCACGTTAGCCAGGATTGGGTCGATGCTCCAACTCCATTATGGAGTGGCCGTGTTCCTGTCCCCACTCGCCCATTTGTGTTCACACCGTGGCCCTGTCTGATGTTGATGTTCTGGAAAGTTGTTCCTCTTCAACCGGAGAATGCCAACATCTAGCTGATGGTACCAGGCCAGCTCCTGAATGTCGATGGCTACTTTTCTCTCACTCCCCACATTCATTCAACAAGCTTTAAGTGAGTGTTGCCAGTTCCAGGTGTCCTCAATCGAACCCATTTTATACGCTCTAAAAAAATAGGTTAATAGAACATGATAATGTTGGTGCTAAGGGCAGAGAGGAAGATAATATAAGATAGCATGGTTAAGAGCGAGTGAAAAGGAGGGCAACTTGAATCGGTGTGGTCAGGCTAGCCCTTTCCAAGGAAGTGATGTTTAAGACAAGAAGAAAATGGGGGTGCCTGGGTTGCTCAGTTGGTCAAGTGTCCAACTCTTAATTTCAGCTCAGGTCATAATCTCACAGTCATGAGATTGAGCCCTGAGTCAGGCTATGCATCGATGGCATGGAGGCTGCTTGGGATTTTCTCTCTCTGCCCTTCCCCCATGCATGCATGTATACGTGCTCTCTCTTTTATTCCTCTCTCTCTCTAAAAATAAATAAACTTAAAAAAGAGAGAGAGAGAGAGACAGGTATTTTAAAGGTTCTGAAGTGAGAAACTTGAACACAAGTGTGGTTTTCTACCAACATGGTGCCCAAGAGGAAGAGTGGGGCTAGACAGGATGGGCGGGAGCAAGACTGTATGTCTGTGCCTTGGTAGGGGGTCTGACTTTTATTGTATATGTGAGGAGAAATCACTGGATTATTTCTGTTCCTAGAACATTGCCATTGTCCCTGTGTGAATGGAGAATGTTGGGAAATGGAGAGGGAGGACAGGGGTGGTACAAGAAGTGAAACAAAGCTTTCGTCGCTAAGATGCAGTAGCGTTGGAATGTGGGGTCACAGAATTGTGGATTCTTAGACTCACAACACTGCAAGGTATTTAATTACTGGCCTCAGTCATCTCCTTTACATGTAGGAAGACAGCACAAAGTCACTTGCGCACATCTCAGTATTTAGTTAGTAGCAGAGTTGAAAGAGAGGCGAGTCCTTGTGTCCTTCCAGCGTGACTATTTAGCCCTTCTTTTCTTTTTTTTTAGTTTATTTTTAAGAGAGAGAGTGTGAGCATAAGCAGGGGAGAGTCAGAGACAGAGAGAAAGAGAGAGAATCCCAAGCAGGCTCCACACCGTCAGCACAGAGCCCGACGTGGGGCTCCATCCCACAAAAGTGAGATCATGAACTGAGCCAAAATCAAGAGTCAGATGCTTAACCAACTGAGCCCCTCAGGTGCCCCTAGCCTTTCTTAATTGTCCACTTGGAGGTGTTTGCCAAGGAAGGGAGCATGAACTGTGACCATGACCTACCTGGAGGGCGGACATCCTGGAGAGCTTGCCCTACATCAACATCCCCAAACCTGTGTTTATACTCTGACAAGACCATTGCACTTCTAGGAAGTCAACCTCGTGATATCCTTAAAGGTGCACATCACAATTTTATTATCTGTTCTGTCATCAGAAAAGTATTTATATAACCAGGAAACATTGTTTAATAAAAATGAAATGCTTTTGGAGCATCTGGGTGGCTCAGTCAGTTGAGTATCCAACTCCTGATTTCAGCTCAGGTCGTGATCCCAAGGTCATGGGATCAAGCCCCACATCAGGCTCTGCACGATGTGTGGAGCCTGCTTAAGATTCTTTTTCTCCCTCTGCCCCCCCTCCGCTGCTGTGTGCTCTCTGTCTCTCTCTAAAAAAAAGTTAAAAAATACTTTTAATAAGAAACTAGTTAAATTATGACACATCCATGGCCAATAGTTATCTGGTTTACCCTGTATTGTCCCACCAGCTGTTTCTCCCCATTCTGGTTGGTGATAACCAGTCATTCAATACTTTGAGTAATGAAATATGTGAATGATGAGATACTATACTTAAGAGATAACTAACTATGTAACTACTTGAGAAAACTGCACAATGCATTTAAAATTGACAAAAAGAAAGCTATAGAACATCAGGACCCGTTTTGTCCAATCTATATAAACCTTAATGTTCCTACCGAAAGATCCAGCAATGGCTTTCACTGTGTGGTGGAATTATGAGTGGTTGCTATTTCTCACTTTTTGGTCACTGCTATTTTATAAATGTTCGAAACAGAACACGAATCACTCTTGTGACACATGACAGAAATGTTTGCATTCTCCTCTTTGGAGTTGGGCCACCATCATTGGTGCCTCTAGCTAGGTACCTGCTTGTCCTGAGGGGGCTTCTGACAGTCACAGCTGCCACCAGGTGCTGTTGGAACACAAGTAGATTTCACGATGCTGCGGCTCCGGAAAACCTAGGTTCCCCACACCCTCGGCCAAGAGCCAACGTTTTAGGGCATCAGAAGGGATGAATCCATCCATGAGCCTTTGTTAAGTACTACTGTATACTAGGCTTTGCTCCGAGTACTTTTAAATGTAGAATTTCACTGATACAACGTCCTTATGACCTGGGGATTAACAGTGGGGCACCGTGTATAAGGAAGTTGGGATTGAGAGAATTTGAAGGATTTGGCCTAGGACACACAGTAAGGGTCAAGTCACAGTGTAGAAGCCGAATATTTGTGTATACAACTGAAATGGCCATACCCAGACCTGTCAGCCAGTAAGGAGCAGTACACAGGCCAGCTCTGATGCGCGTCCTCCCCACGCCCCAGTGCCACCTCTGTCCTAACTCTGACTTTGTTCCTAACTGAGTGCCTTAATGGGTACACATCATTTACTGTCTCCAGCCTCAGCTTCCTAACCTGTAAAATGGGACAAGGAGGCATTTGAAGTATACAAATCTTAGCATCCCATCAGCCTTAAAGAATGTAGGATTCTGAGGTGCCTAGGTGGCTCAGTCGATTAAGCATCTGACTTTGGCTCAGGTCAGGATTTCATGGTTCGTGAGTTCGAGCCCCACATCAGGCTCTATGCTGACAGCTCAGAGCCTGGAGCCTGCTTTGGATTCTGTGTCCCCCCCCCCCGCTCCTCCCTTGCTCACACTCTGTCTCTCTCTCTCTCTCTCAAAAATAAACATACAAACAAAATTATCTTAAAAAAAAAGAATGTAGGATTCTACATGAGTTTGGATGAGATCTTCCCGAGGAAACTCATGTCTCGTCTTCCCCCCTCCATGAATAGCTATTTCAAAGCTATCAATCTGGTGACTCACCTAAGATACCCATCTTCAAGGAGCACAAAGAAATCCTTGGCCAGTATCTTTCTAGATGCAAAGACTTTGCTCCTGGACTGCATGTCACCTTGAAGAGACCGATGATGGATGAGCAAGAGTCAGCTTTGTCCTGGAAAACTTTTACATGGCATTTTCCCCCCTTTTCTTTACAGATTTATAAAGTCGGTACTTCAGCTTTTCCATGACACGAGGCTTGTGTTTTCTTGGACTAGATTTAACAAAGGGCTTTCCAAATGATCAGTGACACCTCAAGTTAGAGCTGCATTTTGAAATTGTTCTTTAGAATCTCTAACTTCATTGGGAACAGTGAAATCGGAATGTTAGCTTAATACTCTGCCAGAAATGCGTGGAAAAGATGTAGAATGTTTATAAATGAACATCCAGTGATGTGCACTTGGTAATTTCATTCAAAGATGTAAAGGAAGAGATATTACAAGGGACATTTTTGTTATTTTGTCGAATACTATTCACCGAAAAAAATAAAATAAAATTTCAACCTATATTCCTGACCTTCAGGGACTTATTTTAAGATCATATGGCTTTTCCTAAACAGCTGAATTATTTAGTGAGATTGAACTGTCAGAGACTTTAAAATAAAGCCCACCAAAATACCAGCCACTCTGGAGTGCTACAGCTGTCCACGCCTTGATCTGCATATATCATCTCAGCCGACTGAAGCCTGCAACTGCAAAAATTGCTCCGAAAATACTTATCACCTTCCATGCCAAATGCAAAAAGAATTCATCCGAAGCTGAGAATTTGATATAGCGGGTGACCTACTCCTCCATTAATGTTCAGAATAGTTGATGGAGTTCTAGCTGCTACTTCAAGCCCTGTTTAAGCCGCCCCTCTGAGGAAGTGGTCTGTGGCCCTTTCCGCCACAGGTAGTGTGGCCCGAATGAACTGATATAAGGAGCAAGCTTGAAGTGCTGCACCTGCAGATACGACCACCATTAATAGCACGTATTCAGTGTATGTAGAATGGTATGAAGAAGTTTAACTCATACATTTGTTGCCTAAATGGAGTGAAATCAACAGTTTTGGCTCATAAGGAATTTTTATAGATTGCTAGCCCCTCACTTTCCCCAAAGGATGTAAAAAAGAACCAAGAATTCAAGATTAACATGTTGAGTACCAAGCATTCTAGGGGCCCCCTGAAGGAATCAACAGCCCCTTCCACAGTAGCAGATGATGATAGTAGTGATGATGATGGTGGCGGTTGTGGTTTTGATGGTGCTGGTGGTGACAGTGTTGGCGATGATGGTGGTGGTGATGGTGATGGATGATGCTGGTAGGGGTGATGGTGGTGTGATGATCTTGGTGATAATGATAACGGTGAGGATGACAGTAATGAAGACACTAATAATGACCTTGATGCTGCTGCTGCTACTGATGTGATGACAGTGATGATGATGGTGATGGTAATGGTAGAGGCTGACATTTATTAATCTCTTGTGATGCATCAAGTAATATGTTAAGCACTGAATATTCATTATCTCATTCAATCTTCAGCACCATTGTATCAGGTACATTACGTGCCGTAATTTTCCCATTTTGTAGATGGTAAAACTGAGGCTTAGAGACATTGAGGAACTTGCCCTAGGACGATACTTCTTAAAGTTCACTGTACATTAGAATCACCAGAAAGATTTTTAAAATCTTGATCCTGGGTGGCTCAGTCAGTTAAGCGTCCGACTTCGGCTCAGGTCATGATCTCAGTTTGTGGGTTCGAGCCCCGCGTCGGGCTCTGTGCTGACAGCTAGCTCAGAGCCTGGAGCCTGCTTCAGATTCTGTGTCTCCCTCTCTCTGACCCTCCCCTACTCACGCTGTCTCTCTCTCTCTCTCTCTCTCTCTCTCTCTCTCTCTCTCTCTCAAAAATAAATAAATAAATGAAAAAAAAAATAAAAAATAAATAAATAAAACCTTGATCCGAAGTTTAAGATAATTTGTCCAAGGTTGCCCAGCTGGTGAGTGACAGAGCCCAGGATTCACAACTACACCATCGGGGACCAGAGGCATCTTCTTGTCCACCTCCCTGTGCAGTTTCCCTTGTAAAGATCCCTCAGCAGTCTGACAGTGCCCTGGGAATGATCGTGGTCTTCATCAAGCCCGTGTTGTTGCTACTAATAATAAGCAATAGACCAAAACATAATGCTTTCAAGTAGAGTAGCAGATCTTTTGGGAAGTGTGCTAGAATCACTCTGAATCTCTGTCCACCAAATTAATTCCAGTTTCATTCACAATTTGCTATCCTGTTGAGAATATGCTTGTGGTTATTTTCGCCTGAAGGTATAAAATTCCAACCAAATATTAGCTGCTTTTTAAGTGTCTATAGTAGTTAGAGCCCTTAGGCCCTAGAGATGTTGTTAGAGGTACAGGATGTATGGGAAGAGGTACAGGTTTCCAAATCCGTGAGTCAGAGCTTGTCTTGAGGAAAAGAGAAGTTCACGGAGAACTCCCCGAATGCCTCTATCCATGGGTTTCAAGTAAAAATTAAAGCTCTTAAGAAAGGCTGGCAAGGCCCACCCATGTTTCTAATCCAAAGAGCTGCGATTGTTTCAAATGAGACCATGCTAGTTAATTAAGGCTCTGCCTCTCTGGGATTAATGATGTTTTTATACCCTTAATTTAATTTTCCATGGCAATGCGATCTGACTAGACCACGTACGAGCTCCTTTCATGCCAGCTCCTACTTTCCCATTTAATCCCTGTACAACATCAACAGATGGGCAATAGTGTTCCCATTTCACAGATGAAGAAACTGAAGCTAAGAGAAGTTAAAGAATTTTTTCAAGGTTAACCACATCATTTTCACCTGGTTGAGTCATTTTATACAGAAGGAAAAAAGTTATTTTAAAATATTTTTTAATGTTTATTTATTTTTGGGAGACCGAGACAGAGTGCAAGCAGAGGAGGGAAGGTAGAGACAGAGACACAGAATTCTGAAGCAGGCTCCAGGCTCTGAGCTGCCAGCACAGAGCCCGACACAGGGCTCAAACTCACAAACTGTGAGATCATGACCTGAGCCCAAGTCCAACACTCAACCGACTAAGCCACCCAGGTGCCCCAGAAAAAAGTTATTTTAAAAAAAATCTCCCTAACTATTTCCCTAAAATGAATTTCTGGCCTAGAAAAGTTACCATTTTCACACTTGACCTCAATTTCCCCACACTTCTGTGTCATTAGGGAGGTGGTTTTATCACCTGGCTGCAGAGATAAGGAGGCTAAGATTCAAGACTGATAGCCTTGCCCAGCTGGTGAACATCTCACAAAGGTGTCAAAGAGCTTTCACACTTGGCTTTTATTTGTCCCCACACATTTTTGTTGGAGATAAAGATAATCAGGTTTTTCCTCTCCCTGTCTGTTTTTTTCTATCTTTTTGCCTTTAGAATTCAGAATGGATGCCTTCATCGTTTGGCTAAAAAAAATCCTGAATGGTTGAAATTTCTAAGCTCCACAGTTAGAAGCTATTGTAAGCATCTCAAATTTTCAAAAGGAGGGCAGGGAGGAACATTAAGTCTAGAAATAGAACTCAGAATTTTTAGTCCTCATTGATGTGGGTACTTGGGGAGATACCGAAGTAGTAAGAACATGATTCCTGCAAATGATTCCAGGCATCAGATTAGTTCATGGATGTCTGTGCCTGTTGATGCAAAAATGCAACAACAGGTTTTCCAAGGAACTATTCCTCTCCCACCCCTCAAAATATGTTTTATTAGATATAAAAACATACAAGGAGTTACATTAACTAAATTTGGAACTAGGTGCTTAGAGACAGATGGGGCAACAGAGCCTTTTTTTCATGGAAATGGCTTGTTGAGATCAGTTTCCACCATTCAGTGTTAAGAGTCCCATGCCTCCAGTTTTATAACATAGTTTAAATCATTCCCAGCCTCAGAGTGGAAGAGGATGGGCCGAAAATGAAAATAAGCAAAGATGGTCTTTTTTCCGGATGATGGAAGAAAAACCATAGAGGGATTTATTGTGAATTAATGTAACAAATTCTGCCTTAAGTTTTTGAGTTCTGGTGTTGGGGTTTTGTTTATCTTTTTTTAAATTTCTTTAATGTTTATTTATTTATTTATTTATTTATTGAAATAAGTTAAAATTTATTTTCAATAAGTTATTGAAATAAGTTAAAATAAATTTTCAAACTTAGTTGACCCAAGGATAGTCCCACAACTACCAACACACACATATACACTCTTTTTATTTCTTCCTATAAACCACCAATGGACATGTAGTGGATTTAATGTTCTATTTTTTTTTAACTTTATAGTTTATTGTCAGGTTGGTTTCCATATAACACCCAGTGCTCTTCCCCACAAGTGACCTCCATCGAGACCACCACCCCCCCATTACCTTTCCCCCTCCCCTTCCCCCCTCAGTTTGTTTTCAGTATTCAAGAGTCTCTCGTGTTTTGTCTCCCTCCCTCTCCCTAACTCTTTTTCCTCCTTCCCCTCCCCATGGTCCTCTGTTGGGTTTC
>CM053563.1:51816327-52005396 GCA_028646485.1 Cryptoprocta ferox
AAAAGGAAAGAAAAAAAGGAAAGAATAAAAGACACCTCCCCTGTGCGGATGGGCGTGGTCTGGCGTCCGGTCAGGTCTCGGGGGCTGCTCTCTCCGAGGCCCCGCCTTGGTGGTCGCGGGGAGAAGTATGGCGCCGCCTCAAAGCTTTGCCGGAACCAAGCGTTGCAACTGCCCTTCTGAGTCCGATCTCCCTGTGCCGTGGGCGAGCCAGACTCTATTCTCCAAGCTCTGCCTCACTTCCAAATCCCAGTCCGTGCAGTTCAACACCGTCACCGGGGATGAGATGCGTTCCCGCTGGCGGCCGGCCTCCTGGCCCGGCTTGCGCCGCCCTTTTCGCGGAGCCGCCGCCGCTGCCGCCGCCGCCGCTGCCGCTTTTCAAGGCTCCTGGTGCGGCTGCGCCCAAGGAAGAACTCGCCGGCCAGATGGGACGCTATTTATTTTTAAAACAGAGAGAGACAGAGTGTAAACAAGGGAGGGGCAAGAAAGAGAGGGAGACACAGAATCTGACACAGGCTCCAGGCTCTGAGCTGTCAGCACAGAACCTGATGCAAGGCTTGAACTCAGAAACCGTGAGATCATGACCTGAGCTAAAGTCGGGCACTTAACCGACCGAGCCACCCTGGTACCTCCTGGTTGTTGGGGTTTTTAAAGGGTGGACTGTGTTCGCCCATTTCTCAAGGGATAACTCATTCTTCAGTGATACATTACTGCCACCTGGTGGCAGTATACCTGCATTGAAGGGGGTTAAGAAGTCAGGAAAAAAATTTTAATCCGTTACTACCATCACCACAAGTCCCTACTGCCCCTCAAAAAATGTGATAGTAATTTTTGTCATAGGAAGTTAGATGGAAGAAGCAGGTGAGTTAAAATGGAGCAAGACTGTGCGAAAGCTTGTGGTATACAAGGGGGCTGGCCCTTCATCCTATGGGCCCATAAACGCCGTTGAAGGGGCAGTTGAGATGCAGTCAGAGCTTTAGAACATGAGTCTCATGTCTGTACAGGAAGAAGGGTATGAAAACAGGCAGACTGGTCAAGAGGCTAATGCAGTAAACCAAGCGTGAGATGATCAAGGTGGTGAAAACGGTAATCGAAGCTGGTAGATAAAGTAGACAGTTTTTTAAATACACTTACTATGTGCCCAGTACTGTACTATGCCTTGAGTGCAATGGGTTCCATCTCTTGAGAAGCTCCCCAATGAAGTGTGTTGACCCAAAGTCTAACCCTCATTTTGATCTACCCTGTGGTCTCTGCAGGTTGGTTCACCTCCTGGGACCCCAGTTCTCTCATTTGAAACAAGGAAGCTCCCATTCAGGGAGTGGGGATTGCGAAGGCCCTTTGTCTCCCATGCTGTGACATGAGTTTGCCTAGAGCAGATATTTCCAAGGAAAGATGTTGGGAAGAAGACTGCCTAACTCTGTGTAGGAGATGATACAGCTGAGTGGGTTCAAACTGTGGTGGTTTTTTTTAATGCCAACGTCCAAGAAAAGCTGTGGGAGAATGGTGGCATCACTGATACATGGAGAAGTCAGTGAGGAGGAATCGGGGTAGCTGTGTGGACACCACAGTGGCAGCCAGGCATGCAAGCCCAGAGAACCAGGATACTGTCTTTCAGCTTGGAGGAGCAGCTGAGAGTAGGAAAAGGGTGCGGCAAGTCTGTGCAAATCATTTCCTTAAAGTGCAGCCTCTGGACAGAGTCTGCACCTCTAGAGTCCCAGACTCCTGGTCTGCTGTCTCCTGGCTTTGTGCCCTTGAATAAGTTACCTAACCTCTCTGAGCTTTCCATTTCCCTGTGTGAAAGAGGGCAGGGTAATAGTGCCGTGCCTGAGACCTGTCCTGACTATTCCTTGGGTCACCATGAAAGAGTGCCTGGCCTCTGGTAAACATTTGGTGAATATTCACCGGTATTACTATTATCGTTCTCCTCCTCCTTCGCATCATCATCATCATCATCATCATCATTATTTATAGAAATGCTGAGTTTTCCCAGGGAAAAATGGTAGAGCAGAGTGTAAGAGGATGGATCCATTCCTGAATGAAGGCCCAGCTGGGGAATATGAGCTTGAGGAAGAGGGAGGGGAAAGGAACAGAGGAAGGACTTTTCAGGAGGAGGGGGATGGGTTGGGTTAGCACTTAGGAAGCACTGAAGACTTGAAGGAGAGTGTAAGGAAGGCCACAGGATGTGGTGACTTGCAGGCTATTGGTGCTGAAATAGCAGCATGTGAAGAATAGAGACTGAGGAGGTGAACAGAAGGAGGGTAGGGTGAAGGGCCATGCCCCTGGGTACTGACTCACAGCCTGGCAGTCCTCAGGAAGGGGGAGGTGGGGTTCACATCAGAGTGCCAAGGAGAGGTTAAGGGCAACGTGTGTGTGATCTGCAGACTGTAGCTTCCGTGCTCACCTACATTTCAAATTAATTACATTCCTTGGGTCACAATGATCCAGCCCTCTGCAGTTCTTTTCTACAGTGATCTATACTGATCTACGATGTGTCATCCCAGTTAGAACATCAAGCTGTCAGGGAAAGTTGCCTTAGATGTCTCTTTGAGACCTGAGGTGAGAGGATGGTCAATAAAAGTAAATGATGAGGCTAATGGTAAAGAGCTGATGGCAAAACAACCCACAGGAATCATGAGTTCCTGCCCACTGGGAAAGGAGACGCAGCTGTCCTGCCTGGGCTCACATCTTTGTTGCGTCCCTCAGGCCCTGGCATACCTCTGATACAGAGCCGGAATCTCTTGACTGTTTGGTAAGGTGCTTGCTCTGTAAATGTCACTCCATGTATCAAAAAAAAAAAAAAGTTCTAAGAGGGAAGTTCATATCATGGCAATAAATGCCTACATTAAGAAGCAAGAGAGATCCCACATAAGCAATCTAACTCTATACTTTAAGGAACTAGAAAAAGAACAAACTGAGTCCAAAATTAGCAGAAAAAATGAAATAATATAGATTAGAGCAGAAATAAATGACCTAGAGAACAGAAAAAAAAAAAAACAGTAGAAAAGATTAAGCAGACTATGAGTTGGTTCTTTGAAAAAATAAACAAAGTTGACAAACCCTTAGTTAACCAAGGAAAACAAGGAGAGGATCGAAATCAACAAAATGATAAAAAGTAGACATTACAACTGATACCATAGAAATTCAAAGGCCCGTAAGAGGCTGCTATAAACAACCTAGAAGAAATGGAAAAACTCTTGAAAGCATACAACTTACCAAGACTGAATCAGGAAGAAAGCCAAAATCTGAATAGACCTATTACTAGTCAGGAGATTAAATTAGTAATCAAGAATCTGCCAATGAAGAAAAGCCTAGGAGCAGATGGCTTCACTGGTGAATTTTATCAAACATTTAAAGAAGAATTAACTTTGAGGCACCTGGGCGGCTCAGTCAGTTAAGCATCTGACTTTGGCTCAGGTCATGATCTCATGGGTTGTGGGTTCGAGCCCCGCATCAGGCTCTGTGCTGAGTGCTCAGAGCCTGGAGTCTGCTTCGGATTCTATGTCTCCCTCTCTCTCTGCCCCTCTCCTGCTCACTCGCTCTCTCTTTCTCTCTCTCTTAAAAATAAATAAACATTAAAAAATAAATAAAATTAAAAAGTATTAACACCAATTCTTCTCAAACTCTAACCAAAAAAAAGAAAGAAAGAAAAAAGAAAACACAGCCAAACTCATTTTACAATGCCAGTATTATCTGGATACCAAAACCAGAAAAGGACACTACTAGAAAAGAAAACTACAAGGCAATATCCCTCATGAATATAGATGCAAAAAAAACTTCTCAATAAAATACTGGCAAACTGAATTCTGCAGTACATTAAAACGGTCCTTCATAATGACCAAGTGGGATTTATCTTTGGAATGTAAGGATGGTTTAACATATGCAAATCAGCCACGATGATCAAGGGATCATCTCAATAAATGCAGAAAAAGCACTTGACAAAATTTAACATCCTTTCATGATAAACTCTATTAACAAATTAGGCATAGAAGGAATACATCTCAACATAATAAAGGCCATATGTGACAAGTCCAAGCTAATATCATGCTCCATGATGAAAGAATGAAAGCTTTCTCTCTAAGATTAGGAGCAAGACAAGGAACAAGACCAAAGATCCCACTCTCACCACCCTATTCAGCATGGTGCCAGAAGTCCTAACTAGAGCAATCAGGCAAGAAAATTAAATAAAACATATCAGAATTGGAAACAAAAATAAAACCGTCCCTATTTGCAGATCACATGTATGTATATATTTAATCCTAAAGACTCAACCAAAAAATTCTTAGATCTAATCCATGAACTCAGCAAAGTTGCAGGTTACAAAATTAACATCCAAAAATCAATAGCATTTCCATACACTAACAACGAATTTTACTAAAAAGAAACAAATTGATGCCATTTACAATTGCATCGAAAACAAAATACTTAGGTGAAAGATTGCTAGTATGAAAACTAGAAAACACGGATAACAGAATAGAAGATGAATAGATGGGAAGGTATTCTATATTCATGGATTGGAAGAATGAATATTGTTAAAATGTTAATACTACCAAAAGCCACTTACAGATTCAATGCAATCCCTATCACAATTCTAGTGACATTTTTTTTTTTACAGAAGTAGAAAAAAACACTCCTAAAATTTATATGGAATAACAAAAAGTAATAATCAAAGAAATTCTGAGAAAGAAGAACAAAGCAAGAGACATCACACTTTCTGATTTCAAGAACTATAAAGATAAAGTAATCAAACCGTATCATGTTGTCATAAAAAACAAATGGACCAATGGAACTGAATCAAGAACCCAAAACTAAACCCAAGCACATACAATTCACCAATACTTACCTGACAGAAGAGTCAAGAATACTCAATGGAGAAAAGACAATCTCTTCAGTAAATGGTGGGATAACTGGATGTTCACATGTGAAAGAATGAAATTGGATCCCTATCTTACACTACTCACAAAAAATAGCTCAAAATGGATTAAAGATTTAAATGGAAGACCTGAAATCTTGAAACTCCTAGAATAAAAGATAGGGATAAAGCTTCTTGACATGGGTCTTTGTAATGATTTTTTGGATAGGACACCTAATGCCCAAGCAACAAAATAAAAAATAAGCAAGTGGGAGTACACTAAACTCAACAGCTTCTGTACAGCAAAAGAAACTGTCAACAAAGTAAAAAGACAACCTATGGAATGGGAAAAAAAAATACTTGCAAACCATATACCTGATAAGGAGTTAATACCCCAAATATATAAAGAACTTACACAACTTAATAGCAAAAAAAACATACGACCCAAGTTTAAGGCAGAGGACTTGAGTAGACATGTTTCCAAAGAGGTTATAGAAAAGGCCAACAGGTACATGAAAAGATGCTCAACATCACTAATTGTTAGGGAAATGAAATATGAATTAAAAACCACATTGAGGTATCTCCTTGCTGTTAAAATGGCCGTCACCCGGAAGGCAAGAAAACACAAATGCTGGCAAGAATGTGGAGAAGAGGGAGCCCTCGTGCCCTGTTGGTGGGATTATAAATTGGTGCAGCCACTATAGAAAACTGTATGGAAGATTCCTCAAAACATTAAAAACAGAGCTACCATATGATCCAGCAATTCCACTTCTGAGAATATATCCAAAGGGAATAAAAATTAACTCAAAAAGATATCTGCACCCATGTTCAGAGCAGCATTATTTATAAGAGCCAGAGCATGGAAACAACCTAAGTGTCCATCAGTGGATGAATGGATAAAGAAAATAGAAATATGTGTGTGTGTGTGTGTGTGTGTGTGTGTGTGTACACACACACACACACACACGCTACGTACACGAAGGAATAGTATTCAGCCATAAAAAAGAGGACATCGTACCATTTGTGATAAAACGGACCTTGGAGTAAAGTAAACCAGACAGAGAAAGACAGATACTATATGATCTCACTTGTATGTGGGATCTAAAAGAAAACAAAACACACTCAGAAAAAGAGATCAGACTTGCGGTTAGCAGAGCTGGGGGTGGGAGAGGGGATTGGAGGAAGGTGGTTCACAGGTACCTTATCACAGGTAAGATAAATTATAGTAGTTATACTAGGGGGTGATACTGACTGTCAGAAACATGCCGTACGATACAGAGGAGAGCTGTTCAGAGAGTAAATCCCAATTCTCATTAAACACACACACACACACACACACACACACACACACACAGACGTCAGTTCTCCTTTAGTCTCTGTGAGCTTAGATTTCCAGTCTTTGGCATTTCACCTCTACCAACTGGTCTTTCAGAGTCTTTGGCTTTAGTATCCGGTCCTCACATCCTCCTCCATCTGCACATGGTGCCGGTGGATAACCGTGGAGAGGACAAGGCTCCGGCTGCAACTCACTTGCTCTGCGATCTTTCACGAAGCATTTATCCTCTCTGGGCCTTGGTTTCCTCATCCGTCAAATGGGGCCATTGATGCTGGCACCAACCTCATGGGGTTGTTTTACAGAGTAAACAAGTTGCTGCAAGTAAAGTGAAGCTCAGACTGGAGCCCGGTGTGCGAAAGGGCCGTGTAAGTGAGGAGTGTCGTTATTTTCTTATTATTATTGTGAGAGGACCTCTAATAGACAGAAAGAGCATTCAGCCCCTGAGCCACCAGTGGAATAGAGACAGACCGCTGCTCATCCCTAGGCATGCAGAGATCAGTCTCTCCCAGCTCTGTCCCAGCTCTGTCCCAGTTCAGTCCCAAAGCCTAACGGGGAAGGCTGAGGTGAATACAACCCATTGGTGTGATGCTCTGCCAGGGAGGTGGACACAGTGTGCAGGGAAATTAACGTGACCCCAAAAACACACCTGTGAACACACATTCCCGGATGATCTGAGGCATTCGAGCTCTGTTCTTCCAACACTGAGAGATGGAAATAGAATGGAACATGTTCTGTGAGTCAGAGCCATCTGTGCTCGTGGGTTAGACTCCCAACGTATAACAGTCTGGGCCTTTGTTTGCCCATCTGTGAAATGGGTCGAGGGACAACTTTCTATCAGATAGGACCCTCCTGTAGATCTACGTAGAGGAAAGCATCTGACAAAGGCTTTGTGTATTTTATAGGAATGCCAAAAACAGCTACATCTTACTTGGTCGAATTGAAAAAAAATTTTGAAGATCAGATTCTGTATTAAATTTAGTAGAGCGCTTATGACATAAAACAGTGGTTCTCAAACATGTGTGAACATAAGGCTTTTTAAAATCCAGATTGCTGAGCCCCACGCCCAGAGTTACTGATTCTGTAGGTCTGCTGGGACCTGAGAATCGGCATCTCACACAAGCTCCCGGAAGGTGCTGATGCTTGGTCTTGGGACCCCGCTTTGAGAAACATGGACGTCAAGGTATCCCATGCCTCTAACAGAGAGGAGAATCACTTCTTATTTATAGATCTCTTCTCCTGATTATTCCCCTATTATTTTCAAGCCTGCAATTTTTATGTTTGAGGTTAATTTAAAACGGAAGCTTTCCGTGCATCTGGTGTGCGTATGAATTGGACCCAGCTCAGGGATTTTGCTCTTCCGTTTAATCTTGGCCTGTCCCTGTGGATCCATGAGTGTCAGCGCTGATATTTCTGATTCCGTTTGTGCCAAATGGAGGCTCATTTGCCCAGCCAGCCCTGATGTCCCATGCCCTCCCCACTGCCCCATCAAATGACAGGAGGCAGTATGACAGTATGAGGTTTCAAAACTACGATCACTCCCAAGAGTAGAGAAAGAACATTTATTTGAAATATTTTCTTAAAAATTAATGCTTATAATCAGTCTTGTGACAGTTGTTGTATGCCAGCAAATCAGGTGAGGCTGTGTTTCCTGTTTTATTGTGCATGAGATTTAGCGATACCTGATGGGTTTCATAAAGCCTTGTTCCTACGTAAGATGATTCATTCCTTTAGTTATTCACTCATTTTTTTTTTTTTCCGTCAGGTGTTTATTGACTGTCTACTCAGTGCCAAGCTCTATACTGGGTTGTGAAAACAGAGATAAATAGAAGCAGTCTCTATTCAGGCATAAAGTAGGAACTTTATAATGGGTTTTGAGTTGTTTAAGGACAAAGGCATTTATGATTTTTCTTTCATGTGGCACCCGCACTTCCACTTCATAAGTTTTGTATCCGGTTGATTCTGTTGCTGTTGTTCGTTTGGGGGTAGTGTTTCTATCCTGCCCAGCAATTCTTGTAAGTCATAATATATAATAGCCAGATTTCTTGGGTTCCCACAGAGATGAACAAGATACTTAAAGAAGCTTGCAATTAAATAGAAAAAGTAAACATTTAACAATGTATCTGCGATGCAGTATGATGGAGAACAACACCAGTAGCTTGTGGGGGAAATGATGTATCTGTCTGGGATGCTTAGGGAAGTCTTCCTAGGTGAGGTGGTATCAGACGTGGGTTTTGGAAGGGGAAAAATTTGTTCTCACACCAACTCTTCAAGTCGGTTCCCCTCCATGTGGCTCCAGGAACACCAGCATTTCACCGCGCGGGTGATGCACTGTAGTCTAGGGCTCCTATCCATGGCTGAGAAGCCCAATTCTGCTACTTTCTGGCTGGGTGCCTTTGGCCAAAATCGCTTAATTTTTTTGAGCTTCGTTCCTCATTCAGAAAATAGGAATAACATTACAGCCCACACAGGATTGTTGAGAGAGATAAAATGAGATAATATTTGAAAAGCACTTAGTATGCAGTGCCTGACATGTTATAAGCACTTAATAAAATTACTGCTGCTTCAATTACTATAATTATCACTGTGTTGATGGGTGTCACAGGATACAAAGTCAATTGAGTCAGGTCTGTGAAATTAGACCAGTTTACGGTGTACGCGTCTGTTTAATGGTGGGGTCTTCAGAGCCTTCCAGAGACAAAGGCATGTTGCAAATCGACGTTCTCTGCTGTATCCCCAGGCGCGTTTGAAAGGAAACCCTTTATCCTTTGTGCATGTGTCAGAACTGGGATTCACAGCCCCCCAGATTAGCCAGGGGGCTTTGTTTGCCTAATACTGGCTTGGCCTTTATATTTCCTGATTGTCAGCTTACCACGGATCTATGCTTCCGGTTCACAACGGCTCCACGCAGTATGTGCTTCCTGCTCTCCCAGGCAAAGCGCGTGTGCAGGTGCCTTCCGAGGTTTTAGACGTGTTCTCACCTTTGCTTTTGCAGCTTTATCCACAGTGGCCTCTGAGGGACTTGGGGGTGCCACGGTAGCTGCCCGGGGAAAATCGATTCACTCTAAGTACTTGGCGAAAACGCTGGCGGATTCTCCAAAGGAAGCCCTAGCGGGCAGCCGCACATGCGCAGAACAGGCGGGGGGGGGGGGAGTGACGGTGCACCAGAGGAAAGGGGGTCTGCTTTGGGGTGAAATTCACCAGAAGTCACTTTTACATTACACACCTTCCTGGGCGTTGCTTGTGTACGTCTGAGAAAATGACTCAGAAGTAAGCCCAGTTTTGTGCACGTGGTACCCCTTCCCAAGTGGGTCCAAAAGAAATCAGGTGGGCCCTTTCGTCAACCTTTTTCAATTCAGAACATACCTTTTTGGTATAAGCATTAGAATTCAGCCCTAATTGTCCCACTTTGACATCGCTATTTTTATGTCTTCTAGTCTGTGTCTGCCGACATCCTATTTACATCATTTTATATTTTACTTTTTTACTTAATATATCATAAGCACGTCCCAGATAGCTGCCCGGTCATTATAATTACAACCTTTAGTGACTACATAATGGCCCATCAAATAGCTGAATCTAATTTATTTGCCCATTTTCCTACGGTTAAACATCTCGGCCATCGATCGTCAGACTTTCTTAGCTGCAGAAACTATATTTTAAGAACCCATATGTGGAACTCGAGTGCGTTTTATTGATTGTTTTTTTTTTTCCTTAATATCTAAAGTAAAACCTAGTTAGCTTCATGTAAATACTCTCAGAGTATAATTTAAAAAGACAAAAAAAAAACAAAACCAAAACAAAGAAACAAACAAAACGGGGCACCTGGGTAGCTCTGTTGGTTAAGCATCTGACTTCGGCTCAGGTCATGATCTCACAGTTGATGAGTTCAAGCCCCACACTGGGGTCTGTGCTGACAGCTCAGAGCCTGGAGCCTGCTTCAGATTGTCCCCCTCTCACTGCTCCTCCCCCGCTCACGTTCTAGATCTCCCTGTCTCTCAAAAATAAATAAACGTTAAAATTTTTTTTTAAAAAAAACAAAACAATTTCTTGTTACCATTGCCTCACACCAAATTCCAGATCTGTGGTCAGAGATAATCCCTGTATTAGCTTAATTTGTCCTTCTAGACATTTTTGTCCACATTTACAAACAAAATAGACGCATGTTGTGAGCATGGGGTTATGCGGGGCACAGTGTTTTTTAATTTGCTTTTTGTCCCACTTAATATGTCTTGGTGATGTTTACTGTCGCTGCATTCAGATACACCTCGTTCTTTGCACCTGCTACAGGATATCCCACGAGACGGGTGTCCCTGGGGCTCCTCCTCAGGCCTTCTCGAGTAGGCATTTCGGCGGCTTACAGTCTGCTGTCATCACACACAATGAGGCAGAGTGTCCCTGTGTCTGCTCTGGGTCCTCTTAGCTCTCCTGGTGGTGGTGGTGGTTCCAGGAATTCGTGTTGAAAACCCCCAATATGGGAGGCTTCCTCTCTCCAGCTGCTGGGGATGACGTAGACAGTGATGCCATAAACATCGAAAGCCGACCGTCCGTCTCCCCGCTTTCTTCGGAATCTCATCGGGATAAATGATTGGACGTAGTAGATGAAGGGAACAAGGCATTAGTGGCACTTTTGTGATGCATGACACCTACTGTTTTCCAAACCTGGTTTTTACCCCCTGTGCTCTGCCTGTCGCGCCCTGTGGAGCACCCACTTTCAAAGCCTCCTCCTCTCCACCTGGGACATTACACATGATCCAGTGGCTGTTGAACAAACACGTGTGCACCCGTAAGAGAATTTGAATCCTTTGCTCTACAAACTGTGGCTTTCGCAGCCTTTCTTAAAAATGTCCGATGCACTTTCCAAGCCAAATAATGACAGCAGTAGCAGCAGCTAACAATCACTGAGTGTTTTCTTCGTAGGAGGCACGACGGTGATGCCTTCGCAAATACCTGAGCTTATTTCATTTTCAAAAGGAACCTGTAAGGTAGGAGCCGTTATTATCCTGTTTTCCCGCATGAAAACGGACGCTCAGACAGGCGCTAGAGTTTGTTCAAGGTCACAGACCTCGTAGCTTATGGACTTGGGACAGGAACCTGGTTTGTCTGGCTTCGGAGCTCGACTTCTTCATCCATGTGCAGTACCACTTGCACCACGGGCAGTGGGACAAGGAGCGTGACCACCTGAGCCAGCTCCCCGTAACCCCTGCACCTGCCCCTAACGATGGCAGCTGGACATTCAAAGATACTTTCTGAGCAACTAAAATGCATGAAGCCTGAGGGGCGCCTGGGTGGCTCAGCCAGTTACGAGTCTGGCTCCTGATTTCAGCTCGGGTTATGATCTCGAAGTTTGTGAGTTCAAGCCCCGCGTTGGGCTCTGTGCTGACAAGCATGGAGTCTGCTTGGGATTCTCTCTCTGTCTCTGCCCCTCCCTGCTCGCACTCTCTCTATATCAAAAATGAAGAAACATTTAAAAAAATAAAATGCATGAAGCCTGGTGTGAACACTGGTCCACCTGGGGGTCTGGGAGATGTCCCCCACCCCACCCATTTCTGTCCTATTTGCCTTTTCATGGACTTGTCCCTCTTTGGCTTCCAGAAGCCATCTCCCCCACCCTCTGGGATTTGGAGATGCATTCTGGCACACTGTGCTCTAGATTTTCTTTCCTCTGAGTATCTGCTCTGTGTTTGCCCTCTCGGGGGCTCTGGCCTTTGCCACAGGACGATCCTTCATTTACCGTTCACTGCTCCCACTTGCATTTTTCCCCAAAGGCCTTCTGGTAGCAGCAAAGCTTTGCAGAATGGCACTCCACCGAGCCGTTCTCATCAGCGGCTTTGGGGGAGCAGCCTGCCCCTGCTTTTCAATTGTCCTGCGTCCCTTCAAGTGCAGACCCAGGCCAGCATCCCTTCCTGTCAGCGGCTCGGCTGTCCCTGGGCACTAGTCTCCCTTTCTCTCTCCGTGCTAGCTGGAAACAAACAACTAATTGAATTTCACCTTTCCTAGCTCTGAAAATATGACAGGCTAGTGCCTCCAATTAGTTTCTCAGACTGCGTCCAGGAAGAGATGTGTTCCGTCCTCACGAACACAGCAGGGCTCACAAACACAACCTCCATCGCTGCAGGGAGGTGGCAGTCATTCTGGGCCTTTCTGGTCTGCGTTCCAGCAGCTGATGCCGGCTTGTTCAGAGACTGGGCGGCTGCAGTCCCTCATGGGCCTGGTACTGATGAGGGGGTGAGGATGCGCAGGGTCCCAGGGTGCCCCCTGCTCACACAGCAGCCGTCACGCCAGGCACATCCCCTGCTCCCCAGAAACCACGAGGCCACATGAGGAAGGCAGGATGTGGAGGTTCCGGGTGTCTCGAAAGTTTAACTAAATCAGAGGTCCCGGGACCACATATGTGGGAAAAGAGAAGGATGAGTCGAGCCCAGTGTCAGGTGCTGGGGTTACAGAAAGGAGTCCACACGGCCCCTGACTCTGGGGAAACCCAAACTCTGGTGCGAAAGCCAGGTAAGAGGCCAGCTTGAGCGGGCTGAGATTGATTGTGAATGTACGGAGTAACCGCAGATTCGTGGAAGGGGGGGTCATCCTCTCCTGGGCTCAGAGGTGCTTTCAAGGAAGAGTAGCTACTTCGAGAGTTTACCAAGTGGGCCGAGGGGAGGAAGGATATTCAGACAGAGGAGAAATATTTGCACAAGTCCACGGCACGTTCAAGGAGCAGTGAGTAACTAGACGTATGCGGAGCCCTGAGGGAGCTGGGTCAGCGAATCACAAAGGACCTGAAAAGGTCTGATTTTGCCTTTGGGCTCCTTCTCATAGGTGATGGAAGATAGAGGATGAGTCAAAGCACCTGGGCACAGCCCTGCCTCTGCCACTTGTGAGCTGCGGGGCCTCGGCAAGCTGTTATTGACCTTCTCAGCCTCCTCATCTATTAAATAGGAATAATAACAGCACCGACACCATGGGGTTGTCTTAGGGATTAGATCAGAGAGCACGCGTGAAACCCTCAGCAACGAGGGCCAGCTTCTTAACTAAGTGCTCAGTAAATGTTGGCTATTATTATTATTACTATTATTATTACTCCCAGTGTTGTTAATGTCAGTACCTATTGCCAAAGAACATAGAAATCATTGATGTGCCGTGGGCGGTGATGGGCTTTGAAGTCCGGTGGGACCTGGGTTCGAATCCTGCCTCTGCCAGCACTCATTGCACTGCCCCTGGGCATGTCACCTCATCTCCCCGAGCTTCCCTTACCTCCCCTGCCCCTCAGTTAGGGAAAATAGGTATCTGCCACCCAGCCCCATTCTTGGCACAGAGTCTCAAGAAATAACAGCTGGGTTTTTTTTTTAATTTTTTAAAGTTTTATTTATTTATTTTGAGAGAGAGAGAGAGAGAGAGCACGAGTGAGCACATAGGCAGGGGATGGGCAGAGAGAGAGGGAGAAAGAGAATCCCAAGCAGATTCTGTGCCATCAGCATGGAGCCCGATGCAGGACTCGAACCCACAAACCATGAGATCATGGCCTGAGCCAAAATCAAGAGTTGGACGTTTAACCGACTGAGCCCCCCAGGCGCCCCACAACAGCTGTTATCATCACCCTCCTTTCTACCTCCTCCTCCTCCTCCTCTGTCTTCTTCATCATCATCACCGCCAGCAGCAGCAGCAGCAGCAGCAGCAGCAGCCTCTGGTACCCTCAGCAAGGATGGCCTTATCAGTTAATAGTAAGCAGGGGCAAAGCAGAGGTGGACTGTGTCTTGGAGAGGGGTGCAGGGCTCGATCTGGGGAAGAGGAAGCATGGGGAGCCTGGGGGGCTCAGTCGGTTAAGCCTCCGACTTCAGCTCAGGTCACAATCTCACATTCGTGTGTTCGAGCCCCGCGTCAGGCTCTGTGCTGACGGCTCAGAGCCTGGAGCCTGTCTTCAGATTCTGTGTCTCCCTCTCTCTCATCCCCTCCCCCTCTCATGCTCTGTCTCTCTCTGTATCAAAAATAAATAAAACATTAAAAAAAAAAAAGAGGAGGAAGCCAGCAGGCTAGGCCAGTGATTGCCAAACCTTCCACATACAGAGTACCTGGAGGAATGTCTTAAAACACAAATTCGGGGGGCTTTCCCCCAAATTCTGATTCTACAGGCCTGAGGCAGCACCCCCAAATGTGCACTTTTATGTACTCACCAGGGGAGTTTGCTGGACACAAGGGTGAGGCCGGCCTGACCTGGAGAAGAAACTTTCTGTTTCTTCTTTTTGTTCCACCAAAGGTTGAGCCCTGGGGGGTGCATGCGCCCCTCCCAGTGGGGAGCCTCTAGGAATCCCAAGGGTGACCTACATGCCTGTCCCGGCCACATCTGCTCCTGCCGGATCTGGGCCCCCGGCCTGTCCAAGCCCCAGACCCACTTCCCTTCTGGCTCTTGATGCCCGATTCTTTGCGCTCTCACTTTGCTGGTCTGTCTAGTGCTGTTCACTTTCCTGTCTCAGTCCTGACGAACTCATGCTTGTGAGAACAAGTCAAAGCGTAGAAATGACTAAATAAAAGTGAGCCCTTCTGCCCCCTCTCACCCCACCCCGCCCATCAGTCCCCAACATCATCGCCCTTGACCCCACGCCTGCATTCCTCTACAGGCATTTCCCTTGCTTATCTCAGCAGACGTGTGTCCACACAGGTCCGTACTTCGTTTTGATTTGATTTTACAAAACCATGGTGTTATAGAATGCAGTGTGTCTTGTAACTGGTCTCTCCCCAGCCCCCTGCAAAAAAAAAAAAAAAAAAAAAAAAAAAAAAAGTAGTGGCCATGTTTCCATGACAATACGAATTCTCTCTCTTTTTAAAAATGGTTCCACGACACCGTGATTCACTCACTTCCCGTTCTCAGGTTTCTTCCTCTTGTTTTGAAACCTGTGCCATCAAACATCAGTCTCCTTGTGGAGTCTTCACGTACCAGCCCCTTTCTGCCCTATTGGATCAGTTCCCTTCGGCGTGACTCCCTATTTCCAACATTCACTCCCTCCTTTCCTGGACCCCAACACCCATCATCTCTTCCCCTGACCAAACCCAAGTGTAACGAGACCTCCGGTTTACACCAGGGTTCAACAGCGAGAAAACCCAGGGCTGCCAGGGATGACCCCCCCCCACTCCCAGGATAGCGTCAAGACGTGGAAGTGTCACCATGCGAAAGCTGTGTTTGCAGACTGTGAAGTGACCATTTTTCAGACATTCCGTATTTTTCTTTTACAGCCTTCCTGTCAGTCCCAATGTAAACGCTTGGTTTCTGCTCTCTGACTAATCTAATGGAAATATCAAAATGGCCAATAGCAGCTCTCTTGTTTTGTTTTTTGAACACAGCCAAGTTAGGTACAGGATTCCCTTTTCGTCGTTTTATAAAAACAGGGGGCAAATCTTATCATCATGAAAATAACAGAACTCAAAAAATCCACTCGTATTTTGTCCAAAAAGATTTTGTTAGCGCTAGGATGTAGCCATGGTGTGGATAGGAAACCTATCTTCATCACCTGTTTACCCCGAAAGCTCTAAAATCTTTCTTCTTGGGAGAAAGGGGACAGAGGAGACGCAATTATATTATCAGGCAGAAACACATGACTATAAATAATTGACTCTCTCATGTTTCATGAGCCTTAACCTCATACTGCAGAATGTTTATTTTCTTTATTTCAAAATGTTTATTTGCTTTTCTCCATTGACTTTAATTAATTTTGCCTTTGGCTCATAAACAGGTAGAACTGAAAACTTTTGTATTTGCATTTTTATCTTGAAGCACCCTAACTAATTAAACTTCCATTGTTGGGTTTCGCTGTTGCCGTACCAGAGCCAAAGAGAAATGGCTGACAGGGTCATAGGTTTCTGACCATCTTGCTAAGGAAGAGGTAGAAAGAGCCTTTGAAAATTATAAACATTTTATGGAAATGCTAAAGGAAAAACCGTCTTAAGATTCTCTACATCACAGGAAGAGATACGGGAGCAGCTGGGGGACAAAAGAGGTGAAAAGAAAGGTCTAGAAACTGCAAAATGGTGAACTTCCCTTGAGTTCTAGAAAAACTATAGGATGAGTTAATATAAAAATGAGTCATGAGCACTGAGTGTTATACGTAAGAGGTGAACCGCTGAATTCTACTCCTGAAACCAATACTACACGATATGTTAAGAAACTTGAATTAAAATAAAATCTTGGAAGAAAAACTGGAACATGAGCATAGTTTTCAGTAAAGTTACTCACTCACCTGGTAAAAAAATAGGAATCCTCAAGGCATAATATATGTAGACTTTGATCTGACTCATGACAAGTTCTCCTATGAAATCTCAGGAATGTTTAAAAAATGAGGACACTGTTTTTTAAAAGGTAAAAATTCAAGACACTATCTTAGAGAACAGTTAACACATTTAACTGATAAGGGAAAGGAACTAGAGTACATAGGGAACTCCTAAACTCAGTAAGATATAAAGGAAAAAAAATTTTAAGAGATGCAAGAGATATAAAGAGACATTTCACAGAATGAGAAACATAAGTGACCAGGGTGCCTGGGTGGCTCAGTTGGTTAAGCGTCTGACCTCCGCTCAGGTCATGATCTCACAGTTTGTGGGTTCGAGCCCCGCGTCGGGCTCTGTGCTGACAGCTCGGAGCCTGGAGCTGCTTCGGATTCTGTGTCTCCCTCTCTCTCTGCCCCTCCCCTGCTTGTGCTCTGGAGAGAAAGAGAGAGAGCCCGGCACATTACACACCCTCTCTTAATGCTTCCGTTCAAAAGGGACACCCCTTTCTTGTGCTTACATTTCATACCCCACGCCTGAATCCAACAGAGGAGGTGAGACAGTCCTTCCATGGGCCAGAAGGAGAACTGGCGGCATTCGCTGATGGCAGGAGTGGCCACCACAATCAGTATGGTGGGATGGGGAGGGACAAGTCTGCGGGGAGAAACATTGGCCAGCTCACGAAGGTCTTTATGCTGTGTTCTAGAATTTTTATGTATCCAGCAAGAGCCACTGAAGTATATCCAGTCTGGGAATGACACAACTGCTCATTTTAGAAACTGGATATCCCAGAGATGGTATTCACTTATTCCACAAACATCGGCGATACAAAGCAGACAAGGTCCCCCTTTCATTTGGTGACACTGGAGGGGAAGTCATCAATGAGCAAACTCAACAGCTGATGGCCTCTCAGATAGCGATAGGCTGTGGGGGGGGGGGGGAGTAGAGATGGGGTAATGGTTTGAGCCGGGTAGAGAGAGAAAACAGGCTCGCAGCCGGAAGACGGGGGAGAGCCGTGACTGCATTTGAAAGTTCGCAGGAGGCAGAAGGGACAGAACTGGGTCATCTTACAGAACTGAGGGCATCAGGGAGATGCGCCATGCCTGGGGCACGAGGCTTCGGTAAACATGAGTCGAATCTGAATCTAGAGCTGGAATAGCTCTTTTGAAGCACTCTGTCCCCGTGGACATAGACGTGACATCAAGCCTTTTCAGGAGACGGGGTAACAGACAAGCCACTCGCCTGGTTGATGAAGATGGAAATTTTCACAAGGGCTTAAATACAGATTCAGGTCAATGGGAGCTGCCTTTTCCGTCGATAAGAGCAACTCCGAGGTGCAGGGAGAGCGGGGTGCGTGGGGCCGGAGTGGCTGGAGCAGCATCCTCAGCACCGGCACAGGAGGCCTCCCCACCCGCTGATGGATGGTCTGCAGGCGACCTCGTGTGCCTTTCTGTGGAACAAGAGGATGAGGTTCGAAGCACAGCTCTCTCTCCAGCTCCTCTCGTTCTGTCCTCCATCTGGCGGTCCACACAGTCCACAGCTCTATCAGCTATGGAAGCGTCTAGCAAACCCTGCTTCCCACTTGCGGGCCCTTTAGGCACTGTGACCGGGCATGCTGCTCGCTCGGCTCTGCGCACCAGGACCACAGTGGCTGCAAGTTGAGGTCCCCCCCAGAGGTCTGATACTCACCCTCCCGCAAGGCGGGGTTCCCTCCTGGCACCCGCGGCAGGTGGCCTTCGACCCACACACACAAGGTCAGCGATGGGAGCTCATTTCAACCTACACACACGGGTTCTTCCCCGAGCCCCATGCCCTGGTCCTAACTGGGATTCACACAGAATTTCTCCATTTTGACTTAAATTTAAGAAACCACTGGAGTATTAGAAGGTGATGTGCCCCCATTTTAGGACACCCCCCAGTCAGGTTACGCTTTTTCCGGTCTCTGTTTGTTTGTATCGTTTCCCTTTAAGTCTTAAAAAGATGACTTAAGACTCCAGAGGCACCTGGGTGGCTCAGTCAGTTAAGCGTCGGAGTTTGGCTCAGGTCATGATCTCATGGTTCATGGGTTTAAGCTGACAGCGCAGAGCCTGGAACCTGCTTTGGATTCTATGACTCCCTCTCTCTCGGCCCCTTCCCCACTTGCACTCTCTCTCTCAGAAAATAAACATTAAAAAAAATTTTTAAGAGACTCCAGACAAGACAGGCCCAATTCCTACAATTCATCCTCCTACCTCAGTACTCTGCTGTCTACACTGCCCGCCGTCCCCTCTCCTCCTGACAGTCTCTGGCATGTCTCCTTGCTTCAGAGCCACGGGGACGAGAGTGATCCAGGATTCCAGGCATGATCCAAGGAGGGCAGAATCCAAGGGTGGGGTGAGGGTTCGGCCCTCTCCCTAACACCTGCTCCTCGGCACAGGGGAGAAATCGAGCCCGTAACAGCTGACGTTCAAGGGACATTCTTATCAAGCCCCTTGCACTCCGTTAACCGCAAAGTCTCTTTCTGCTCAAACACTTTGTGGTTCAAAGAAGAAGAAAAAAAAATTCACTGCACACATGTTTCTTTAAAGATTGGAAAGAAATGAGGAAAAGCTTGTCTGTGGTTTTTATAAAAATATAAAGCATGTGTCCTCTGTGATGAGCCATTTCTTTCCCTGTAAATCCAGCAGAGCCCAGGATAGAGCTTAAGTGTGAGCGAGTGTCTCACATTCGTCTTCCGGAGCCACGCTGATGTGTTTCTGAAAAGATAACACAGCTTCCGTGGGATCAGAAACCTTGAGATTTAGGAGGTGGCCCCTCACGTGTCTTTGGGGGTTGAGCCTGGAAACCATGTCCATCATCAGCTGACCCCACGAACGCAATTTATGACCCCTGAGGGCAGAGGCCCAGTGGCTGCTCTTGGCTGAATTAATTCTTATGGAACTGATCCCAAAACATTCCTTAGGTGATAGACACGTGTGTGTTTCTCCCATCTAGGCCTTGCCCCTGCCCCTGCTGTCTGCCTCTGTCTGCCCCGTTCTCGGCCACAGGACACGTGTCCAGCACAGACTCTGAGTCAGATCCCATCAGGCGCCGGAGGTGTGACCTCGAGCCAGTCAACACTGTTCCCTCACAGACAACATGGAGACACGAGCGGAACCTCTGTGAGGTCAGGCTCATGCTCTGGGGTTTAGCGCAGCTCCCCACATATTGTGTGGGGGCGGAATCGTGGTCACCCAAAGATATCAAGCCCTGACACCTCCATCTTGTAAATGTGGTTTTTTTATTTAAAAAATTTTTTAAATAAATATTTATTCTTGAGAGAGAGAGCATGAGCGGCAGAGGGCAGGGGGTGCAACAGAGGATCCAAAGCGGGCTCCGCACTGACAGCCGAGAGCCCGATGTGGGGCTCGAACTCCCAAACCGTGAGATCATGACCTGAGCCAAAGTCAGACGCCCAACTGACAGAGCCACCCAGGCGCCCCCTGATTTTTTTTTTTTTTTAAAGAAGAGCCTTTGCAGATGCGATTAGGATTCTTAGATGAGGAGATCACCCTGGATTATGTGGACGAGCCAATATAATCAGAAAGATCCTCGGAGGAAGGAGAGGGAGGAGATAACACAGACAAGCAGAGGAGGCAATGTGTGCACAGCAGGGACAGAAATGTGGCCACAAGCCAAGGAAAGCCAGCAGCCACCAGAAGCTGGAAGAGGCTGGGAACAGATTCTCCCTGGGAGCTTTCCGAGGGAAGATGCCCCCTTGATTTCGGACTCCTGGCCTCCAGGACTGGGAGAGGATACCTTTCTATGGTCTCAAGCTGCTCGGAACGGGCTAATTTTTACAGCAGCCCTACAAAACTAATGCGATCAGTGAACACGGAGCCATGAGCATCCCCGGGACACAAGCCTGGAAGGGACGGAAACCTGGTCACACTGTAGGCATGACACGCAAATCCTCCTGGGTTCACTCTGCTCAGCGAGAGTGTTCAGACTGCTGCCTCCCTGCTTCTCCTGTTCTGTCCCCTGCTTTTACTGCCTCCCTCTTCCCTCCTTCTGTCCCTGGTGAGATTCGCAGCCTGCAGACCAGCCCGCAGCTCTCACGTCGCATGCAGTTGCTAGCTGACTCCTTTCTTCCAGTGCCCACAGGGCCGGGCATCTCACTGCGCACCTCCTGGGCAACGAGGCGCTCAGGGCGTATCTGGTGCACAGGACTCTGCCTCTCATCTTGGTGTTTCTCCTCCGACTGAGCTGGGACTTTTGGACGGCGATACTGGCCAGTGTAGCTGGGCATCTCTGGGGCAGCGCGTGTTGAAGGGCTTCGATTCGGGAGAAACAAAATGTTCAGGAATGGGGGAGGCGGGGGGCTGGCTTCTGGGAGCTCCAGACTTGTGACTCCATGGCTTTTCAACTTGACTTGCACACAGAGCACCGAAGTTCCCAGCTCCTCAAATGTTTAACGTGCCTACTCTCCTGGCAAGAGCGAGAGTTTGGCAGCAGCCCACAGACGCTGTTTTTTCAGGCTGTAATACCCCTGTGTGCGCCCCATGTGGGCAGGCTGTTCTGTGGAAGGAAATGCTCTGAAGATGTCAATGCCAAGTGGTCATTGGGTAGTCAGGGGGGTGGGGGGAGACCTTTCACCGTGGGTAATGCAGGAGGAAGCAGTGGAGACCGTCCCCCAACCGAATCCCAGCAGGGAGAAATGGAGGCATTCTCAAGTCACCTTCCGTAGGGTCCCAACACGCGACGCTTTCAGAGCAGCCTTGAACGTGGTTCTTGCCTAGTGCCTGCTTCATGCTGCAGGGTAGCTTTGCATATACGTCTCCCTGGCCCTCCCCGCAGTGGGACGCAGGCCCGTTGAGGGTCACGACGGTCTTACCCTTCTTCTCAGCTTCCACTGTCCTGATGCAGCACCTGCCACCGAGCGGCAACAATAGAGTGGAGTGGAATTGTAAGCAAGGCCTCCCAGCACACGTGCAGAATCCCTTCTTTCCTGGGCTGGGGACAGCACCGACCCACAGAATCACATCTGACATCTGACAAGTATGAGACGCTTGAATTGTGCAGGTTGTGAAGGGTACCCCACCCACTGATGTGGCGGCTGTGACCTCTCCAAGCCTCGAGGTGACATGGGCTGGTGGACTACAAAGAGGGCCTTCGGGTGTGTCCGGTTAGACTCACGTCCCCGTCATAAGTCTCTTTTATGTGTCTGCAAACAGTCTCTGGGTGATTCTGCTCTGTAATAGGCGCCCAGGACAGCACACAGTGTCCCGTTGTGGATCTGCGTGGCTCTCCTGGGCCTCTGGCTGTAGTGAACACACCCCAGATGGCACGCACTCTCTTTCTCCGTCAACTGTCCCTGCTTTCCTGTGCCACAGAGGCCCTGCCACGATGCAGGAGGTCAGAGTCAGAGAAGGGGATGTGGTGATGAAAGCAGAGACCAAGATTCAGAGGGGGATTTGACGGGGCTGTGCCACAGGCCTTGAAGGTGGAGGAAGGGGCTGCAGGGCCAAGAAAGGCAGGTGGCCCTGTGCCAGCACAGCATTCCCTCTGCCGCGTCGTGCTCACAACATCAGACCCTGGCTGTCCCTTCGCGGGGCTGTATGGGACGTTTCTGAACTGACCTTGGCTAACAGGAGGAATTTCAGAGAGGACACACAAGGCCAAGGGAAAGACCAAGATCAGTTTGGCCGCTTACAAGATGGGGCTATGTTTTAAT
Source organism: Cryptoprocta ferox (assembly GCA_028646485.1). Classification (NCBI taxonomy): domain Eukaryota; kingdom Metazoa; phylum Chordata; class Mammalia; order Carnivora; family Eupleridae; genus Cryptoprocta; species Cryptoprocta ferox. Next base: position 51,838,447 of record CM053563.1, read on the forward strand.
GATCTCTGGGTCACGCAGTGCACAGTATCGACCCTGAAATATTGTTGAGGCTTAATATTGGGTTAAGATGATGACCACCTTCCTTGTACTTGATAGTCTACCTCTATTTAGGCAACCTAAGATTACATTAAAAACAGAACGGTTTCACACTAACATTGCATTCATCCAAGACTTCCCTTCTCCTTTTTTTTTTTTTTTTAAACCAAAAGCGGAGCCTCTGAACCATGCCCCTCTCATCTTGTAATAACAATGATATTCTCAAAGAACACAGCACTCTGGGCTTTTAATCCGCCCAACAACCCCATCAGATGAGCATCATTATTTCCAGGGGAACATGTGAGTCATGTGCCTTGTTGGCCCTCTCGGCCCGGGGAGCAGCCGCCTCTCATCTCTACCCTATTTCCAAGAAGAGAGTATTCCCATCTGGAAAGGCAGCACCATTAGAAATGCACGCGTGGGGAAAACAAGTTAAAACCACAAATGAAATGAGAAAACATACAGAATGAGCCAGACCATTGTTGGATCCATTTTCCATTCATTTCATGGATAAAAATTTACTGAGCCCCTACTATGTGCCTGGCTCTGCGGTATTCATGCAGGCGTGAGTCCAGTGTGCATTGAGTCATTGAGTTTTATACGTCCAAGGTATTCCCTGAGCGGTGTCCTGATGGCCTGGAATAGGTGATGATTCTTTCAAGAGTGACATTCACCACGGAAAGAAACGAGCATGGTGAGCGGAAATGACTCTTCGGTTCCACGTGACACCAAGTAGAAGAGATCGTCAGGGAGAAGCTTCACCACCCTTCCCCAGGCTGCAAGCCCACACGTCCCGAGGGCTCTTTCTTAGATCTCCATCCCAGCGCATTTAATTTCAGATTTGTGCGACCCTGATAAAGCTCCTTCATCAAGTTTTATTCTTCATAAAAGATCCATTTCCCCAGACTCATAAAGTGACTGCTTCTAATTCAGTGTTATTTTATAAATACTTTCATTGCTAGCATCAATCACAGGCAGCTGACTTTCTAGCCATAAAACAACAGCTTGCAACATCACCATGTTACCCAATATGTATTTACTTATCAAGTTGAAGAACACATGTTTGCAAAATCAGCAACATTATAACTCTGCTAGCAATTTGCCGGCACTTTGTTCCCGTTGAACGCCAACCCTCAAGTCTCAGACGTGCCATGTTTCAGCATCCCGGCTCATTTTTATCTCGTAACTGCCGTAATCACCAGCCCTCCAGCCCCCATGCAAACCTCCCTGAGCCCCTCATTGATCATGCCTGTGACTTCAGGCAGGTTATTTACCTAACAGGTGCTGTTCTGGGGTCTTCGATCACCTGTTCTGCACCGTGACTCAAAAGACCGCAGCCCCTGCTGGTCCCTTGGTCACACTATGTGGCTCAGAGATGCCCGAGACAGGCTCTAATGGGTCAAAGCAAAGGTGTTCTGTAGCCAGTCTTCAGGGAGAGTTCTTGCAAATTAATTATCCCACCTGCAAAATGCCTAAGCGACAGAAACTGTGGTAGAGAGGAGCGAGAGGGGCAGATGTCTTGGCTCGGCCGCTCACCTGCTGGCCAACTCTGTCGATGGGCAAGCGATTTCATCTCTATCCACCTCTGCTCCCCTCTTCATAAAATAGGGCTAGGGACCATCCTCAGAGTTGCTGGGAGGATCCTGTGATTGAGCGCCCTGAACAGCCTAGTAACAGAGATGAGCTCTCCTTCACGCACAGTCTTCTGTGTGCCGTTCTGACGGCCTGCTCAGCCCCCGGCCAGCAGTGAGCTTGGGCAGATTAAATGACTTCTCTGAGCTTCTTGTTCTCCTTTTTTAAAATTTATTTATTTATTCTGAGAGAGACAGTGCTATTGGGGGAGGGGCAGAGAGAAAAGGAGGCAGAGAATCCCAAGGAGATCCACACTGACAACACGGGGCTCGAACCCATGAGACCATGACCTGAGCAGAAACCAAGAGTCAGACTCTTAACCGACTGAGCCACCCAGGCGCCCTGCTTGTTCTCCTTCTTTAAAAATGGGAATGACCTTATTCCCCTGGCAGGGCTCTCATAAGAATTCGTGGCACATAGTAGGTCCACACTCTCTTTTCTCTTTCTGTGGAATTACCGCAAAGGCCACCTCATCCAGGCCCCCAATTCTTTACACGCATCTGCAGACCACCATTATGCAGTGGCAGGTGTCTGCCCATTTTGCAGGTGAGGAAACAGAGGCTGTGTGAGCTTGCATCTGTTGTGCAGATCACATAGTGAGTAAGTAGAGTATGAGAGTCTACGTCTGTCAGACCCCACCTATTCCCAGGAGTTCACTCTCCAGACCCCTCCCAGGCCAGTCGACTCAGAATCTCTGAGGGTGGGTTTCAGGCAACAGGAGTATTTATCTTTATTTATTTATTTTGAGGGAGAGAGAGAGGGAGAAAGAGAGAGGGAGGGGGGAGGACCAGAGAGAAGGAGAGAATCCCAGGCATGCTCCGTGCCATCAGCGCGGAGCCAGACGCAGGGGCTCAAACTCACGAACTGCAAGATCACAACCTGAGCTGAAATCAAGAGTTGGACGCTTAGCCGACCGAGCCACCCAGGCAACAGGAGTATTTTTAAACCTTCTAGGTGATTCAAATGAGCAGCCAAGGTTGTAGCTCATGGTCCCATGCCCAGTTCCCTCCATGTCATGCTGGTGTGTGACCCATATCGGGTGGGAGCCAGGTTTTCAAGGCCAATTAGACAGAATTAGAAGTCTAATTAAAAAGAGGAAGGAGGCAGGGTAGGGTCCGGCAGCTCAAGGCACAGACCTGGAGAACAGCTGCTCTCTGGTGTCTACGCTGCGCTCAAGAGCCGGGAGCCAGAAGAGAGTGTGGAGTGTGGGCAGGTGTGCCAGGGCTGGGAACCCAGGGCAGGGGGAGGCAGGAGCTGCCCCCTGTGAGGGTCGGACTTCTTAGGCTACTTCTCGATGCTTCTCGCCTATGACGGATGAGCCTGCGGGGGGAGCCTCGAGCAGTGGCAGCCGCAGCCCTGATGATGGAAACAGGGGCCTCTGCTCTGTGGCCTGGCTGGCACAACGGACCTCTGACTGCGATGCCCTCTGCCCACTGGACGTCTTGGTGCCCCTGTACATTTCCCAGGCCTCTGGCAATCTGGTGCCTGGCTCTCGGCCAGGACAGAATGCATCATTTGCGGAATGAAAATTCAGTGCCCCTTGTCCAACGATTATGAAGAATATCAGGAGGGTGACAGCAGGGCTTCAGACCAAGCACGGGGCCCTTCTGAGCACCGCACCCTGGACACCTGCACGGGTCTTGGCCCATGCAGGTGGCCCTGTGTCTGAGCTTGCCTTAGACACCAGAGCTGGCCAACGAATCGCAGCCTTTTCTCACACAAGCATGTAATGAGGTGACACCTGGTTCTATACCTCTCTGCCCTCCCACCTCAGGAAACCACTGGGTCCCAGTGGCAAGGCTACAAGATACAAGGGTCTGGGTTCCTATATCACAGCTGGGAAAGGGACTGCCCTTGAAGGGCACCCCCAAACGGTCTGAATCTAAGGGAGAAAACAACCCCATGTGTTAAGCCCTTGAAATTGCAATACTGGTCTGGTAGGTCAGTCTAGGCCAGCCTCACACAGCCCATAATCTTAAATAGCAAACCTGCCTCACCTCTGCCCTTGAAATAGACCTGAACGATAGGGACAATAGGTCCCGTTGTTCAGAATTTACCTGGAAATTCATATGTAGAGCAAGTCAGGCATGAATTTTTTACCTGTTTCCTTTTCCAGCTTCATCACTACCTCAAGCTGTAATGGAAGAGAGATGATGATCACGAAAATATTCATCCTTTGTTTATCCATTCATTTATTCATTCATGCAGTCAGCAAATGTTTACCAAACTCTTACTACATACAAAGCATTATCCTGGTGCCTTTGAAGATTTCCGTGCTTTTAGTTACACAGAATTTAACCAGAAAAACTGAATAACGTTTGTATTAGCGTATTCTTAAACATTATATCCTATGTATATTTCTGTATTCAGCAGTATTAACATTTCAGCCACCAAATGGAAAATAGAGAGTGTCTCTGCACTCAGTGAGCTTCAAATCCAGAAGAGAGTTCTGGAGGTAAATTGTTTCAGGTGTTTGAGTGCAGGATTTTATTTTTTGTAATATTTATTTTAAGTGAGAGAGACAGAGCATGAGCGGGGGAGAGGCCGAGAGACACAGAATCCGAAGCTGGCTCCAGGCTCCACACTGTCCGCACAGAGCCTGATGCGGGGCTCAAACTCCCGAACCGGGAGATCATGACCTGAGCCAAAGTCGGACGCTCAACCGACTGAGCCAACCAGGTGCCCCACTGAATGCAGGATTTTAAAAGTGCCTTTAATTTCAGAGACCTGGCCTCAGTAACGCTAAGATGGGGTCTCTCAGCCCGGGCACCATGGGCAGCGGGGGGCCGCGTATTCTTTGTGGTGGGGGTGTCTTGGGCATCTCAGGGGCCTCACTTACTTGCATCTGCCACTGGCGAGTCGATATCACTCACCCTGTCCCAACCGTGCCCGCCAAAAATGTCCCCAGACATTGTGCCATGTCCCTTGAGGGATAAAACCACCCCCTGTCGAAATCCACTGCTCTAAGAATAACTAAAATGACTTGCAAAATAATCCCTTAAATTGGCTAAACAACAATAACAACAAAAATACACATTTTCCTTTGGTTTCTTCTAGAGTTGTATAGAAATACAGCTTCATATTTGAGAATTTTGCTACTTCATGCAAATCCAATGCAAAGATTTCTTTATTACCTTGGAATATTAGGGATAGAGATTAATTTAATGTTACCTTTTTTGAAGTGTTTTAGGCAAGATGAGATCCTCCAGCAGAGTATCCTCTATCCTTTAAAAAGGAGCTGCGTAAAAAGGCATGATACGTAAAAAGATTAGACCGAATTTTTAAAAGGTTTTTGAGAAAAATTTTACCTTAAAATCCTGGGTTAGATGAAGATTAATCAAGACAATAAAGTGAATCATGATAAGGTTTTAGCCACGTGTTATGTCTCAAAAACCCGTTTTCTTGCCTAAAGTCTGGCCTTCCCCGGCTCAGTTAAGCAGCAGCTTGCCAGAAAAGTAGGGCAAAGGTGCTACTAAGATTGAGCGATGGGCAGCGAGGAACTGAAGGATTCAAATAATCGTAGGATGGTTCTGTCACCACCATCTCTTCATTGGTATAAAAATAAACAACCTCTGAAAACAGATGGGAGATAGTTATTGCTCAACGCGTCATAACTTATTACATATTTGACTGCCAATTTGTACTTAAGAAACCAACTAGCTCCAGGGAGGTAAGGGACATTTGAGCAGAGAAGTCTATCGCATTTCAGACTATGCCCGTGGTAATCGCAGCTGCGCATAGATGCCCGTGGCCGCTGTTAAAGGAATGAGCAACTATCTGCCAAAGAAGGTGTTCTCTTTTGTAAGAACAGGGCTGTCTTCCTGTCTGAAGGAACTTAATCAGCTCAAACCTGCATAGGAGTATATACTTTGGGCCGGTTTGATTCTGTTCTATTACGGGGTGGGGGGGGGGTGGGAAATAGTTCGTTAACTAACATGCCCAGGGCTCAACACATTACATGATTTAGTGGTGACATCATTAGTGGGCCTCCCCAAGCCCAACATTTGGGAAATGGGTTGCATTTTCTTGCTTTCGTTGCCTGCGACTGTCCCTCTGTACTTTGGTGCATCCTCTGAATGTGCTGTGCTAGGTGGTTATTTTACTTTGTTTTAATGTTTATATTTATTTTTGAGAGAGAGACAGAGTGTGAGCAGGGGAGGAGCACAGAGAGAAAGAGGGAGACACTGAATCTGAAGCAGGCTCCAGGCTCTGAGCTGTCAGCACAGAGCCCAACGCTCGAACTCATGAACCACAAGGTCATGACCTGAGCCAAAGTTGGGTGCTCAACCAACTGAGCCCCCCAGGCACCCCATAGTTGGTTATTTTAAATGGCAGCTCCCACATCTAAAATAAGCTCTCCTTTTTTCAATTATATCATATTTTCTAGCTTGTGTGTGATGATCAGTCCGCTTCTATTTCTTTGCCAGTTATCAATTGCTGTAAAATGAAATATATCAAAACCTAGTGGCTTAAAACACAACTATTTATTTGTTTGTGATTCTGCAAGTCGGGATGGGTCCAGCCGGATGGTTCTCGTGCTGGCGGGGCCTGATGTTTGCCCATGTAGATGTGACTGCTGTCATCTGGGAGCTCAGCTGGGGCTAGATGAGCCGGCTGACGTGTCTGATGCTTAGTTAGGGGTGAAGCCAGGCAGCATCAGCTCACAGACACAAGGCTCCTCCAGCCGGAGAGCCCAGATCCCCTCAGATGGCAGCCGGGCTCCCGGAGGACAGGTCCCAAAGCACAAGCACTTTTGTGCCTCTGTTTGTGTGTTTCCATGTGTCCCGCTGGCCAAAGGAAGTCATGTGGCTAAGCCCACAGTCGATGTGGATGGGACAATACACGAATGGAGTTTGGAGGAGGTGTAGTTCGTGGGCACCACTCACTAATGAGCCAGTCTTACCTCCTGATAGACCGTCTCTGGATTCAAGACACTTTAGATAAGTGGAAACCGATCTAAATATTTGAAAATGCATGAGAAACTAACTGGGTGTTTCCACTCTTCTCTAAAATAATGTCGTCTAGCTCTAGGCTAAAGCAAAAAAACCCACTTTCTAGGGTAATACTATTTAATAAAATATATTTATTTCTTTTCTTCCATCTTTACTTCCTGCCTTTATCAGAGAAGATTAGCCGTGGCCGCAACAGCAAACCCAAGCTCCAAACAAGATGGGCTTTTACTTTTCTCTCATTTCTTTCTTGCTCATGTAAACAAAGCCAGAGGGAGGCATTCTAGGCTTCCCTTGGAGCTCCATGGCCATCAGAGACTCAGGGACTCAGATGTCTTCTGTCTTTCTGCTCTACCTTCCCATCACGTGGCTTCTATTCGAAGGGCCGCCTAATGGTCCAAAATGGCTGCTCAGACTATAGTCATCACATCTACAGTTCAGGTCGCAGGAAGTGAGGAGGAGGGTGCCACAAACGTGCTCATCTCCTGGTTGAGGTTCCTTAAAGGGACCTCACACACACCGCTTAGTCCATGGCCAGGTTAGCTGCCAGAGAAGCTGAGATGTCTAGTACCTGGGCTGGTCAGCAGTGTGGCCAGCTGAAATCAGGAACAAGAGAAGAATGGGTATTAGGCAGCAACTCATAGTTTGTGCCATTGTCCCTTTAGCAAAGCAGAGCTCAGATCCTGGCTCATGGAATAATTAGCTAGGTGGCCTTCTCAGTCTTCCTTTTGTCACCTGTACAATGGGCTTACCAGTATCACATACCTCCCGTGGCCAATGTAGGATCAAACATGAAACCTGTATCACATGATGTGATACCATTGTGTCTCTACTGCCTCCTATGCTGCTGGGTCCTGGGACCACAGGAGAGAACTTTCCTGTTCCAACAGGGAGGTGGAAGGAAGAAGGGAGACCTTTACAGCAGGTGTGCCATTTTCTTAAGTTGTAATTTATCTCCAGCGGACACATTAACAACGCTTAGTGCATGTCCTTGGGGAAAAGAATTGGCTCCACTGACAGGGACAAAAGCTGAAAGCGGGTGAGCCGTAACTTGTTTTGTTTCACTCCGTGATCTTTTATTTTTAAATTTTTGAACTGGTGTCCAACGCATAAACATTTTGATAGTTTACATGCAAATTCAAAACCCCATCTTTCCTTGAAAAACCAAAGGGTCTAGCTTCCCCAGACTTACATTTCAGAAATGTGGCAATTACCTGAAGCTAAAAGGCGGCTGCCCCTTAGGCAGGACATAGACTCTCCAGTTTGCCACAGTCCACACTGCTCCCAATTGTCTTGAAAGCACTCTACCCATGTTAAGTTACCCATGTGGGCATTGGGTCAGCATTTGAGCTTCTCACTCCTGGCCCAGCTCCCTGACCTCCCTCTGGGAATGGGGTCAGAGAGTCTCACCATCAGGGCCGATGGGACCCGAATGCTGTCAGAGGAGAGGCCACAGGTCATTGACCTCCTCATCAAAACTTTCATTATCAAGAACGTTGTGGATCTGATGCACCGCCGGATCACCATATGCAAAATATGAGAGGAATCAGTGCTGGTGAATTATAGTCCCTAGATAATGGGGGGGGAGGGGAAGAGAGGGAAGTCCCCCCCCCCCAAAGAAGCAACAAAGTGACTAAAGTAAATCTCCCAGGCTTTGCCTTAGGTCTGTCCCCGTTCCTCTCCCACTTCTGAGCACGGCTTTCTTTAATAGTCTCCACACCCAGAGCAGAGAGCCAACCTCTCTTTCCTACACCACCTGCAAGCACAGTGTTGGAGAGATAAGCAGAAAAACTCAAAGTGAATTATGAGGAGCAGGTTCCAATTGGACACCCCCTCAAATGAAGATAAAGCAGGTACGAAATGCTAATGTAGGTCAATGGGAAAATAAGACATTATTTATGATTCATTACGTGGGTGACTTTTCAGGAATGCACGCACTGCGGAATGGGGGCTACCTCTGGATGCCTATCAAATTGCTGTGGTTACCTTTTGTCCACCAATCATTTGACAGTTTCCCTATTAATTCCCGTGTACTCGGAAACATTGACGAGACCAGAGGAAGCCGATTCATGCATGCGTGCACTCAGCAAGTCTCCAGGCTTGTCCGAGGGAAGAAAGGAGTTGCGTCCCTATGAGATTTTAATTAATCCCTGCTACGGCAGATGCTGAGTGCAGGTCCTAGAACTAGTAAGTGGCTGGGTCCCACAAGGTTTCGCTCATCACCATCACGCACAGCAGTGGGTCCCCCCAGAACTGAGTGGCAAATTGCAGCAATCAATAAAAATAACAATAAAACTTAATATCTCTTGAGTATTTACCATCGTCCGGGCATTGAACTTTATATTCATTAATTTGTACATTCTCAGTGGGGACAATATCACCCCGAGGAGGAGAAAATTGGTGCTTGGGGGCACATTAAAAATATTGGATATTGCAATGGTTTGCAATATCCAAAGGGGTCATAGCACACGATACAGTACATCCACGGTGGGGATGGAAAGTCGGGGGAAAAAATGTCTAAGAAGACTCTGGAAGAGAGGGATGGGTAATAAGGAAAAAAAAAAAAAGAGGTTGAGAAACACTGCATTAATACATTCAATTCCTACAACAGCCCATCACGGGAGATACTATGATCGTTTGGTGAAGCGAAGGAATTTGCCCAAGGAGGCCCAGCCCGTACATCGTGAGGCCAGGAGTTAATACCACACTCTAGCCTTGCTCTTCTTTGAGTTTGCACACCTGCTTCTCTCTCTCTTCACCACTAAGGACTGTAGGAAAGAGCTGGGTTGTGTCCCCTGCATGCCAGGAAGCAGACCCACAGCAGTGTGACAGGGTGAGTCCAATGAATGGCCGGGGCCTGTGTCGCTCAAGGCACATTTGGCAACCGTTCTCACGTCTGTCCCCTGGCAGTCATGGCCAGGAGATGTGTCTGTGTCTGAAAGCATACTTGGCCTGGCAGTGACAAGCTCATTCTGGTTTGCCCAGGACCGTCCTGGAATGGCCCTTGGTCCCAGGCAAAAGCTGGCTGGTTTGGTGGCATCCTACGTCTGCCATCGCTGGTTGGATGTTTGGAACCAGGATGCCCAGAACACCTTTAAACCGAAGAGTTTCAAGAGAAATATATTTCGAAATAGCGTCACTCCAACTACACATAGAGCCAGATGCTTCTATGTCCCCATTACCTGGATGAACCAGTTGAGGCTCTAAACATCTCAGGATTTTTCTCCTGACATGGGAATAAACACACAAGGAGTAAGTCAGGCAATCCAGCATCGGAGGTCACACCCTCTTTTTAAGTAACCGTTGCCACTCATGTCTTAGGACACTTAGTTACGGAGATTGGTGTCCGGGTGGCGCCAGAACGTACTACCTCCTCTTGTGAGGCTGGAGCTTTTGGACGATGTGCCATTTCATCACATGTAGGGGACTCACTTGGTGACGTCTGCCATCTCTGATCATCTTGGGTTTTGTATTAAGCCTGGAAAGCATGCAGTTGCCCCAGCTGGGCTCCCAGAAATCCGGAGCCACTTACAGATCGGAATGTCCATGTCTCAATATACTACTTGCTTATGGGAATACAGTTTTTAAAAAAAGGAGTCTGACAATTTTGATCATGTGAAGGAGATGTTTGGGGATGAGGTCAAAGAAATTTCAAGAACAGAATCATTTTGTTGCCTGTGGCACAGAGTGAGCCATATTTTAGAGCCCCTCTGAGGCTGGCTGGCCTTTCATGGAGTTCGAAAGCAGCCCCTCACCTTGAGGTCCCCTCACCACTTCTCACAGGTGTGGCTGTGCATGAAATCACAGGGAAGCAAAACCTCAAACACCAGCATTTAAGGTCCCAACACCAGGCGGCACTTTCTTTAATCAGAGGCGTGCGGCCAAGAGGAAGGGACTATCTGACCAAGCCAAAACGATCATAATTGTTTATCAGCCTGTCATGTTGGCAGCCATGTCCTTCAACCAAAGAAAATGACAGGCCGACTTGAGACTTTCAACGAGCAGCCTGTAATTCTTTTATTTGCTTTAGAGGGGCCGTTGCTAGTTCATCTGGGAGTGACAGGGCGATTATCATTTATTTTGACACTAAGGAGAATATTATGATGGGGAGGAAGGCAGAAATGTATTTCAGAGGACCCACACGGGTGTCTATCATATAATTATCTTTTCTCTGACATCGGGAAGCAGACACAGGCGCGAGATAAGCCTGGATGGGGAAGCCTCTGGGCTGATGGAAGTGAGTGAGCCCTTTTTCTGAGAGTCCAGGGTTTGGGCTCGGGCAAACGGTAAGGCATGGGTGCCCCCCATGGGCACTGAAACCTCTGTCCTGGTGCCTACCTGCTGAATGTCAGCCTGCTGAATCCAGTTCCAACAAGGGCCTCCAAGGACCAAAAAATATATATATATATTTAGAGGTGGTAGTGACGTGTGCCTGGTTATGAAAAATGTGCAGGCACTGTTGTCCACTCTTCTCAGTAACGAGTTCTTCATGGTTTCTGGTCATCGTGAAATAAGACAAAGCTTGAGTGAATTGCAAGAATGCGATTCTCCTCAACATTGATAGAGAACCTCCTGCATGTCAGACACTGAGCTTATGAAGATGAACAGAACACAGTCTGTCCCCTCCAGGAACTCAAGTGTAGGACCAGGTGGCCCATCACAGAAAGATGCTCTAAAAGTAAAGAAGCTTCGTCAACATAGAAGTTAGGGAAATGCTGCAGATTCAATTCTCTCTTGGAGAATTACACTGCGCATTTGCTGATTAAAGACAGGAGATGTCCTCCAGGATAGAAACTTGTTTCGCTGTGATTATTGCATATTTCCCAAGTCAGTTTCTCTGCTGAGCTCATGGAACCAGAGTTCCTGGGATACAGTCCAGGAAATGCTGGTTTATCCAGCCATGGAAGAACCTGGAAGTATGAAAATCATGATCCGGCCCTCAGGGGAGGGGCTAGCAAGAGCAGGATGTTGGGCCCAGTGGATGGACTGGGACTCAGAATAGAACCTTGATCCCAGAGGAAGATTAGAGTATCACAGCGCTGTAGCAGGATCCTTGCATAGAAAGTCGTGATACCGAGGCTTTTCTTTCCAGGAAACAACTTTATTTGTGCCATCACTGCTCAGTTGGGTTTGTACCTAAAGAACTGAGCCCCGAACACCACAAGGCATAGTTTTCATTTATTTTCTCTTCCTTTGTCTCCCATATGTAGTAACACACAAACACGTAGTCTGATTAAGCGGTCTCATGTTATAGGTTGTGAGGGATGTCGTCACTTATGTGTATAGCCAGGTTGTCTTGAGATTTGTTTGTTTTTTTTTCTTTCCTTAGGGAGGGGACCCTACCACAGCGGAGGCTACAGAATGTGTGTGTGAGTGTGCGTGTGTGCAGGCACACATGCACGTGTATGTGTTAGTATAAAGCTGTGATCTTCACAGTAGAAGCCCAGATCTGCAAACTAAGACCACGGACAGGGTGGAAGGGAGAGGATGAGGCAGGGCAACTCAGAGACGATGGGCAGCTGGGCTCACCGCGGCAGGTACTGGGGTCTGTGGACAGCTCCATGGTCTGAGGCCATCGCCTACACCACCATGATGGCTCAGAACCCAGGGCAGGTTGGGTAACAAAAGGCATCCTCCTCAGAACACTAATGTATTGTACCGAGTTCTTTAATATGGTATCCCATGCAACCCTTACAAAGACCAAAGAGAGAAGTGTTACTAATACCCCCCTGTTGCAGTTGGAGAAACTGAGGCTTGGGTAGGTCTGATTAACTTTCCCATGTTCACACAGTGAGACCTGAACCTAAAGCTTACCGCAAGGTCATTTTCTTCAATGCTACAAACGTATTGATGTGACTTAGACATTATTCCGTCTCCATGGAGGTGGGCCGCAGACATAAATCCTGTTCTGTACCCACATCGGGGCTAGGACGAAGGCAGTGCCTAAGATCAAGTTCACTTGCTCCCGAATGATTCCTTACAATAAAAAGCATTTTCTAGGTAAACTTGGGAACATCCCAGTGTAACCTTGTGTTATGTTATTAAATCTGTAACAATAACCACCAAAAAACACATCATCAGTGAATTTCCTGGTGAAAATTGAAAATTCATGAGCCTTGAGGTCTGTTTTCCTTCCCCTCATCCTTTTAGTGGGAACCATGACACATTCAAGCCTTGATGATTTTCCTTTTATACGTGATTTTCCTTGTTCATCTTGGACTTCGATTAAAAGCAGATTAAATACGGCAAAGACCCCACCAGTCAAGCATTCATTAGACATTAACAAAGTGCAAGGTGCTGGGTCATACATACTTAACCAGAGACAATTTCCTGTGGAATTGATAGTGTTGAGGGCTCCTTCATGCCTCTGGCCACAAGGAACTCACTTAGCACGTCCCTGGCGAGTTTATAGGCCGGAGTGCTGCCTCTGATTTCTGAAGGCATCCTAATTAAAGTATCTTGTTCTCCTAGACCAGGGAGGCAAATAACTGTCACCCTTCTAGACTGGGAGTGGCTGCCTGGACCACCAGGTTGAAAAAAAGACCCTGATTCCATTGCGTGTGTCAATGGGAAACAAAGTGCCAAACTGTTTGCTAATATTTTCTGAAGGCAAGGGGCAAGATAAGGTAGGGGCACAACCAAGAATTATTTCTTTATATGTATGTATATATATATAAATTTATAAATGTTTATTTTTGAGAGAGAGGCAGAGTGTGAGCGAGGGAGGGGCAGAGAGAGAGGGAGACACAGAATCTGAAGCAGGCTCTAGGCTCTGAGCTGTCAGCCCAGAGCCAGACGGCAGGGCTCGAACCCACGAATCGTGAGATCATGACCTGAGTCAAAGTCGGACACTTAACCGACTGAGCCACCCAGGCGCCCCCAAGAATTATCTCTTCTTGCCCTGGACCCTGAAGTTTGCCTTGCAACAATTTCACAAAGAAACAAAGAGGGGCAAAGAAACATAGTAGAATAGAAAATGTGCCTGATGTATGTGGCCTAATGACAATACTGAGACTGCTCTAGAAATCCATCCAACCTGAGGGTGATCAGATCCCCTTGTTTGCCTGATCAGTCAGACCTAATGGCTGATAATCGGATTCCGATTGTGGGAAAAAGTAAAGTACTTTGGATGTCTTGAGAAGCACTGCTATAAATGGAAAAGGCATAACAGGATGGCAGCTAAGCCAGATGAATTTCATGTTTACTTTAAGGTTCGATATTTTCCACATGTGAATACTTGTGCTGGGAACTATTGGACCGTACTGCTTTCATCTCTTACCCGTTAGATCACATTCTGTGGGTCCAGGAGGGGTCAAAATCCACAGGTGGGCCCTATATTCTTAGAAGAGTAAACTGCAATGAAAAATTATAGTTGGGCAGGTCGCCCAGAGCCAAACACGATGGCTCACAATTGTCAAGACCTTCAGGCAAATGTGCCTGACTCTGTTCTACCCCATGCTTCTTTCGGGCTTGTGAAATCAATACAGGGAAATCTCACTAAAGTGGAGCAGGGAGGCCGGCAAGGGGAAGGTGGGAAAGGGGAGCACACGGCTCCATGTCAATTACAGGAGAATTGTCAATTACAGACTCAACAGAAGAATCATCAACAAGAAAGAATTATCAATTACAGGTCCCCACAGCGAAGGATGCACGTTGCATCTAGTACAAGAAATCGACCACCCCTACAACTTAGCCAATGAGTAACCATCATCACTTTGAACTCTTGCTTTTCTCCAGTGGACTTTTCCTTCAGAACAACCCCTCCCGACTTCTTCCTTCTTGATAAAATAACATCACTCTCCTTTGTCTGTTGGACTTGCCTATGGCTTTGTAGTAGTTTGCGGGTCCGGAATTGGAATTCTCTGCTATTCCTGACTAACCCATTTTGCTAGTAAAATACCTGGCTATTTTATTTTTTAGATTAACAGTATTTATAATTATGATCCTTTTATATTAACATTTAATCACAAAAGTAATACATTCTCCTTGTAAAAATGATCAAAATATTGTAGGTTGGGCCGAAATCGTACCTCCTCCTCACCATCCTTAATCCCAACCCCCCTTGTACTTTCCCAGATTTAACCTCTGTTGGGGAGGAAAATTTTTTCTCTAGCCTTCAAGGTTCTTCGGGCTGGTCTAAGAATCAAATTGACATGAGATAGATAAACAGGAGAAAATGAAACAAAAGTTTAATAACCTGTATACCTCCTTTGCATACAGGAGAGACACAGGCAAATGGAGTAATTTCCTGAAATGGTTGAAGCCATCACCTTAAATACCATCTCCAGCTAAAGATGGGGAGAAGTGGGGGGAGGGGGGAGTTATGGGAGGTGACCAGGAAAAATACAATCAATGAGGATGGAGTTGTTGCGTAGACTGTAGTCCCTACCGTCTCCATTGATAACAGTTTCTCAAGATTTAGAGTACCAGCTTACTGATACGGTGAGGGTGATGCCCTTATAAATGAAGATTCCCCTTACAAATGTGAATGTTCCTCACAAGAGGTGTAACTTCTTGGTTTTCAGAGCTTCGCTTGTGTCTGCAACTTCTTAAAAATAACCAGCTTAAAATAATCTATATGCCAAAGAGGCATATCTTGGAGTGGCAAGATTTGCTCCCCTTCACCACCATAATCAATGTGAAGTCCACTTTCATAGACCTTCTGTGCTTTTATGGGCAAAAACCGTATCTGCAAAATATATTTATAAACTATTGTGGTATTTTCTATGTGAAAAAGGGCTCACAAAAATGATACCATACTACGGGTAACATTCTTCAACCTGATCATTTCACATGGCATTCTGTCTTGGACAGCCTTCCGTGTTAGAACACATTAGACCTATACGCTTTTTCTGCCTGCTACAAAATTTTTCATAGTGTGGGGAATCCCATCGTTTTAGCAAATCCTCTGTTGTGTGGACAAGTAAGTTGTTTCCAAATCTTTCACCATGATGGATAATCCTGCAGTGAATATCCTTGCAAGAACCCTTTGTTTACACATGCAAGTGTTTTTTTTTTTTAAGTTTACTTATTTGTTTTGAGAGAGAGAGCACATGAGAGAGGAAAGGACAGAGAGAGAGGGAGAGAGAGAATCCCAAGCAGGCTTCATGCATTTAGCACGCAGCCTGACACAAGGCTCGATCCCACCAACCGTGAGATCATGACCTGAGCCGAAATCAAGAGTCAGGCACTTAACTGGCTGAGCCGCCCAGGTGCCCCACATGCAAGTATTTCTTGACAGTAGATGCCAAATGGGTACATGTTTTTGTTTTTTTGTTTTTTGTTTTTTGTTTTTTTTTTTTACTAGTTGTGGCTCACAAGTCCTCCAGAGTGGCTAACACCAATTCTTCATATCGGCTGTGTGTGAGCAAGACCTGACGCCCTTAGGAACCTTTGACATTGTCAAGTAGTCCATGTCACCTTCATCTCCATATTGTCTTTGTGTCTGAAGTGCCTAGACAGTGCAGTGTGGCTGCCACACAATGGGGGCTCAAATAACATTTGCTCCCAGTCCCTTTAACTGGATCATCTTTTCCCATTGAGGACCCCCTCCTTCACGTTGCTTACAGCTACTCACTCTTTAGGTGCCTGCACCGGGACCTTTCCTGAACCCCGGGTTAGAGGAAGTTGTTCTCTTATGTATTCATAATGCTGCCCCTCAATGCATTTGTGATGGTTCATGATTTTTTTTTTAATCTGCTGTTGCTCTTACTAATCTCTGACCTGCTGGACACCAGAGAATGCCTTTTCTCACCTCTGTTTCCTCATCACCCAGCCGGAGCCCCACATGTAATAGGCATTCACTAAGAGCTTTTAAACTAAAGGCCATTGTCATGCAGCCACATTCACAATGGAATGAAAGCCTGTGAAAATAAACAGCATATCAGCAGAAGGAAAAATTAAGCTGTCAATCTGCTGAACGGCAAAGATTTCTTTTCTTTATTTCAGGTCTTTTAATGTGACGGAGAGAGAGTCAAAGAAAAACAAAAATATAACATGGTTCTGGAAATGCTTTCCTTTTTAATTTGGAAAGTGACTGGTGCATCAGTCCATGGCCATGGCTGGGGAGGGGGGGTCTCTGCCCATCCCTGTCCCCTGAGTGACCATCTCCTGCCCTTCTCTCCTGACCCCCTCCTTAGGGACCACAGTGATGCGGATGACAGCCTTTGATGCGGACGACCCGGCCACAGATAATGCCCTCCTGCGGTACAATATCCGTCAGCAGACGCCTGACAAGCCATCTCCAAACATGTTCTACATCGATCCCGAAAAAGGGGACATTGTCACTGTCGTGTCACCTGCCTTGCTGGACCGAGAGGTGAGCTGAAAGGCACACATCTTTTTTCATGAGAATCGAACGCGGCTCTCACAGGAGGGATGGCGTGGGGTTTCCGGCAAAGGCACTTTAACGTGGAGAGGTGGAAGTGAGATGTTTACACGCGGTTGGGTGGGGGAACCCAGAAAGGGAATTGGGATATCATGTGAACCGAAAACACACGCTCTAAAAGGCCACACGCATCCTTCGGAATTATTCGTATTCATTCTACCCGATGCCTCGGTTTTCTCACCAAGCACTTACCCATGACCCGTCGTAATGAAACTATCCTTACCCGTCTTGCAGAGGGAGGGGATGGGACAAAGGAAGGAAGGGCAGGCAGGGAGGTAGGGGAGAGACAAAGCGGTGGCTTTGTCCCAGATCAGAGAGTCAGGTGGCTTGGACTTCTCTTCTTCCCTCTGCTACGTGTGTCACTGTGTCCCCCCAGAACCTCTCTCTCCTGCTTCACCCTTAGGCTGTCTCTGGGAACCCTCACCCATCATGCAGGTCAGATGTCACACACGGGTGACCCAGGGACCTCAGCCAGTCCGCACCCTTGCTCTTTGGTTTTCCCTAGGATGCTTTCAGATTTTCATGTTAGTGGCCATGTCAAAATATTTAGATTTCATATTTATTTTTTAAAATTTCCAACTTCCAGCCTTCCTGACAATCACAAATTCTGGAAATTTGAGGCCTGGTTTCCACATGTGGGCAGTCGGTGACATCAGATGTGACAGTCGGATGGAGCTCGTGGTTGGGTCCCATGTATGTGGGGCGTGGGCTCCTGCCCAGCTCATGTCCCCCAACATGTGCCCCCTGGTCCTGGCCCCCCATCCCTCTGCAGCTCCCCACAGTCTTCCCTCAGTAGGAGAGACTCCTGGCCCTTCAAACACAGCATATTAAACCAACTTAGGGACTCCCCTCTGTCCCTCACCGCCTCCACCCTCCCCAGATCTGCTCCCATCCTGGAATTCTTTGTTCCCAACATGGCGTCATCCCACAGACATGACCCCCGTGGTCACGCTTGACCTTCCACAAGCACCACCTGCCCCACGGAAACTGCTGGGTTCCCTAATGGGCTCTGTGCATTTTCCCCTCATGTCTTTGATGAAACAAACCCTTGGGTCAGAAGTGCCTTCTCTCCTTTCTGCTTTTCCACATTGTAGCTTCTCCAGGAATCAGGTTAGAGCCACTGCATTTAAGCAGCTGTCCTTCCTGGGGGCTCCTTAAGTCGGTTAAGCATCCAGCTTGGGCTCAGGTCCTGAACTCCCGTTCATGGGTTCCAGCCCCTCGAAGGGCTCTGCGCTGGCAGCGTGGAGTCTGCTTGGGCTTCTCTGTCTCCCTCTCTCTCTGCCCCTCCCCTGCTTGCACTCCCTCTCAAAAATAAATAACCACAACCACCACAACAAGCTGCGCCCCCTGAGTTTCTGAGACCAGAGTCTTCCACCGCCTAGGTGCTCCTGCAGCCTGACTGCACGTACCTGTAGTCATCATTGGGCCTTGGCTGTGCGCTCCTTTAAGCCACCATATGTCTCCTTAAAGAATATCCCCCTCCGGGGGCGCCTGGGCGGCTCAGTCGGTTGAGCGTCCAGCTTAGGCCCAGGTGACGATCTCACGGTTCATGGGTTTGAGCCCCGGGTCGGGCTCTGTACTGACAGCTCGGAGCCTGGAGCCTGCTTCAGATGCTGTCTCTCTCTCTCTCTCTCTCTGCCCCTACACCCCCCTCAAAAATAAATATTGAAAAACAATAAAGAAAAAAAGAATGTCCCCCTCCTGGGGTGCCTTGGGGGCTCAGTCACTTAAGCATATGACTCTTGATTTCAGCTCAGGTGGTGATCTCACAGTTCATGGGTTTGAGCCCCACATCGGGCTGTGTGCTGATAGCTCAGAGCCTCCTTAGGATTCTCTCTCTCTCTCTCTCTCTCTCTCTCTCTCTCAAAAATAAACATTTCAAAAACAAAGAATCCCTGGGGTGCCGGGATGGCTCTGTCGGTTAAGTGTCAGACTTCAGCTCAGGTCATGATCTCCCAGTTTGTGGGTTCAAGCCCCACGTCGGGCTCTGTGCTGACAGCTCCGAGCCTGGAGCCTGCTTCAGATTCTGTGTCTCCCTCTCTCTCTGCCCTTCCCCTGCTCACCCTCTGTCTCTCTCTCTGTCTCAAAAATGAATAAACGTTAAAAAAATTTATAAAAAGAATACCCCTTCTTCTGGGTCTAGACGAGTACTGTCCATTACAGTAACCACTCACTAGTCCCGGGCAGTTATTTAAATTTTAATTTACATTAATTGAAATGAAAATGGAAAAATGCATCATCCAGGATGGATAGGGAATCTTGTCACCATCACAGAAAGTTCCGGTGGGCAAAGCTGGCCTCGACTGTAGACTTTACAGAGAGCAGACACTGTGGTCTTCCGTGTGTCCGTATCCCCACTGCTACAGGCATGGTTGGAGCATTGCTAACAGTCTTTATTATACGCCTTTGGGGTACAGGCAAGAATGCGTCAGAAAGGAAGATTTTGCACTTCAGGATGGGAATCAGTAGCTAGGAAGAGGAATTACTGGAAGGGAGGGGGAGAATGAGATCTTCATTGAAACTGTGGCTGACACTTGGAAAATGTAATTGTTCCTAGTTAAAAATAGGAAAGCAGGGGAAAAGGAAGGTACGGAATCCTTCTCCTTCTCCCCTTCTCTTTCCAGCCCTCCCTGTTTTTATGACTGCTCGATGCTTTATTATCTTCTTCGGAGGCAAGGAATGACTTTCCACTTGTGTCTGTTCCCTGCCCAGCACACACATGCACGCACATGTGGACACACACACACATACACACACACACACACACACACACACACACACACACACACACACACCAGCTTTCCCATAACCCCTAATTTTCCCAAAGGTGCTTGCAAATATTTACAAGGCAAAGATGAAATGCAGTGATTTCTCTAGCTCAGCGTCTCTTTTTACTGACAGAAAACATTTTGTAAGTCTCTAATTATAAACCAAAGTGCTAATATAGTGGATTATTCCACTTTTAAGGTTTATTTGGGGGACAAATGTGTTTTAAGCTCATGCTCTCTCCATTTGGGTTTTTGTTAACTTGCAGTGAGTATGTAATTATGGGAGTTGAATGAAGCGTTTCTAGCCACCATACATAAACGGCTCCCCCCATGAAGTTAAACACAATCTCACTGACATTGGAAAATCGATGAAAATGAATGGAGAGTGTCACTTCTCTGTGAGGGTTTCCAGAGTTCACTGCTGACCCAGGCAGCAGCAGTGCCGTCTGAAGGAAAGAAATGTCCCTGAATGTAGGCAAGCCGTGACTCTTTACTCTTGCTGCAGTAAGCGTCTCCTCGGCAAGTTTGCTGAAAGGGTAAAACGCGACTCCACGTTATTCATCTTTAAAGGGACAGGCCTTGCACCTCAGACTTCTAAGCCCACTGCTCCTTTCCTAAGATCGCGGGCCTATGACGGGTTCCTCCAGGGGGCTGGAGAATCGTTGGTCATTATTTCTGGAGAATGAGTAGGCGTCCTGTCTCGGGTGTGGCTTTAAAGTCTACTCCAAGCAGAACATTTCAAACATTTAGGCACCGGGGCCTCTGGGCGGCTCAGTCGGTTAAGCAACCAACTCTTGATTTGGGCTCAGGTCATGATCTCCCAGTTCCCAAGTTTGAGCCCCTCATCAGGGTTTGCGCTGACAGCGCAGATCCTGCTTGGGATTCTTCCTGTCTCTCTGCCTTTCTCCCGCCTGGGCTCTCCCTGTCTTTCAAAATAAATAAGTAAAAATGTCAAAAAAAAAATTAAAAATGAAAACATTTATTCACTATTCATTTTGAAGAGAATGTTCCATTGGGACCCCTGCAGTATGGTGAGTGTAAACACCTGGGTCCGGGGCTTTTCGAGCCAGGGCCCCTGAGTTGATACAAGTGGTTTGTTCTGGTGTGGCCCCACCTGGTCGGGCTTGGAGGCTCTGGAAGCCCGCTGGCTGACGTAGTGAGCTCAGTGGACACGATGTAAATGTCTCCCTTTGCTTTTCCATTTCGTACCTTTCCTTTACTGAGTTCAGCCCCAAGGAGGACCCTGGCAGGTGACGTAAGACTTCAGGGAGGCAGCGGGCCCTGTTTTCTTTGAACCTGCCTTTCCCATATTTACTTTGTCATAAAGCGTGTCGATGAGGGTAGCCGAGGATGCCGGTAAATGATCTTTAATGTCACCATCTCAGTCGTTGCCTTTCCTTCCCACCACGGCTCCTCAGGATGTCTCCAGTGGGGCCAACTGAGGCGGGTGCCCTCACTGATCTGCTCCTGACCGTATTCAGGGGAGAAAAGGGATTGTGCCCATCTTGTTCCCTGACACATTCCTTGTCCTTAGCACGTGACGGATGCCCTGCAAATATTTATTGAGCAGTAAAGGGAGAGAAGCAGGCTCGGAATGAGGAGCATCTCTGGGCAGGCTGCTGTCGGACAGGGTCCTTGTCTTTCATTTCTGCTGCATTCGGGGCGGTGTGGCCTCTGGACCCGCCGTGCAGGCACAGAGCTGGGGGTGAGGCCACCTGTTGCTCACTTGCTTTGGATCAGGTGAAAATGCTAGAAGACAGCTCACCCACTGTCTCCGTCTTCTGAGGACCCATAACTGACCCCTCCTTTTCCTCCTAACCATGATGGGTGGCTGACTTGGCTTCCCATTCGATGGGCCACCATTGCTGAATAGTTGCCATTAGACTTGGTGGGTTTATTCTGCTTGGTCCCCAAATGGTGACAAGTGGAGTCAACTAGGACAGAGTTTCTCAAACGTTGCTGAGGAGCCTTAGAAATCTCAGTGCTCCGGGGGCGCCTGGGTGACTCGGTTGAGAGTCCGACTCCCGATTTTGGCTCAGGTCGTGATCTGAAGGGTCATGGGATCGAGCCCCAGGTCTAGCTCTGTGCTGAAGCCCCTGTGAGATTCTCTCTCTTTCCTTCTGCCCCTCTTCCTCTCTCTCTCTCTCTCTCTCTCTCTCTCTCTCTCTCTGAAGTAAAATAAAATAATTAAAAATTGTTTAAAGAAAGAAAGAAATCGCGGTGCTCCAGCCGAAGCCTAGAGCCACAAACTCAGTCTCAGGTGGGACAACAGCCATCAGTGGTTTAAAGTGATCCAGATCACTTGCAGCAAGTTGAAGAGTCCCTGCCTTTGGAGACCACGTTTCAGTGTGTCTGCGACTCAGAGGCGGGACCGGACCCCACCCCTTGTGTGTTTGGTACTCACCTAGGGGAGCATATTCATTTCCTTGGATGGCTGTAACGATGTACCACAAGCCAGGTGGCTTAGAACAACACAGACTTATTCACTCACAGCTCTGAAGGCCAGAAGTCTGAAAGCAGGGTGTTGGTCGGGCCAGGCTCCCTTTGAAGTCTAGGGGAGGATCCCTCCTTGCCTCTTCCAGCTTCTGGCGGTTCCCAGCCATCTTTAGCGTTCCTGGGCTTGTAGACACACCCTTCCGATCTCCACCTTCATCTTACACGTCCTGCCTCTGACCCTGTGCTTTCACATGGTCTTCCCTCTGTGCGTGCCTGTGTCTTCTTGTAAGACCCCAGTTATAAGGACAGGATTAGGACACCCCCCCACTTAATGCCCTCATCTTTACTTGTTGTATTTGCAAAGACCCTATTTCCAAATAAGGTCACGTTCACAGGTACGAGGACTTAGGAACTAAACATATCTTTTTAGGGGACACAATTCAACCCATAACAGTCCATTGATTGGCCTCTTCTTGCCTTAGTTCTTCATCAATGAAGTGGGATAATAGCACCTACCTCAAATGAGTTGCCGAGGATCGGATGTGCTAAAATACGTAAAGCACATTGTCTATTCTCAATACGGGCTATCATAATTTCATTATTATTGTCGTAGTAAATTGTGAAAGTGGGTAGTGAGTTCCCCGTTGCGGGATGTATTCAGACAGACTGCCCTTGGTAGGACATCACAGAAGGGATTCAGTTAATCAGTAAAGGTTAGATCCTTAATTTCTTTTCCAACCTTGAGACTACAGTTATTGAAAACCTTTATTGAACATCTTCAAGGTGCAATTTGCCTTGCAAGATGCTGCCTGGGAGACTCAATTTCCTACCTGGCCAGCTGGGTGACCTTGGGCAAATCATTTAACCTCTCTGAGCCCCTTTCCTCATCAGTAATGACTATGAAAATGACATCTGCACCACCAACTCTGTCACTTCTTCGAGATGTGCATAACTTCCTCTAGGTTTGCAAATAGCAAAGCATCATACAAACACAGTTATTACCATTTGTCACACTTCCTATGGCTGCTGCTAACCCAGGCTCCACTCCAGTTCCCACCAGCTCCTGCTGAGACCTTGACTATTGTTTCTACCCACATGCTGCCAATACAAAAGACTCTTTGCAAACTGCAGTCCAGATTCACTTTGTTCTGGGAGTCAGACCTGTTCACTTTCCCTGATGCTGGGCCGGGTTCTGTTGCAAGGCCTCAGATTCACAGCTGAATTGCGAGAGCGGCTGCAGTGACCATTTATTGCCCTTCTGTTTTCATGAGTTCAGTGTTAATAGCCATCAAATTTTATTTGGAAACATGGTACATTTTCCAGTACATGCTCTTCTGTTTACTTTTTCTGAAACCGTATGGGAATATAAGAAATGAAGAAAGAATGAATATAAGAATGAGGAAAGAGATCTTGGATCTTTGTCCCATCTCTGTATTCTCATTGTCAAACTTAAGAGCCAGAGCCAGATAAATAATAGGCACTCAGCAAAGATTTGTTGGATGAATGGATGGATGCATGGATGGATGGAGGATGGATGGAGGGTGGATAGATGAATGATGGATGGATGGATGGTTGGCCTATGTTCCTTCAGTATTTTTGAGTAAATAGTTTACAGATGATCTTAGAATTTACTGCAAGATCCACCTCCCTAGCGTGGGTATACAAACAGAGGAAATGATTTTATTTTAGTTGAGAGCCTAGTCTTGCCCTCATGTAATCATCCAGTAATCTAATTTGTTCCACCTGCCGTGTGTCAGGACTGCACGAGGCTCTAAGAAATACCTTGGCGAATAGGACGGGCATGAGGATCTGTGTCTCTTGCTTCAATGTTTGGGGAAACGTTTAGAGAAAATAAGAGCCATATATCCTACTAAACGAAATTGGGTTCATCTGGGGCACTGTTTTATTCTTTTCCATAACCATACTCAGCCCCTCATTCTGACAGCTCTGTCTATGTTTCTAAACTATGTCTGGCCACACTACAAAATAAAATCAGATAAAGGTCCCTAACGTTTGATAAATGGTTTATTTAGTTGATCATCTTGGCTGGGAGACTGGAATTCATCAGCTGAAATCTGCCAACTTTTCTGAACACAGCTACAATTTGAAACCACTCAGAGTAGCTAATGGTCAGTTTGGGGGCTTTGTTTTTCTTTTTGGTTTCCTCCTCCTCCTCCTCCTGCTTTACTTCCTCCTATCCCTACCCCTACCCCTCCCCTCCTCCTCCTGCACTTTCTCCTTCTCCTCCTCTTTTTTTTTTTTAAAACAAACAGAGACATTTTCTTAAAGAGGCCCTTAAAATTAGACCTTAACACTTGCATTGTGAGAGTACCATTAGTCTTTTTAAGGGGGTTGAGCACATTTCTATCTTTATTTGAATCCACCTCCAACTTAATATGTATTATCCTCTAGATAATCTAGGGAAACTGGTAGCTATCCATAAGAATGTACATCCAGTAAGAGATACTAAGGCTGCAAATGTAACTTATTTTCTATTTTCAGCTGGTAAAGGATTTTCTGAAACTTTATAATGCCCCCAGTTTTTAGGCCAAATGGGAAAACAGAGAATTTCCTTCCTTCTTTTCATGGTAAGTGTCACATAAGACTTATTTTTAGATTTACATGCATGTATTTTCTACGAGAGATTCAGGAGTCTTTGATTATGGCGGAGAAAACTGACGAAGGTTAGGGAGAGCATTGTGTGGAAAATGGTCAATTAAATTGGACATGTGGCTGCACGTCTGAGAACTATGTGTTGAGTCCAGATGATCCAAGTTAAAATATTGTCACGTAGGCCACGTCTCCAGAAACATAGTAAAGAAATCTGTGAAATGATGATATCAAGTCAAGCTGCCCGAAAATAAAGGAATAATCCTAAGGGGTAGCATTTTCTCCCTTGCCTTGAATGAAAGAAAGAAATCGCCATCACACTCTCAGGAAAATAAATGTTTTCAGGCTGCTCTGATCTCATGCTAATACTTTTCTCATTATCATCATGTTTAAAACATTGGCAGTAATTATACACAATTCAATCATGCTGTCAGGAATATTCTCTTTCTTTATTTCGGTGGGCGGGACCAGAATTATTCAGATAGCAGCATCCTCCCCGTTTCTGTGAGCTATTTACTCATAAATATTTTTGTTGGGATAATTTTCTCCCCCCTTTTTTTTAATCACTTGCTGCTGAGAAAATAGAGGGGGGAAAATAGATGTAAATAAATTGTCTTATTATTTTTAAAATAACACATTATCCTTGCAAATGAAACACAGATGGTGAACCGCCCTATGTGAATCACACTTGCTCTGTCGTGTCAGCAAAAATGAAGTGGAATGGGATGTCCACGAGGCATGATGCTAACCGAGCCCTGGGGTCTGAGATTCAGTTGTGAGCCGGCCAGCGTCCTGCTGATGGCAGTGGGGTTGGAGACGGGGAGGCGGCACCCTCCTCTGTGGCCTCCCGCACTTGTCCGCTCTGGATAAATTCCAGCAGGAGACCGTAGCGAATCTCCACTGTGTTGGTGCCCGTAACCATTTCCCCCATCCTCTGAGGTTGGCCCATCAAGCCATGAAAGCGAGGGCGGTCTCTAGTCACCTGGCTGAAACCTGGTCTGAGTCACGGGTCACGGGCACGGGAGCCGGCTTCAGGCTCCACGGATGCGTAGCCTACTTACACCTCTTACCAGCTGTGAGAAGTGGGGGGTCAGTTAGCCTCTCCAAGCCTTGGCTCTCCATCCACTACTTAGGAGGATGATCATAGTCTCCACCTCATAGGCTTATCAGGCAGATGAAATAAGAGGGGCACTTGGGTGGCTCAGTCGGTTAAGCATCCGACTCTTGATCTCAGCTCAGGTCTTGATCTCATGGTTCCTGAGTTTGAGCCCCACATCTGGCTCTGTGCTGCCCTTCCTTTCTCTCTTTCTCTCTCTCAAAATAAATAAATAAACTTTTTTTTTTTTAAAAAAGGAAGATTAAGTAAGATCTGTCAAGCACTTAGCACCCTGTGAATTTCAGTGGCGATTAGTTAATTTCATGATGGCGGATGAGACTGAAGAAGCAGCATGGAGGTGGGATTTTCTTCCTCTGGCACGGAGTCCCCTTACTCTCCGGCCACACAGCAGAGAATCGGGCAGCCTTATAAAGTTCAGTGAAACACCGAAGTAATCTACCTCCCCAAATCCAGACACGAATGTTGACACATGTGTACCGAGCACCCACCAGTGTCTGCTGAATCCTTGATGGGGTGTCGAACACCGGGGATGCAGAGATCAAGCTGCCCGCCGATGAAGTAAAGCAGACGCGTCAGCAGCCAACACACAGGGAGATGTGCTGTTGGACCTCAGCCTCAGTGCGTGGATGGAAAGCCGCAGTGAAGGAGTTGAGGGAAGGGCATCCCGGAGACGGGAACAGCGTGGGCAAAGGCGAGGCACGTTCAAACGTGATTTGAAGAGAGATGGGGAACTGAGGGTGTCCTAGGGAGATCCCAGACGAGGGCAGGAGTTGGTAGAAGATTGTAGAGGGTTTTGAATGCCATCCTAAGGATTATGGTTGTGTCCTAACATAGATGCAATGCCACCAACCATATTGAAATATCAAACACAGCTCTGTTAAACACAGTGCCCTCGGAGCTGTAACTCAGAGGGAAAGTTGGTGCGTGGAAGGGGAGACTGTCAGCCGTAAAGCAGAGGCATTTTGGAGGCAGCTCAAGAATGCTTGGTGAATGATGAGTGGCTGATTCACAGATTTCTAGCCTTCTCAAGGGGAGAGACAAGGGGCTACCACTTGAATCTAAATTCCGCAGGTTGTTAATAAATGAATAAACAACAGCCTACTCTGTATCTCTGTTCTCGTACATCTTAGCGCATTAGACAATCAGTAGCTGCTTGGCACGTATCGAATCAAGAGACACTTAGGTTTGTCATTAAGACAGATTCATCTTTTCGTATTTGACGAATGTGTAATTCTCTAAGCTTTATCTTCTTCTCTGTCTCTCTTTTTTTTATGGTAAAAATAACTTAAAATGCGGGGTGATGATGAATTTAGAGTGCTTCTGTTTTTCCATCATTTTAAATCTCTCCATCTTACTTTATGTGAAGTACCCTAAAAACTGAAGAACTTTTTCTTTTTTGGGAAAAGTTCTTCTAGAGAGAGCATATTTCTCTGTATCAGCCAAGAGCTATGATTAGCATGGAAAGGCACGTTTTACTTTGCTGACACATTTTTCAGTTACCGTACTGAAATAACATCACTCTAAATCTCATCCCTGTTCATAATCCCCCTTGGAGAGATACACCCCTGTTTAGGAAGAATGGTCAAGTAGGGGCGCCAGGGTGGCTGAGTCAGTTGAGCGTCCGACTCTTGATTTCAGCTCAGGTCATGAACCCAGGGTTGTGGGATCGAGCCCCGCATGAGGCCCCGCACTGACCTGGAGCCCCCTTTGGATTCTCTCTCCTTCTACCCCTCTCCTGCTTGCATGCGCACTCTCTCTCCTCTCTCTTTCTCTCAAATCGAAAAGAAGGAAGGGAAGGAGGGAAGGATGTCTAGTTCTCTTGTGCCTGTGAACTGGCGGAGAAAATAGGGAAAAGCTTTGCTCTTACCATATTGAGGACAGTCATGTAAGGGAAGAAGAGTTATTGGAGAGCCTCTGGAAAGCAGCTCTTCCAAACTTGCCCTTACTGCGCTTGCCCCTAGTCAGGACCTAGGTGATTACAATCGCTATGTTCTGCCTATATTGCAAAGCATTTTAAGGGAAGATGTCCAGAAGCGAACAAGCCTTGGATGAAGGCAAGCTAGCAATAGACCATTTCAAGACGTGATGGTGTCTCAAAAGGCCTGGGAGCCACATTTCTTTTAGTTTTGTTTTCAGGGAGGGATCTCATTGGCTGCACGTTTGCCTTGGGATAAAATCTTGTTGATACTGTAACTTAATTGTAACTTACATGTAACTTGTTGACAATGTGCTCTAATAGAGCTCTACTGGCTCTATGACATTAGGATGTCACATTCAACAATGAAGCAG
Organism: Cryptoprocta ferox; assembly: GCA_028646485.1. NCBI lineage: Eukaryota > Metazoa > Chordata > Mammalia > Carnivora > Eupleridae > Cryptoprocta > Cryptoprocta ferox. The sequence goes on from CM053563.1 coordinate 51,866,671, forward strand.
CTTCAAATTGTAGGAACACCTATCAAGGTAGAGGTTGAAAACTTTCTCTTTAAGGCGCCAGAGAGTAAATATTTTAGGTTCGGGGGACCAAGAGGCAACGTTGAGCATATATGTAGCTACTTCGATAACCATGTAAAGTGTAATCATTACAAAATACAAAAAGCATTTTTAGCTCATGAGCCATCAAAAAAACAGACAGCTGGCTGGCTTGGGCCCACGGGCCATCACTGGCCAGCCCTGAGCCATTAAGCTGCTGGTCAAAATGGGCAGTTGGTCACAGATGCATCTACGTGTTGTTTCGTGTATTCATGTGTCTGTATCCGAGGTCCACTCTCAAAATACTGAATCACACGTACTCATCCGGGGGTGGGATTCTAGGGACAGGAGCTAGGTCATAAATGATGGGTCTGATTTCATTTTTCTTGGCACGGTAGTCCCATATCCCCATGATTAAGAAACGGGTCATTTCAGACACTTGTTAATTAATTCTAAACTGAAAATGTGGTTACAATAATTAAAACAACCAGTTCAATCCAAAAATAGTAAAACAAGGGGCGCCTGGGTGGCTCCGTCGGCGAAGCATCGGACTCTTGGTTTCAGTTCAGGTCACGATCTCACGGTTCGTGAGACTGAGCCCTGCGTTGGGCCCTGCTTGGGATTTTCTCTCTCTTCCTCTTGCTCTGCACCTCCTCCGTTTTCGCTCTCTCGCTCTCTCTCAAAATAAATCAATAAACTTGAAAAAAAAAGATAATAGTCAAACAAAGTGCTGTCTAGACACAGACTAAACACTGGCTGAAACCATTTGCATTGACTGTCTCTGTCATGTCAGAGCCCCGAGAGCAGGGGCGAGCAGGGTGCGAGAGGAGCCAGAAGCAGGGGGGAGGCCTTTCGAGATGGGGTGCTCTTCTTTGAGCTGAGTGGGTACAGAGATGCGGACACCTGAGATCACTGAGATGTGAGCCTGTACAGCCTGTCCCTAAAGCTCATACATTCTTCCCACACACACTATATGAATCAATATTATTGATTATTGATTTGGATGGTATCTTCACAGAGGAAATAGATTTTGAAACTTCTTTTCAACACAGGAAAGCAAAACACCGTGAAGTTTTGAAGTAACTTTTGTTTTGACTGGGCTATGGGCCTTTGATGCCAGGCAGGGGGCCTTCTGGTTACTGAGCTCAAGCGGCTCCTAGAAATTTGGTAGAAAGTAGCCCTGAGAAAGCCTCTTTCCTGCCCTAGTGTGGAAATACGAGTCAGCCCAATTCATTTGTGGGGTGTTTTGGAAACAAGAATCAAATGGATCTTAAAATTGCCCCTAGGGGCCCCTGGGGAACTCCGTCGGTAAAGCAGTCTGACTCTTGATTTTGACTCAGGTCACGATCTCGCGATTTGTAAGTTTGACCCCTGCATCAGGCTCTGTACTGGGGGCACAGAGCCTGCTCAGGATTCTCTCTCTCTCTCTCTCTCTCTCTCTCTCTCTCTCTGCCCCTTCACCATTTGCATTCTGTCTCTCTCAAAATAAATAAATAAACACTTTTCAAAAATGCCCCTATATGGGATGCCTGGGTGGCTCAGTCGGTTGAGCATCCAACTGGACTCAGGTCTTGATCTCACAGTTTGTGAGTTCAAGCCCCGCTTTGGGCTTTGTGCTGGCAGCTTAGAGCCTGGAGCCTGCTTTGGATTCTGTGTCTCCCTCACTCTCTGCCCCTCCTCCGTTCATGCTCTGTGTCTCTCTCTAAAATAGATAAACAAAAAAAATTATTAAAAACGCCCCATATTCTTTGACACAGCAATTCACATAATCAAATATGTGTACACACATTCACCAATGGAAGTGTCATTGGATCTTTATCTAAAGAACCAAACTAAGTGTCAAACCACTGAATCTGTTCAATAAACTGTGCCGTATTCCTACATTGGGATTCCATTAAATCATGTAAAACTCCGTGGTACAAGAATGTATAATGATATGGAGAGATGTTCACAGTATATTAATAAGCAATTTGCAAAACAACACAGAAGCTGTGATTCTTTTCATTTTGTTTTTATTCTTTTTTTTTGTTTATATTTGTACATCGCCTTATTCCGCTTGGGCTGCTAGAACAAAATACCATTGATTGGCGGGGGCTTAAACAATAGAAATTTATTTCTCACGGTTCTGGACACTGAAAGTCCAAGAGCAGGTGCCACCCAATTTGTTGGCTCCCTTCTTACTGCATCTTCCCATGCAGGAGAGGAAGCTCTGGTCCGTCGTCGCCTAGGGTCCCTTGGACCTTCCTGTCCTCATCCTCATCTAATTAACCTCCCAAAGGCCCCACTTCCCAATACCACCCCGTTGGGAGTTAGGGCTTTCACATATGCATTTTAGAGGAACAGAAATATTCAGTCAATAACGTATGTCATCATGATCCAAGATGTGAAAGGATTTGTGTGAATGTGTTTGGACTGGTCCTTTTAGTATCTGAATTTTCTGAGAGTGCAGTGGCTGAGATGACAGCCTCATATCCAGGTAGCCTGAGTTCAAATCCCAGCTCCATCTCTTCCCAGCTCTGTGCTACTGGGAACATGAGTAGCTTGAACAACTCGTAGCCATAATCATGATTGCCATGTCCTTAAATAGTCTTCTTCCACACCACTGTTAATGCTCCCAGGAGGCCCCCTCGTAGGAAAGTAGCGCAATACAGAGAACAAAACCATTATGGTTTGATGTGTGCCTCAGTGTCTTCATCTGTAAAATGGGAACCATAATGTGCCTCCCTCAAAGGGTTGTTGTAAGGATGAAAAGAATCAATACAAGCACACACTTAGAGGAGGAACAGGTGTGGGTGAGCTCTTGGGTGTTTTCTGTATTTTCTAGTTTGGGTGCAGTGGCCACGTACTGTCTCGGTAATGAAAATACAATTCTGGTCATCATCGTGAAAAGCTGTTACATCTTGGATCCTGAGGACAAGGGGATTCTGGGTTAGGATACCACACCATGATGGATCAAGGGGTGGTAGGACTGTCACCTTTGACTTGAGACTGGTTTCTACGTGAGCCAGTTTTTAAGGATTTTTATTTATTTATTTATTTATTTATTTATTTATTTATTTAACATTCGTTCATTTTTGAGAGACAGAGAGAGACAGAGCACAAGCAGGGGTGGGGCAGAGAGTGAGAGAGTGTGAGAGCAAGAAAGAGAGAGAGAGAATCCGAAGCAGACTCCAGGCTCTGAGCTGTCAGCACAGAGCCCGATGCAGGGCTTGAACTCATGAACTGTGAGATCGTGTCCTGAGCCAAAGTCAGACACTTAACCAACTGAGCCTCCAGCCACCCCATGTCTATTTTTTAATGTTTATTTATTTTGAGAGAGAGAGAGAGAGAGAGAGCAGGGAAGAGGGGCAGAGGGAGAAAGAGAGAGAATCCCAAGCAGGCTCCATGCTCACATGGAGCCCATTGTGGGGCTCAATCTCACGACCTGGGATCAAATCAAGAATTGGACATTCAACTGACCTAACCACCCAGGTGCCCCCTACGGGAGCCAGTTTAATCAGGGACAAAGCAGTGGGGGTCACACTAGGCACCGAGGCCTCTGCTGATAATTGCTGTGATCACAAAAAACACATTTCAGACGTCAGGAAGGCATGTTCTTAAGGTAAACCTTGTCAACACTCCCACACTTGAAATGATAAGCATTTCCATTTCCTTAAGCGACGCGGTCCCGGCGGTGGCTTTCTTCGGCAAGAACATTCGGTGACTGGCCGCTCACTTGTCCCGTCACCAGTTCCAGCAGGCAGCTCGCTAGCGTATTGTGGTGTGTGCTTCTGTGTTTCTAAGACAGCCGTGGGAAGTGAGTGTTTTTTGACCTTTGCAAAGAACAGCTGTAGAAAGGGTTGTTAAAATTCAATGAACAGCATCTCGGTTTATGGGCCTCCAAAGCAGAAACCAAAATTAAATTCCTTTAGACATTTTCTCGCCTGTGTCTTATGAACTGGTTTTGCCCTCAGCTTTCTCCCTGGAAGACTTCTTGGGCCCTAATTCTCATTTTCTGTCTCCCGGGCTCTGGATTCCTGGGATGGGGAAGAATTGAGGGGCTTCTCCATTCTTACATCTTCTTGGGATTAGATTAGCTCGTAACACACGCGAGGGGGTGTGTGCCGCACTCACACTGGATGACCACCGTGTGAGCAATGGCAGTATCTGTTTTGCTAACCAGGCATTCAATGAAGGCCATAACACTCAGGGGACTGACCCTTTGATCACAGGGTAACGGCATTCCCGAGGGCTGACGGGACTTGCCTACTTCACGCGCTGAGCCGGAGGGGGACTGGACTTGACCCCAAAGCTTCTGCTTTGCTCCCCCAGGCTGCTGAGAGAGAAGCATGGGCCCTATTGAGGACAAAATCTTACAAGCTAGAGGACAGCCTTGTAGTTCATAAAACTTGTATCAGGGATTTCCTTGTTTGATCTGAGCCTCTTCACACCTTTGGGAAACTTGACTCAGTTCCCCTCAGCTCTTCCATTAGAAAGGCGGTGAGGTGAGGGCCACCTGAGCGACTCCGTCAGTTAAGCATCCGACTCTGGCTTGTGGCTCAGGTCGTGATCTCATGGTTTCATGAGTTTGAGCCCCACATTGGGCTCTATGCTGACAGCACAGAGCCTACTTGGGACGCTCTCTCTCTCTGCCTCTCCCCTACTCACACTGTCTCTTTCTCTCTCAAAAATAAATAGATAAACTTAAAAAAAAAGTTGTGGGGTGAAATGGCTCAGAGCTCAGATCTGAGACTTCTAGAGCCCTGAGGAGGAATCTAGGCTCTGCTGTTAGCTGTGCGACCTTGGAAAAGTCACTTCCCCTCTCTGAGCTTCCGTTGCTTCACCTATAAAATGGAGCTCATAACGTGACCTGCAGGTAGACAGAATAATGACCCCAAAAATGTCCCCATCCCAATCCCCAGAGCCTGTGCATAGGATGCCTCACAGGGCAGAAGGAACTTTGCAGGCGTGATTAAGTCAAGGATATCGAAATGTGGAGGTTTTTCCGGATTTTCCATTTGGGCCTGATGTGATCCCAAGGGTCCTTACGAGAGGAGGCAGGAGAGTCAAAGTCAGAGAGAGATTTAAGGACGCTATGCTGCTGGCTTTGAAGATGGAGGGAGGGGTCACAGTCCAAGACATGTAAGCAGCTTTTAGAAACTGGAAAAGGCCAGGAAACCAGTCCACCCATAGAATCTGCAGACGGAAAGCAGCCCTACCAACACCTTGATATCACCAGTGAGACCCTCCCCCTTTTAGGTTTCTGACCTCCAGAACTGTAAGATAACAAATCCATGTCGTTTTCAAGTCACTAAGCTACGTGACTGGTTACAGCTGTAGGAAACCGATACAGCCTGCTTCTTGTGCTTTGGAGACTGAAGGTCATGATGCGCCAAGTTCATCAGCTGTGACACACAGAAAGCTCTCAACCCCTGGTAGCCGTTGCCTCCAGTAACAAAATAATGGCAAGACTTGAGGATGACCCAGATGTGTTCAGACCAGAGGTAGATCCATCTGACCGGATCTTTATAAGGCATAGCCCGGGGTATTTCTGGAAGGTTGAGTGGCAGCTCTCCCCGCCCACCCCCCCCCCCCGCAACCCCGACCCAGCCAGTCCCTCAGAGTCAGTGGAAGGAAATGCCAGCGTTGCCTTTAGGCAGTGGCTTCCATTACCTGTCATCAAGGGCACAGTAGAGCCTCCTGGTTCTGCTTTAGTTCCATAAACCCAGCCTCTCAGAGTCTACACAGGAACTTGGTTCTTGCATCCTGTGGACATCTGCACATCATACGGACTTGACATACGTCGATGAGAATGGTCACATCCTTATGCAGTTGAGCAGAGGGTGTAAGGTGAGGTCTTGATTCATCCAAGTAAATGCTGTAGTGTTGAGGTGCTAGGATTCACGAACAGTGTGCTTCCTTTCCCTCCCAGGTTAGAACACCCTAAGGAATAAGAAAAACAGGAAACTGGAGATGGGAGCTTGGTTACCATGAAGCTGATTGACAAAGAGAGCCAAGAGTCTGTGGGCAAATGCCTTTGCTAATATTCTGGGCTGGAATTAGAGACATGGCTATGCCCAGCCATGGGCAGAGTAGGACAACCCAGGCCACGCCTACTGTGGGGTGGATCCTACCCTAGGAATCCTCTGCCGGGCAGGAGGGGCAGAGCCTGAGGCAGAGAGAGAGCGGCAGAGGGAGGCAGGGAGACAGGGAGAGAGCTATCCTGAGAGATGCCACACTCAGAATCCAGTGCCTCCCTTCCTTTCGGGGGGTGGGGGAGTGGCAGAAGGAAGCAACAGGGCGTCCCCAAGCCCCTAAGACTCCTCTGGAGCTGGGAGGATAGGAAAGGCCACCATCTGAATGGATGCAGAGCTCTGGGGTAGAGCCCAGAGTGTAAACAAGCTCAGGTCCCTCCACGTAGAAACCCCAGGATGGAAAAATGGAGCATCCAACCTAACCCTTAGCTCTCTTCTAAGGACTCACTTTGCATGAAGAATTTTGGAGGGATTTCTTGAGTGGAGCACATAGCAAATTTCCTGTTAGAGAGAGAAAGGGGTTAATGCCATCTGAAATCACTCCGTGTGCCAAATGTCCCTGCTCTATTGCACGGGCACAGAAGGGCAGTCAAGGCTTTGCTGACAGTTTCCTTTGCTGGGCGGTGGGGGGATGAGCCAGATGTTTATGACCTGGACTTGGGGTTCTGCACTCTGGCAAGGTGAGACCCCACCTCTGGAGCTGTGTCCCTTCTGAGGAATCCACGGACTGTGAGATGCAGCAGCTTGGTGAGAGATAGCCTCACCCCTCCTCTAGATGCCCAGGCAGAGCTCGGGCGCTTGTGGCCTCTGGTGTTAGAGCGGATAATGAGGTCACCTGGTCTCTTAGAATGACAAGAGTCGTGGCCTCAGAGAATGTTTTTCTTAAATAACATTTGTTTATAGTGATGTTTTTAAAAATAGGAAATATATTCATACAAGCAAGCAATTAGTGTCCTGCCAGATAAGTCCCATGGTGACATGAGAGTGTAATCTTTAAAAAAGAAAATCAGCCTCAAAGCATCAGAATTTCTTGCTTTAAGATCTCCCTTCTCTGTAAAAAATTCCCATCACTTTCCCCAGAGCCAGGATCGTCACCCGAGGTCTGCAGACAGACTCTAGGAGTGGGGACACATGGACGTGGATGAGAAAACATTTCAAGTTTATTTTCATTAACCATTAACTGCAATTTCATTGTTTTTTCCCCTGAGGGAGGATAGACAGAGAAGGACAGTGTTAGCCATTCCCGTGACTGTTAACAATCAAAGTCACAGATATTTTCATATCACATCACAGAGGATGCAAATACGTCAGAAATCTGGCCACCCTCCGCTACTTTGAAATGAATCTGATTACGAGATTTGACACGAGGTCTGGTTACTGATGAGTTGCTGAACCAAGACTTGTATGGGCGCCTGGGTGGCCCAGTCAGTTGAGTGTCCCACTCTCGATTTCAGCCCAGGTCATGGTCCCAGGGTCGTGGGATCGAGGCCCAAGCCGGGTTCCTTAGAGCCAGCTCGCAATTCCCTCTCCCTCTCCCTTGGTCCCTCTTCCCAAGTCGTGTTCTCCCTCTCTAAAATAAAAATGTTTTAAAGAAGAAGAAAGACTTGTACTATCACATCAATTTGTCTACTACCTTGGTAATTTTATTTCCGTAGAATTAGCTTCCTTTGTCACCCTATGTATTTATTTTATGTGTTTGAAAATATATTCTCAACAGTATCCACCGCACAAAGCTGTTTAAGACCCTGGCTCTGAGGAACGACATGGGGGCTTCCCCTCCCTTGCTGAAGCCCCCCTGTCCCTCTGGGAGAGCCCACATCGGCTGGGTTCATGCACGTGCTCCCCTTCTTACTAGACAGAGACATTCTGAGTGGCCGCTCTATGCCTTTGCCTCCCTGTGTCTACCATCATGGAACCCCACATACTGGGTCCCCAGGGACACTTCAGTCCACCGCCTCTCTGTGACTCTCTTAACTGATAGAAAAGGAAATAAGAGAACTCATCAGATTGTGAATTTTAAATTTGGGGTTTGTGGCCCCCCCAAATGAATCCATTGATTTAGTCCAACAGTTAGTTCTGGGGAAGGAATAGCAACCTGGATGTTACATTAGAGTTCTATATTGTTTGGCAAATCTTGTTGCCAAGGGCAGGGCAGTCCCAGTCTACCCACTGGGAAATGAAAGATAGCCTGAGGTCATAGCTCCCATCTGAAGGCCGTCAGTGCTGCCTAGAGTGCTGGGCTGGGCTGGGTCCCAAGCCTTCTGATTTTATCTCCTGCCACTATTTCCCTAACTCATCCTACATTCCAATGATGTCAGCATTTTCCCTTGGCTCAAGGATGATGCACTCCTTACTTTTGCGTATCAGTACCCCCAAGATGGCCCCAAGTGATTGCCACCTCCTGGTATCCGTTCTGTTGGGTGGCCCCCCTCCAACCAAGTTGAAGAGGGATGAAGTGTGGAACCAATAGGATCTAGCAGAAATGACACTGTGAGCCTCCAAGCCTAGATTGTTCTTCTTCTTTCTTGTTGTGGGCTAAGCCAACGGCCATGTTGTGAGGGCCCTCAAGTAACCTAGTGGAGAGGTTTACGGGGCAAAGAACTGGAGCCACCTACCAGCAGCCGGCACTGACTCAGCAGCAGGGTGACCAAGCTGTCTCAGAAGCAGATCTTCCAGCCTGTTAAACTGTTAAACTGCAGCCTTGGGATGCCTGGGGTGGCTCAGTAGGTTGGGCATCTGACTTCAGCTCAGGTCACGATCTTGTGGTTTGTAGGTTCGAGCCCCACCTCGGGATCTGTGCCTGGAGCCTGCTTTGGAATCCGTGTCTCCCTCCCTCCTTCTCTTTCTCTCTCTCAAAAATAAATAAACATTAAAAAATATTTTTAAAAAATTTAAACTACAGCCTCACCTGCATCTTGAGGGCTGGCTCATGAGAGACATGGCATCAGAATCATCTAGCTGAGTGGCTTCTGAATTCCTATCCCACAGAAACTGTGTGAGGTAGGAAGTGTCCGTCATTCCTTTAAAGCATGAAGGTCGCGAAGGTTGGTCACGCAGCCACAGAGATAACACACAGACACGGGGTCATCTGCTAACCCTGCTCCTCGTTCCCGTTACGCTTCCAGATCTGGTCTGAGGAGCTCCTCTGTGGAGCCCTCCCAGTCTTCCCTGGCTGAATTTATTGCTCCCTCTTCCTTTCTGCGCACAAATTATTTATCATCCTATTAACCAAGTTATCAAGAGGAAAAACAATGTTTTGATTATAGTCTCTCTCCTCTGTCAACTCTGGGCTTCTTGAGGAGGTTGGAATGTATTCATACTTCAGAAGCCCATAAGAGGGGCTCAGAAGATGGTCAAATGGATAAAGGGGATGTGTAGGAACTTGGGGAAACTTAAGCCAAATAGATCTTAAGCCCGTGGTATTTCCAAAGCATATTTGACTAGAAAGACCAAGTCCTTTAAAGGGGTTTAGAGGCAGCATTAACTAGTGTATAGTCTTAATCCCATTCTTAGCAATGGACTAATGATAATTGGTTGCTTCCTTGGGAGGGAATTAGAGAACCAAGAAAACATTTCCAAAGGCAGTTGGAATGCTTAACTGAGCTAGACTGTTCAGATCTAATGCCACCTTGCCTGTTGGCGTAGCTCTCTGAATTGCCTGATCCTGTCCAAATGCCTTTGTTTTTAAATAAAAAATGACAAGGGATCATATCATTTAATTTAAAAATCATTTTTGCTTAGCAAATGTAGAGCCTACATTTCCGCCTAACGTCCTTACTCACTGCGCCTCTGAAGGGGAGCAGGGTGGAGATGGAGTGAGAAACCGGAGGTAAATCGTGCATCCCCACACACCTGCTTATCCATCAGCCCCTGCCTCTTGAGCTAGACCGTACAGCAGGGGCCAGTGTTCACCGTCCCAATGGGACTGTCGGCTTCTCCATCCCTCCAGCTGCCTTCCTGGGGCCTTGTCTCACCACAAGTGTGTGCCCGGTCTGCTCAGGAGGTAGTGCTCAAGGAGCAGCCATGAGCCTTGGGGAGATCATGTGGAGGCAAATGCCCCATCTTCGCCCTCCTGGATAAGCTCTTTGCACCCATGTCATGGTCTCAGGGTCTGCCTCTGGGAGGCCAAAACAAAGACCGAGAACTAACTGGATCGGCCTCCATACTTTAGATGACACACAACAGGCACGAGGTGCCATGTAGAGCTGATGTTGTGCGTTTGTACTTTGTCAGGCCCCTAACGGGGGAATGGAGTCAAGGGCTTAGGCAGGAAGTGCGTGTTTGCGATCAGAGCTCCGTGCACAGGCACCTGCGCGCTTCACACTCTCTCCTCCCTTCTCGTCTCTCCCTGCTTGCAGCAGAGATCCCGGGCTCTCTCCACCCAACCCTCTTCTCACCTACCCCCAGCGCCTGCCCTTTCTGAAAGTCTATGCTCCCCCCTCCTGCAGTTCAAAGATGCGAGAGCTGTGCTCACCTCAAAGGTACAGGGAGGTAGGCATGGAAGTGATTATGGCAGTGTGATATGTGGGACCAGGGACATGGTCTGTCCAGAGAAGTCACTTTGTCTTAGACGGCTGAGGAGGGTGGCCAGGAATGGGATGTCCTGAGCTGGGGGGTTAGAGCAGTGATGGGCAAGTGTTCTCTGTCAAAGGCCACATAGTAAGTATGTTAGGGTTTGTGAGCCACATGATCTCTGTTGCAAGTACTCAACTTTGCTTGTATTGTAGCACAGAAGTAGTCATAGATAGCACATAAACAAATGAGCATGACTGGGTTCCAATAAAACTTTATTTACAAAAGCAAGTGGTGGGCCGAATGTGATCCATGGACCATAGCTTGCTGACCTCTGACTCAGAGAGTAAGAAGAAGAAATTTTCTGGGAAGAGAGGGCAGAAGACTCTTCCTGGCAGAGGGTAGAAAATGTATAAAGGCAAGGTTAGGAAATCAGAGGGAATGAAACAGCTTGATTTATCAGAGTCCTTATTTGGCAATAAAAAAATAAAAGTAATAATAGGAACTTTTATTAAAGAGTCAGTATGAGCCAGCCTTCAGGCCAAACACTTTCCATGAAATCCCATTTAGTTCTTACTCTCCCTGAGTTTGGGGGACTGTTTCCTTCTTCATGGGATACATGAGGTGACTAAGCTCAGAGAGGGTAGATAACTTGCCCCGAGTCACACAGATGGTAGGTGGCCAGGTGGCAGGAACCTGGACAGAGTAACAGAAGCTGGTGTGGTGCTGTTGGCACGTCTTTGTGTCTGTCATCAACTCAACTTTAATGGATTTTTTTTTAAGTTTTTGCCTTGTTTTACAAATGGGATTTGATTTCTTGACTTAGCCCATAGACCTCTGAATGGATGGTTGAGATGTGACTGCTGGTTTTCTCCTGGGGCTATTTTGTGAGAAATAAAAGGGAAGAAAGGTCAGATATTTAAATTCTCCAGGGATATTGGTTTCGAATAGATAAAGTGAAGAACATTTTTTAATTCATATTAGAAGTGATCGTTGGATGTGTGTAACTTTTTGCTCTACGAGATGGAGAAAGTACACAGCACAGATCTTAGAATGTGAAATAGGAATTTAGATGACATTTTGTGGAAACTGATAAACACACCATCCCACAATTGGACTGAACTAGCCTGTGAAAATCCTTTTGCAGCTCACAAATGATACGGTACAATTTGAAATTATAGAGATAAGTGGACTGAGCTAATGGAATATTAAAAATACACAACATACCAATGAGAGAATCATTTTCTTTGGCAAAGGTTTCCATCTCTCAAAATGTTATCAAAAAATTGGAGGTATTTTGACAGCTAACAGTAACCCTTGGACTTAGGAAATGTTGAGAGAAGGGCCACGGCCCAGAATTTTGCCACAGAAAGAGACCAGGGAATGGGACGAAAGGCTGATGTCCGCAAGACCAGGGTTTTGTTTCCAGCATGGGCTTGGGGTGTCTGTCCACCTACTTACAGACAGAACAAGATTTTCTAACCCAAGTAGCATGCTTTCTCCCACCTGTGTCAACGATTAGTTTGAAAAAGCGTGTGCATGTGTGTGCGTGCATATGCAGGTAGGCATGCGTGTGTGTCATGTGAGCACATGTACATGTGTGCTTGTGTCTTGGAAAAATCAGATGCAGAGAACTAAGTGAGAACAACTACACAGGCTAAAGATCTTCCAGATCGTCAGTGATATAGGGGTCATGGTTCCTGGGTTTGCAGTTTTACCAAAAATTCCATGCTCCCCCCCCCTCACAATTTTGAGGACTGCCTAAAGGATACCAACTTTAGATTTTGCCAAAGAAGAATATTTTTGAAAGAACTTGAAATGTCATTATTACCTTATTCTCATGAGAGAAGGGATAGTTTATACACTCGTGCTTGCACACCCACACACGCATATTTATTCCCACGTATACACTCCCTGTCACACACACACACTCACAGAGAAGGAGGCAAGCTATAATCTCAGAGTGAACCAAACTGGGGCAGTGTAACCATGCGAACAGATTCATTATGCTTATCTTGCTAAAGGGCAGCAAGCATTCTGATATAAATAAATAGCCCATAGCTTAATGTAAGATACTAAGAAGAGGAAGAAAACATTTCAACTGTCCTAGGAGACAGCATGAAGAATAAAGTCCCAAATAAAAAAGGAAGGGGTTGAGTTTGGATCCCTAGAATACTGATTGTTGGCATCTTAATGTTTCATAAGAAGTGAGCCCCACGCCAGTGGTAGCTAAGGACCGAGGCCCTGGGGTCTGTCACTTCCTAGCTGTGGGACCCCAGAAGGGGCTGATAAAAGTACCCACTGAACAAGACAATTACCTGGGGAGTGTTTCCAGCACATGGGTAGCCCTCAGTGTTCACTAGTAGCACTGGAAACTACTCTTTTTTATAAAAGGAAATACTTGGGGGAGAAATGATGTCCCACATGAACATTCGTAGAGACATTGATCAAGACCATCGCCCTAGATCGTTCTCCAAATGTGCACCAGACGCTTCCATACCACCTAGGAACCTCTTAGAAAGGCAAATTCCCCAGCCCCACCCAGGCCTGAATCAGACCCTGTGTGCGTGGGGACCCACACTCTGTGTTCTCAGCAAACCCTCTAGGTAACGCCAATCCACGTGACCATTGAGAACCACCGATCAGACCCTGCATGCTTTTTAACTCTGATCCCGAAGTCAGCTGAATCCAGAAAATATTTCATAGATTGGGCAAAAATAAGGGATGAAAGAAAAGCACAGATCTGTTTGGATGGCGTCTCACTTTAAGCTCCAGGATTATGCTGGTAAACCAATTCAAGAATTATCTTTTGAGCCTATAATGCCCACTAGGACCGCAGGAAACATGCATTAAAGCAGAGTAAGTCGACCTGGACTTACTTTTTTCCCCAAGCTGTGAAGCATCGAGCAAAGACAAATGGTCAATCACACAACCCCTCGCTCAGAGCCCAACCTCAGGATGGCAAGAGGAACGGTTGGCCACGGAGGACCAGAAAGGCCATTTGCTACAAAATATCAGGACCCCTTTACAGATCAATGGGCGGCAGGTGCATACCCAGAAAACTTCTCCAAAAGTCACAGAACGAACTTCTTCAGAGACAAACACTACCATTAATCAGGTTCTAGATCACATGTGGGCCAGCCTTTCTCTGGGCTCTGGAGAGTCGGTAAAGAGGTGGACAAAGAGGATGGGAGTGAAGGGCAGAAAAAGTAAGAGAATGTTTTGGGGCAAAAAATTTTTTTAATTTTTTTTATGTTTATTTATTATTGAGACAGAGAGAAACAGAGCATGAGTAGGAGAGGGGCAGAGAGAGAGGGAGACACAGAATCCGAAGCAGGCTCCAGGCTCTAAGCTGTCAGCACAGAGCCCGACGCGGGGCTTGAACCCACAAACCGTGAGATCATGTTGGGGCAAAATTTGTGTCATTTGGACACAGTGGGAACTGTCTTGGAGGCTCAAAGTTTGTCATCAGAAGCCGAAAGCATTGACATTGGGTGAAGATATGCGTGTGCATGTAGGAATCCACCCCCAGTGTGAAGGCAGTTACAACTACAGCCACGTTTCTCGTGCTCGCTCTGTGTGACAAGCCTCTTCTGTGTCCCCTCCGTTTATTCACATACATCTAATCCTCATGTCTGCCCTGTGCAACAGGTCTGTGCTGGGTCAAATAGCATCCCCTAAAAATTCATGTCACCCCAGGATCTCAGAATGAGGCGTGATTTGGACATCAGATCTTTGCAGATGTAATTAGGTGAGGTCATATTGGATTAGGGTGAGCCCTAAATCCAGTAAGACTGGTGGTGTCCTCGAAAGAAGAGGAGAGACACACAGAAAACACAGGAACTGTGCCCAAGGAAGACAGAAACAGAAAGTAGAGAGATGTCTCCAAGCCAAGGAAGGCCTGGATCACCAGCAAACCTCCACACCAGGAGCTGGGAGAGAGGCAGGGAACAGATGCTCTCCCAGAACTTCCACAAGGAACCACCCTTGCTGATACCTTGATCTCAGACTTGTGGCCTCCAGACCTGCAAGAGAATAAACTTCTGTTTGGGGTAGTTGGTGGTGGCAGCCCCAGGGCATGCACCCGCTCCTGTATGGACATGGAGAAAGGGCGGTTGAGGGGGTCACCTCCTGCCAGGCTCACTCAGCCCTCCTGTGTCCGGTGTGCTCCATGTTGGTAAAGTCATGGCGCACATCTGAGGAATTAACAAGTGTCTACATGAGGACTCAAACCTCGTCTGGCTGGTCGGATGGCACAGCTTTTAAGAATCCCCTTAACCACCTTTGAGCCTTTTGATTAGAGGTTCTTGATTAGAACACTGGAGGCTTTGAACCAACCACTGCAAAATTCATTTACACCGGGTTTTCCCTTCCAACACCCCTCCTTCCTCTGCAGTAACACCGAGTGACTGTCCTTTTATGGAAGAGTTAACAAGCAGTAATAAACAGTCAGGACTGGTTCTTACTGCAAATGTCTGCACGTGTTTGGTCTTTTCAGTGGCCCAGTCAGAGAGGGGTTCTGTTAATCAGGAGAGAAACCTTACTCTGTCTCGTAATTTCCCTCGATGCATAAGCTAGGGAGAAAGCAGCTCGGATGCTCAGGATTGAGTGACTAGAAAATTACCCCAACTGTCAAAGTTTTCAATGTTAAAAAGCAGTACAGATTTTCTCGAATACTTAGAATCTCTAGATGTCACAACAGAGAGATTACCAATATATGAGAATGAGGGTTTCATAAACAGGCAAAAAATACATATATTCTTTTACCAAGATCCACAATATTTGGTCGAGCGCATGAGGGAATAAAAACCACACCAACCAAAGCATTCATTGTGTCTAGAAATAAAATAAATTACTAAGTTGTTTTCATAACGTATTCATGCACTCTTCTTCCACAGCATTGAAAACTGTCCACAGAGAGAGATACAGATATATATATATAGATATATAGATATGCCACAAAAAAAATTAGAGAAATGGAAAGCTGATATATGTGGGTGGATCTTGTTATCATGTTCTTTTTATTGGATCAGTTGCCTCCATTTCTATTCCAACCCAAAGAATTAATCCAAAAATGGCTCCTAGTGGTTTATTCAAAGCGTTGGTTTTCCAGCACGACACCCAAGACTGTGTGGCGGGTTGTTATCTTTGCCATAAGAGTGCATAACAGAAAGGGGTGGCCTCCGGTGGGTCCTGTCATTTGTTGAATCAGAGGGGCGGGTAGAAAGTTTCCTCCAAGGATTTTGCTCTGTTTGAAATGTTTCTTTGTAGTGCTAAAGAATGAAAAGCCAAAATAATTCCACAGTGAGCCCGTCTGGAGAGTGTGGCTCTGCTCCGAGCTTCTGTATTCATCAGAGCTGTGCGCGCTCTATAATTTTGAGACCCTGAGCTAGGCTTTCATGACATTTCTCTTTGTGAACGTGCCACTAATTTCTAGCCCATAAAAATAGTGCCAGCGTCTCAGTGAGCTAATGTACGAGGCAGAATCGAGAAGCCACGGATCTGATTTTATTTCGTATTTTCAAAATGGAACTACGCTTTGCGGAAAGCGATTTGTGGGAAACAATTCTCTACAGTACGGTGAGTTATGGGCCATCTCAAAGGAGAGGCATCTCATTCTAGATACGGGATTTGAATGTGAGAGCTTGCTCACTCGTGTTGAGGGGGGCAGCTGTCTACATTCTTCTCCCTCTAATTTATAAAGGCAGATGATTTTTATCGATCAGCGGATAATTTGTAAGCACCTATTCTCTCCAGGTGCAGAATTTGGAAATGAGACCACAGGAGTAAATAAGCCAGCTGAAGCCCCTGTCACCATGACATTTACGGCTTAGCAGAGAAGACATTAAACTAGAAATGCAGACCCTCTGAGTGTTACCAAGGGCAAGCTGGGGTTGCATGGGAGTATAGAGTCAATGGTTCGTCACCAAGTTGGAGGCATACAGAAGCCTTCCTGGAGGAAATGGCACTTATTTTGAGACTTGAAGACTGTTCACCCAGAAAGGAGGTAAAGGAATAAAAATATTATAGGCAGAGGGACCAGTAGATATAAGAAGTTGCTGGTAAATTTAAAGACTTGAGAGAAGTCTTGGTGCACTGACAATCACGTTTTCCTGCATGAGAGTCTAGTCATTCTGGCAAAGGGGAAAGTGAAATGAATTCCTAGAATCTCTTACTGACTCCAGAAAGACTCGACGGTCATTGGCTGTGCCCAAATCTTTCACTGGGCACAACGAGTTCTAGCATAAGAGGATGTCCAGGAGGGTGGCTCTGTAAAGGTCCTAGGAGAGTGATCTGTATTCAGCCTGGGAATCCCTCCAGGCCAGCTCAGGAAAGGGAGCTGGCCAAAAGAGGCTCATTAACAGATAGTCAGTCCAAAGTTTGGTGTATTAGTCAGGGCTAGACTAGCTATGCTGTAGAACAAGCCAACCCCAACATTTTAATAGACATAACACACCAAGGATTCTTTCTTGCCCAACCATGTGATCAACATGGGTCTGCTGGGGGCTCTGCTCCGCAGAGCGATTGAAGGACCCGGACTGGCAGAGACTCTGCCAACTCGTACTACACGTAGCCTTTTTTGCAGCTGGAGCAGAGGAAGAAAGAGCTGAGGTATTGGACACCTGCTCTTAAATGCCTTAACCTACAAGGGACACCTGCCATTGGCTGGCAGTAGTTGTATGGCCTCAGCCAACTGGAGAGGGGTGAGACGTGTGGGAGAGCAGGACAGTCACCAGGAAGTCACTTTCTCTGTTGCAGTTGGAGTCGGGAAATAAGGCGAGCTGGTTGAGAGCCTTCAAGATGAATCCAAAAGGCAGAAACTCCTCAGGAGAGAGAGAATTGCTGAGAGTCTATATAAGGTGGTGGGGAACAAAGTAATATAAGAGTGGAGGAAGGCTTTATTGTAGCATTAATAACAGTAATAGATTGCACTCATGAAGTGCTGGGCATGGGACTTCCCTTAGATTGCCCCATTGGATTTTCTTTCACCACCTCTGAGGCAGGTGCAATTATTATTTAAATTTTATAGATGAGGCAACTAACCCCAGAGCAGGAAAGTCACTAACCCCGCCTCCTCAATTAGTAACATCAGAGCTAGGATTTGTTGGTCCCACTTCCCAGAGTTGCTCCTGGTTCTTAGAACCGCCGAATTGTATCATTGCCCAGAAGCCATGGCCTGGAAGCCTGTCCAGTCTGGAGGAATGGAGAATGGAGCCTTAAAGGGATTGGACACATGGAAAACCTGAGGTTAGAAGTTTGGAAGTTAGGTTAGGAGACAGTCGTCATTACACAGGGATGGAGGGAGCCTCAGCCAAACAGGATGACTCAGGAAGCGCAATCAGAAATACGGGTTTTCTAAGCTCAGGATTAGAGCCCAGTGATAATCAAAGGCCTTAGAGCAGTTTAGACCTCTGCACACACAGCAGCGTTCAGCTTGGAGTCTTCAGAACTACTTAGTGGCCTCCATAATATCCCAGATACCTAGAAAGTGGTAATACTTCAAGAAAACCCACTTATATAAAAATGAATTTCATATCACAGTTTTACATTCCTCATTTGAAGGAATTTTAGTGAGCTAACAGAGACAGAAAATTAGCCACTTTAACTATAATACCTTGAATATTAGACTAATCCAGTTACGAGTTTATAGACCCTTTGATCAGGAGCCAGAGAAGTTGTCTAGAAAATGAATTAAAGTCATTTCTCAAATGTCCAAAAATGCCTGTTTAAAGAAACACTCTGGAAGTGTCTTGCAATATGTACTAAAACCCAAATATCCGTATACCCATAACTCAGCAACTTTATCTCCCTAGTATGTCGCCAAGAGACTGAATGCCTATACCCACCAAAGACACACACAAGAATAGTTTCAGCAATATTTTTTGTAATGGCCCCCAAATGGAAACAATGGAAATATCCATTAACAGTAAAATGGATGGATGGATGGATAGATGGATGGACGGATGGATAGATGGATGGATGGACAGATGGATAGATGGATGGATAGATAGATGGACAGACAGATATCAATGGGTGGATAGACAAATATATTGGATCGATGGATGGATGGATGGATAGATAGATAAATTGAATTAGGCAGTAATGAAAATCAACAAACTACTACTATACACACAGATGACACAGGTTCAGGGTTGGATAAGATAAGCCTCACACACAAGAACATATTCTGTACAATTCCATTTCTATGAAATTCAAGCGTAGGCAAAACTGATCTGTGGCAACAGAAGTCAGAATAGTGACTCCCTTGGGAGGGATGGTACTTGGAGAGCCTGCTGCAGAGGAACAATGTTCTGTATCTTGACCTGGGTGGGGCTTACATGGATGCCCACTGACGCGGGTGGGGGCCTTGGGCTGTGTTTGGTCGTGGAGACCATGAATGCTATATTTAGCATATGTCTAGATATCATCACAAGCAGCCCATCTAGGATGGCATTAGAGTTCTTGTTTGCATATAATTTTGCCAAAGTGTCTATCTTTGCCGCTCAATTGCCAATTTTGATTGTGGCTTCCCAGTCTATAAAATTGCTCTGGAAGGGTTTCCTGGAACATTGTCAGAAATGTGACAACATCAGCTTCAGAGCCAGAAGGGGATGTGGCTAGCTTTGCAGCTGACCCAACAGAGCCTGGACAATGGGGCTGGGGGGGGGGACACCAGATGGAAAGGGCACAGGTCTTGCCTTATGACTCTGTCTTGAGCCCTGCCCGGCTCAAAGTCTTCATCCAACTGAGAAAAATCCCTAAAAAGGAGAACGATAGGCTCCCCTCCCTGGCCCCCTACAGGAAGCACCTCTCCTTAGGATTCAACCATTGTCTCCCAAACTTCACTTTGAGGAGTTTCACTTTGCCATATCTGTCTACTACATCCTTCATAGGCTTTGTATAGCGATGCACTTCCTTTTTCTACAGTAAACCCATCTGAGTAGGAGATACCATTTCACCACTGCGTCACTGACATGGAAAACCAGTATTTCTCTAACGCACATTAAGTTTAAATTATTGCACGTGCCACCTTGCATAGTAGCTATCAGTAATTATTTCTTATCCTCTTCAGGTTTTTTTTCTGGCTTTAAGTCTTTATGGTTTTAAATTATAAAGTAATCCCCATGTGTGACTGTGGAGTTTCTCGAGAGAGGGTACTCTTTGCTGTGTGAAGAAAACAAAACAAAACAAAACAAAACAAAAATGGAAAAACCAGTAATCTAAAACAAAACCCCAAATTCTTGTGCTAATATTAGCATTAATAGCCAGGGGCCCCTCGGCAGGTGCCTTAACTGTCTGTTGTCAACAATAATACTAAAATCCCACGGTCTGCTATGAGAATTGGATGACAACACTGTCAGAGCCCCTTGTGAGGCATAAAAGGATGTGCAACTTTTACAAATATTGACATGATCCGTGGCTGAGGCAGCTGGATATTAGAGAAATCAATCTAAACCATGCGCATAGAGACCAGCCACCTACAAAAAAGAACGTTGCTTTTTCCAGGGACATGAGCTGGCTTCAGACTCAGATGGGCCTGATTAGTGCTGGTTCCGCCATTGACCTTGAGTTGACCGACCTTGAGAAAAAAAAAAATCTAACCTCTTGGATCTTCAATATCCTCACCTATAATACAGGGCTGATAGTTCCGCTCTAGGGGGTTGTTGGAGTTTAAATGAAACAGCATAATGGCTGCTCTGGAAAAGTGTTATTATTTTTCAAATGATTTTCTGAGAGTAAGCATCCCAGATGATTGATGTGGAGATCAGCCCATGGGCTATTGAAGCCCTGCTCCCTTCCATCTGGAGCCTCCTGCTTAGAGAGTCATCCCTTCTGGCTCGTCCTTCGCCTACCATGGTAGCCTCCCCACTATGGTAGCATCCCTTCCATGGTAGCCTCCCCACCATGGTAGCCTCCTCCCCATGGTAGCCTCCTCCCCATGGTAGCCTCCCCACCATGGTAGCCTCCCCACCATGGTAGCTTCCTCCCCATGGTAGCCTCCCCACATGGTAGCCTCCCCACCATGGTAGCCTCCCCACCATGGTAGCCTCCCCTCCAAGGTATCTTCCCCTCCATGGTAGCCTCCATGTTTTTGTTTACTTATTTATTTATTTATTTATTTATTTATTTATTTATTTATATTCCAGTATACTAACATACAGGTTCAGGTGTATAATATAGTGATTCAACCATTCTGTACATTACTCAGTGTGCTCTTAAACTCTTCACCTATTACACCCATCCCCTAACCTACCTCCCTATGGTAACCATTAGCTTGTTCTTTATTTAAGAGTCTTGTCTACTCTTTACAGAACGGCCATAATGGTGCTCTAATCCATGACCGTGGGTCACATCAAAATGTGACTGACGCGTGGTTGACATCATCTATTATTTACGTGCTGGAGCATGCACTTCCATCTTATGTCACTTCATGTTATGGACTGTCAGCAGTTAAGACAAGTACGTGTAGTAAAGAGTATCGGGGAATAAAGTTCCATAGCATAATATGCAACCACGGAGTTGCTAATGTTAATAATTCACTGGGTGCCAACGAGCCCTGGTCTCTATTATAGACCTGAACCAGGTAATACTTCATTTTTTTAAATGTAACCATTTTTGAGTTACAGGAACACGGAAATGGTCTGTGGCCAATAAATGTCTGGTTTTATACCATTCAATAAATGAAAATAAAAAGCACAGCAAAGTAGCTGGGCGCACTGGGTTGTAAACACCTGTGGAGTTGTTTCTCATCAGCAGGTGGTGGCACTGACTTCCCAACCTCTGGCCCCGTCGGGGTCTGATTTCCTCCACATTCAAGTGGTGAAAAATGATGTCAGGCTGGCCTGAATTCCAGCTTCAGAGCTGCGCATTCTTCAGGGAATTTGCAGAGGCCATCTGGCCCCATCTATAGGTTCAAGCCCAACTCAACCCCAATGACTTAAATTATGTTTTCCCAATATGCTAAAACTTATCCCCAGACCTTGCCACCTAGCAACTATTCTCCGCCTCATCCCTGCTCAAAGCACAGAGCCCCCTTCAGACCCGTGACCTTAGCAGACACCGTTGCCTCTGTCTAGAACTTTCTTCATTTACATCCTTACCTGGTTAACTTATAGTCACCTTCACGCCCTGGCTGGAAAGTCACTTCCTCCAGGAAACCTTTCCTGACCCCCTGACCCACAATTACACTCTCCTCCAGTACCCCCTTCCCTAGGTGCCTTCCCTTCATGCACCTGTCCCATCTAAATAAATAATGAAGGTGTGGTGTCAGCCTCCCCGCTGCCCCCCACGGGTAGTGAGTGCAGGATCCACGTCTGTTATAGTCCCCTGTAGCTCTGTCACTGGGCACTGTCCCTCCCTGGCGTGTCCTCCTCCGACGGTGCTGGTGAAGGAGTAGGGGAACACATGGGGGGAGGGAAGCCAGGGTGGCAGGCTGGCTGTCGTGGTCTAGCATCATACTCCTCATGATGACATGTGACTCTATGAGCCCAATAGCTGAGTCCTCTTTAGACTTAACGCAAGCTCCTATCTCATTACATGCCCTGCTCCTTCCATGTCCCTTTGACAGGGACTCACATCCCACCCGAGAATCCTCTGCGGTGGCCCTCACTGTGCCGACAGATGCCCCCCACACCAGGACTGCCAGCCATGTGTACACATCCACCTGGTGCTCATCACCTTCCCATTCCTGAGTTGCATCCATTCCAAGGACACCTTCTTGTTCCATGGTAGACCCGTGATGTCCACTGACTTCTGCTCCCAGATTGTCTTCTGAGTGCCACTCCCTAGCAGCTGTCTAGGGCCTCTCCTGACCCTCCACATCCACCCTGGAGGCACATCTGGTTGCACATCCACACCCTGTCCATTTCCTGCACCTGCCACATTGCTCCAGGGCCCTCAATGAACCCTGGGAGGAAGAAGCCAGAGCGATAGCAAACCCCATTCCAAACCCCCGAGTCCTACCTAGAAGGACCCACCATTCCTGGGAAGATGATGCAGCTAGAGCCTTACCAGAACCTTAGAATGCAGGTCACTTTCTCTGCCCCAGCCCAAAGAGAGAGTCTCCTGTACCACCAAAGACACCAGTGTCACGGGCACCCTCCAACCGACATCCTCAGCCCACCCACAGGAGGTGGGTGTTATTTCAGTTGTATAAATGAATGAAACGAAGACCCACAGAGTTGAAATGTCACCGTAACTGTCATGACCTTACCATTCAATAGATTTGTTTTCATAGAGATTCTTGTGGATTTGCATAACATGAGGCTCAGAGAATGAATAATGCATCATTAGAAGAATAAATCAGCATATAATATGCATGGGTTATATATTCATACCAGGCCCACTGAAGGAATAGATGCTTATTCAGTGTGTTTATACAGAAATAGATTTGAGGATGTGTAACCACGTTGTTACGCGTCCTTTACAGTTACCGAAGCACGAAGTTCAAAGGTGGTTTCAAAGCAGCGTAGTGGGTAGACCTCAAAGGCATGAGTGCTGGGGCGCCTGGGTGGCTCAGTCAGTTAAGCGTCCGACTTTGGCTCAGGTCATGATCTCATGGTTCGCGGGTTCGAACCCTGCATCAGGCTCTGTGCTGACAGCTAGCTCAGAGCCTGGAGCCTGCTTTGGATTCTGTGTCTCCCCCTCTCTCCGCCCCTCCCCTACTTGTGCGACCCCATAGGAGCAGGAGGTGGGGAGCTCAGAAGAGCGAGATTCTCACTGTGTCAACTTAGACACAGTACTTCACGGTTTGGGGTCCTGGTTTTCTCTTCTCTAAAGAGAATTATTGGGCCGAAGCCGCGCACCGCGGAATCAGAGGGCGGCTTGCTCAGAACGGGAGGCTCTCTCTCCGGATGTCCTCCCGGAAACCACGGGGACTGACTCCGACAGGCTCTCTTGGGTCACGTGCCCACCCTTTGCACCAATCACGGTGGCGAGCAGAAGGGAGTCCTTGGACTGACCAGGCGACTGAGGTCTAAGACAGCTTCCTTCTGTTTCCTGATACCTGTCACTTGTTGAGCTCGTTCTGTGTGCAGGAACCGGTCCAGCTTCCTGGACACAAACTCAGCCTTCGGAACGACAGTGTACACTACCCTCTAGTGCTACGCTCACTGTAAAGGATATAGAAACTGATACCCAGAGAGATTCCGTGACTCACCTGGCGTGACACTGCTGTAAAGCTGTGGAGCTGGAATCTGCTAAATGGGTTTCTCGGACTCCGTCAAGGGTAGGTTATACTGATTCAGCTATAAAACTGGCAGGGGAGGAGTCCTAAGAGGCACCTGCTTGTTTTCATGCCCTTGTTTTGTGTGTGTGTGTATTTTATTTTATTTTATTTTATTTTATTTTATTATTTTATTTTATTATTTTAATTTTGAGGGAGAGAGAGAGTTGGGGGGAGATGGGCAGAGGTAGAGAGAGAGAATCCCAGGCTCAGCACAGAGCCTGACACAGGGCTTGATTCCCTCAACCCTGAGATCATGACCTGAGCCAAAATCAAGAGTCAGATGCTCAACCGACTGAGCCACCCAGAAGCCCCCGTGGCCTTGCTGATTTGAGCACAGTTCCTTCCCCAGACCTGGTCACTGAAGACCTCAGTTCTGGCTCACATCCGTAACTGGCAGGATCGTGACCCCCAAAGAGGCCCGCAGGCTACTCCCCTGGTACCCCAGGGGATGTTACCGTCCCTGAGGGATGCTGCAGAGTGATTATGGGGCCCTGAGATGGAGAGGTTATCCCGGGTTATCTGAGTGCGCCCTGTCTAATTAAAGAACCCTTCGTGGCTGGCTCAGTAAAGATGGGAGGCCTGAAGCAGAATGCCAAGGAGGGACTGTGAGCCGAGGGCAGCTTCTAAAAGCTTCTAGAAGCCAGTTTCTTTCTAGAAGAAAACAGACTCTCCCTTAGAGCCTCCATAAGGAGCCCTCCCAGCTGATACCATGATTTTAGCCCGGCGAGTCCCCTGTTGGACTTCTGGTCTCCAGAACTGTGAAATAATACATGTGTATTGTTGAAGCCACCACGTCTGTGATAATCCGTCACATCAGCCACAGGGAACTAACGCAGCCTTGGAGGGGGAACCAGAAACCCCTGGAAATACTGCAGCCACCGCACTTGACGTTCAGCCAGTCATCAGAGGTTCCCTCAATTGTGGCAGAATGTCGGGGGGGGTTAGTTGCGTGGGGTTTGGGGTTTCGTTTGTGGGGTTTCTTAGGACAGTTTGTTTTGCTGGAGTTTTTGGAGTGAGTGGGTTTGTTTTCCCCACTGGAGGAGCCTGCTCTCAAGCTTGGGGCAAACACGGCGTCATCATTAGCCTAGATAATAATATCTGCGCCCCTCAGAACTGTGACTTAAGCATCAGAAGGGGAGGAATATGTCTCTTCTCCTTCTCATTCTTCCGTCTTAGAGAGGGGACTGTGCCATGGGGCGGGGTGGGGGCACTGGCAGTGCGCGTGAAGCCCTGGGGACAGAGAGCCTGGTCCCCACCGCAGCCCTGCCAGCAACATGCTGAGTGGGTTATTTCAATTCTCTGTGCCTTGCTGCCCTCATCTGTAAAATGGGAGCAATAATAATACCATAGTACCTGCCTCTCTGGGATGTTGTGAGAATTAAGGAGTTGAATGCTTGTAAAGTGCTGACAAGTTTGCCCAACACACAGTAAAGCACTCAGTCACGTTGGCTGTTATTATTACTTATATCCTCACATACTTGTCCAACTCCTTTCTCCTGGTATTTCAACCCCAAGCCCCAGGCAGACGGTGACAACAGCCCCTGTCTGGCATCTTGCAGCTGGAAGAGTGTGGTCTCATTTCAGCCTTGTAGTATCCGTGCGAGATCATTTAACGTTTACTGTACAAATACGGCTCAGAGAGGTTAAGTGATTAAACCAAGGTGGCAGAGCCATTTCATGGTGGCATCAGGACTCAGAATCATCCAGAAATCTGGTAGGAGACACAGAGAAGTTCAAACACCCCCCTCACCTCCCAGCACCAGCCAGGACAGGCTTGTCCCTTCCTTTCATTCTCTGTCCCACTTTGGGAGCGGTGAAACTTCATGGGAGCCCCAGTTATTTTCTCGAAGCAGACCGAGTGGAAAGTTGGAGGAAGAGAGAGTTTTCTTGATTGCCTTAATTATAGTACAGGAGGGGGAAAATTGAGTGGTGGTTAATATTTGGAAAAAGCCGCATCGACTCGTAGTGTTCTAGAGATGCGCCCGGGTGCCCTGAGTTGTTTCCTCCTTTGTAAGGTAAGGCTCATCACTGTGCCTGAGGGGCCTCGCAGGTGGACGCTGAGACAGCACCTGGTGAGGGCCAGGCCCCTACAACGCTAGCACCTGTGACTGGCGGGCACCGTTGTCCTTAGAGGGATCACGTCACTCACCAAATTCAATACCTTTGAGATCACACGTATCAGTATCGGACTGTAACATGGAAACCAGTCTACATTTTCGCACTAATGCTGTAATACTCATTTACTATTTAAGTACCAACAAAACTTCAGACTAGAACCAGTAGAAATGTCCCAGATGTTCCCTTGAATGGGCTGGTGACTCACCCAAGGGCACGCAGGTGGTTTCCTGGGAATGCAGGGCTAGACTTCCCAGGTTCCAACAGAGCATTTAATTAAAAGCACACACAATGAGCCACAGGCATGCTCCCCACCACACACATACACATATTTAGCTCCGTCTACGTATCCCAAACTTGCACAAACTCCTTAATAATCCTCTTAATAGCTGTGATAACTAAACATATTCAGTTTTAATAACAGTTTCATGCATGCTTTCCCCCTTAAATCTAAATAATGCCCCTGCTGCTATTCCAACAGGAATACTATAACTGGCTATTTGCCGTAATAAAGATGAGGAAATTTTGGTTAATCACATTTTAAAGGGGAAAGTGTATTTAGAGAGATTTTAAATTGCAAAATTAAAAATGCAAACGTGAAATGATTTTTCCATTAATGTCTTCTCTGTAGGGAAATGTCTCCTGTTCCAGTGTTGGGCTGTCTGATTTGGCTATTTCCCTTCTGTAGGGTTTATAGTAAAATTTCAGCTCCTACGTGGGCTCATTCTCGGGTGCTGAGAAAATAGCAGCCCCTATGGGCTCTTGTCAGGGCCGTTTGTGATGGCCCTTACACACATGTATATATTGCCTAAATCTTGTTTCTAAAGGGGTTCACTGCTATAAATATAATATCGTCTATTTCTAGGTTCCCCACCAGGTGCTTAGATAGAATTGCATTGAACGATATTAAAAATACTAGTCACTGAAAAAAATTTACGGTGCTGGGTGCCCTGTTATTTTCATCCTTCTTTCGAAATAGTCCATTTACAGTTCGGCATTGGTTTTAGTCAAGAGAGAGACTGCTCAATGCAAGTTTCTCCAGGATTTTTTTCTTTGTTATTCATTATGGTTGGGGCCTCACGGCCATGCACCTGTGTAATTAGCAGGAGTCACCTTGAGAAATGTCCCAAGAGTGGTCATGCTCAGGTGTTCTATCTAAATTGCTTGGCCCACCTGACTACAATGGATTCATTGTAGGAACTATGAAAATCTCAGGTTGGAAGACAAGACAGAGGTCAGTCCCCTCAAATCCCCTCCTCCTAAATCCCTCTGCCTTTTTTTTTAAAACACTGCACACCTAGGCAAGGGTGCCACTGGGTGCCACTCTATGGTGGCACCATCTGTGAAGTTAGAGAGCTAGCCTAGGATTCATGGGTAGGTAGGTTCAGATTCTAGAATCCAATAGACATGGAATTGAATCCTAGCTCTGCCACTTCCAAGCTAATCTGGTAATATATCTTAAAATTATTAACAGGTATCACCCTTTACCCAACAACCTTATTTCTGGAAAACTGTTCTTTTAAAAAAAATCAATAAATAAAACTCCGGTACTTGAAGTAGATGTACAAGGACATTGGTTGAAGCATTGTTTTCTGTAGGTGCAAAAAGTAAGAGGAAAGGTTGCTTGTCCATTGATAGTGCACTACATTATGTCCATTCCGTGAAACAGTATGTAGCTTTATTTATTTATTTATTTATTTATTTATTTATTTATTTATGAGAGAGAGAGAGAGAGAGAAAACGTGTGGGGGAAAGGCAGAGAGAGAGGGAGACAGAGGATCCGAGGCAGACTCCACACTGTGAGTACAGAGCCTGATGTGGGGCTGAAAGTCACAAACCATGAGATCATGACCTGAGCCAAAGTTGGATGCTCAACTGACTGAGCCATCCAGGCACCCCTGGTATGTGACTTTTAGAAACAACCGTTGGTGTCTCTGCTTTCCTGGACCAAAGCAGTGCATGTGCTTGAGTAGAGAAGTATCCGTACAATTTTTTCTGTAATAAAAGAAAAAAAACCATAGAAATTCCTTGTATATGTTTTCGTAGGATTCTGTCAGGATAGTAGAAGGCCTGGATGATGTGTACTCCTGCTATCTTTGAGTAATTATAATAGAATTGAGATTTTTAAAAATAAGAAAAAGGGAAAATTACTCACCATACAGTGCTACAAGTGAAAATTTTATCTATGAAGTGACCACATATGAGAAAAACATGAATCTGCATATTAAAGAAAAGATGAAAAGGCATATCAATAAACAAAGCATCTCTTTGATTAGGTGATTATGGAATTGTGGCTAATGTTTTTCCTAGATCTCTCTTCTTTGAATATTGTATTTGTAATAAGACGTTACTAAGATCACTTATGAAGAGAACATTAAGAATGCAGTCCTAGCTAAGTAGGAGAGCAAAGGGCTGGCTAAGAAGGTCCTTTGAAAGGGGGTGAGAAAGAGTTTAATGACTTGCCTGGAGTTGTAAGCAGGGGGTGTTTGATACGGCTGCTGAGCTGACCATAAGGAATGTTCTCTGAAGATTATCATCTGTCTTCCATCCAATGCAGAGCTCTCCCTCCTTGTCCCTGCTGGCCCGTGAAGGGGTTCACGTATTTGAAATGAGCATTTTGGGGGTGTTCAGCTCAGTGCTACTTATGATAATCTGTAATAGGTTAAATACTTTCAATTAAAGCCTAAGACATGAGGGCCTCAATTGAGAAATATCACCAAATTGAGTGGACCATAAAGTCAGTCTCTGTAGGTCTCCATTTCTGGAATTTTATGGAGTCACTATCAAGCCGACCTTGTGCTGAGTTTTACGATTCTCATATTGGACGCGTTCTTAAACATTTAGATGGCATTTTCAGCTGTCTGGAGTCACTCCATCATCCTCGAATGAGGCCCTCAGAATAAAGAGCTCACATCAAGCTTTGTGTCCTGGCAGAATGGGGGCTCCCTCCTCGAAGACTCTCATGCTACATGGCCCCCAGTTTGGTCTGCGTGAAGCTGGTGATGAGCTGTTAGGAAAATAGCCTACTTCTAATACCCAGCACCCCGCCTCTTGCTTCCACCACCCCTCCAACCACCCTCCCTGCCATTGCTTTCCATCTGACTGGGTCTCGACTACGCCATGCATGCCCCACGCCAGTGTGACGTGCTGTCTCTGCAGCACCCTGCACGGCGCCTGGCAGCAAGTAGGGTTTGACGATCACTTGTCAATCATCTGCTGGAATATCTGAGCTTCTCGGGACCTGAGCAGTCTTCTCCCTCTTCTTCATGGTAGACCTTTTGTCCTGTTAAGCCACGTGGGTCTCAGGTATGCATAACAAGCCGTGCACTGTGCCAGCACCCTGGCAGATGGAGTCCAGCCACGTCACAAGGGAGAGCAGCATGACTTGTCAACTCCCAGTCATTCAGCCACCAGCTGTTTCTAACATGAACCCATGGTGACAGAGCTCTCTGTAAGAGAAGCTGACTGCAGTCGCCAGTGTGCAAGAGCGAAGATGTCTCTTCTGCCTGCTCCCATTACTGTCTACCCCAAAGTCAGCTCTTAGTTAGAGGGAGGAGAGCGAAAGACTCAGCTCTGCCTGGACTTGCCCTTATGCCAGAAGGCCAGCAGGTGACAGTGGTGGGTGTCATGCTGGACGAGGGCAAATGTAGGAAATCTCCCCCTTGGTGTGATGTTCCACTTTATGCCAGTGTTGATCACATTTGAACATGCTCCGAAAAGCTTGATCCAGTGCTACTTACAACCCAACTGCAGCACTGCTAACAAGCAGTGATTCTCAGAGCAAACCTTTTTCAGAGGGCATCCCCCAAGGGCAAGATCAGAGGGGGCTCCCACGCCCTTCACCACCTCCCACCTGGATGGCAGATGCCTGCCTGGAGCCGACAGATGAGTCAGGTCTTTTGCTTGGTATTTCTAGATGGAGTTGGCAGACTTCTCAGCATTCGTAATGCATTGAATAAAAGACCCCGACCTGAGGAGGTGCTGGAATGGTGGAACACAGTCCCCTCAACTATGGAAATTATGAGGATTTAAGTATTACATAACTATTAGTTAAAAAAGAAAAGTAGTGTACTTATTGTTTTAATCAACATAGAATTCATATAAGGCATATTATGTCATATTAACATAAAATTAACCACTTTAAAGTGAACAGTTCGATGACATTTAGTGCAACTGACAGCCTTGTGCAGTCACCACCTCTACCTGGTTCTGAAACATTTCCATCACCCAGAAGGAATGCCTGCACCCGCCTCCCCTCCCACAGCCCCTGGTGACCATCCATCTACTTTCTGTCTCTATGAATGTGCCTATTTTGGACAGTTGCTATCAATGGAATCATATGCTATGTGGCCCTTTGTGACTGACTTCTTTCACCTAGCAATGTCTTCAGGTTCATCCATGTTGTCGCCTGTGTCAGTAGTCCCTTCCTTCTTATGGATGAATAATAACCCACTGTGTGGATGGACCACATTTTGTGTATCCATTCATCCATGGTTTGGGCTGTTTCCCCCTTTGGCTGTTGTGAATAGTGCTACCACGAACATAGCCAAGCATATCGTTGACCGTATTTAAATGTGAATGAGTAAATACACACGCACACCCACGGGGCCATTGGCCAGGTCATCGGATCTCCAATTTGATTGATAATGATTTTGCATTCCCTCTTCACACAAATTTATTAAGGCATAAATGTCAACGTGTAGGATGATATCGTATGCCCCGAGGGGATGCAGGTGTGGTCAGGGTCATGAATCTCATCTGCAGGATCTCTTTTGCCATCTTTTTTTTTAAGTTCATTTATTTATTTTGGTGGGGGGCAGAAGGAGAGGAAGAGAGAGAGAATCCCAAGCAGGCTTCACGCTCAACGAGGAGCCTGATGTGGGGCTTGATCTCACCACGCTGAGATCGTAACTGAACCAAAACCAAGAGACAGATGCTCAACCAACCGAGCCACCCAGACGCACCCCCGCACACACCTTTTGCCATCTTAAATTTTTTTAATGTTTTATTTATTTTTGATACAGAGAGAGAGAGAGAGAGAGAGAGAGAGCATGAGTGGGGGAGGGGAAGAGAGAGAGGGAGAAACAGAATCCAAAGAAGGCTCCAGGCTCTGAGCTTATCAGCACAGAGCCCGACGTGGGGCTCGAACCCACGAACGTGAGATCATGACCTGAGTCTAAGTCGGAAGCTTAACCGACTGAGCCACCCAGGTGCCCCTGCCATCTTAAAATAACATTTCCAGGTCCCAGGGATTAGGACCTGGATAATGTTAGCATCGCTATTCAGTCCACCACAAACACTGAGGCTTGAAGATCAGTTCAGAATTAATTGGGAGACCAGACAATTAAGGGTGCTCCAGGCAGAAGCACTGCATGAACAAAGGCCCCAGGGCACGGTGGAGGCTGGCACCTGCAGGAACAAGAGAGAGGTGAGGCTGGGAAGAGACACCATGGTCTTTGTTGGCCAAATGGAGCACTTGGATCAGTGTTCAGAGGACAGTGAGAAGCCACCAAAGAGGCTCAGGAAAGAGAGTGATGGGTTTGGTTGGATTGAGAGGTCACTCTAGGCCCATGGAGGGTGGATGAAGTGGAGACAGTGAATAGTAGATCGTGGGCGGGGGGATGTTAGGACACCAAAGTTCTGGTGTGACATGGCCAGGGTAGAGATGAGTGTGTGGTAGCAAGGACCCCAAGAAGCAGGCAGACTCAAAAATAAAAAAAAAGTACTTAGGGATCTTATGTCAACATAAAATTAACCATAAGCCACAAAGGGCTTATGACAGACAAGCTTCGCTAATTCCTCATTCATTCATTCATTCTACAAATATTTCTTGAGCCCTCAGCACGTGATAGGTATTGTGCATGGTTCTAGGAATATGATGCTGAACCTACTGTGTCATCTTGGACAATTCACTTAGCAGCTAGGGTCTCAGTTTTCCCATCCATACAATGAGGACCTGGCTAGTGTCCATCTCTTGGAGTCCCATGAAGATTAAGTCAGTAGATGCAAGAGAAGAGGTTAGGGCAGTGCTTGGCACAGGGAAAGTGTTTGGAGCGGCTGAAAAACAGAAACAACCTTCCAGCTTTGACTCATCTCACTTTAGATTGGGTAATGGAAGGAATTCACCCAGGAAAGCATTTGGATACACAGCCATGGAGAGCCATGGATCTCTTTGTCACTGTGAGTCATTAAGAAATCCACCCCCATAAATATCTGTTGAGCCCAAACTATGCTAGTTACTATAGAGGCAAATGAGCAAAACCTAAGCAGGCATTTCCTTCATGGAGCTCATAACCTAGCAGGGGAGACCATCACTAGTCAAACAAACTTACCAAGGTAACAAGTGTTAAGAGGCAAATTGTCATGGTCCCCAGAGAGTCTATACTAGGGCGGACTGACCTGCCCAAGGAAATCATGGAAAGCCTTCTTGTGGAAGTGATACTTGGAGTGAATCAAGGGGATAAGGGAATATTAACTGAGCAAGAACGGGTAGGAAGAACATTCCAGGAAGGGAGACAAGCATGTACAAAAGTTCTGTGGCCAGTGTAAGCATGGTAAGTATGAAAGACTGAAGTAAGGCCGGCAGAATGGAGCAAGGAGAAGAACAGGAACCTGGGTGCAGATGAGGCTGGTGAACTCAGCAGGGACTGGACTCTGATGGGCTCGTGGGTCACGTTGCCAGGCTTTGTCTTTATCCTAATGGAAATGGGAAACACTTTAAGTGTTTTACATGGTAGGGAGACACTGTCAGAGACTCATTTTGGAAATAGAACTCTGGTTTGAGTGTTCAGAAGAGATGGGGAGGGAGGTAAGGCAAACATAGTGTCAACTAGGATACTACTGCATTAGCTCCAAAAAGAGACAACAATGGTGTGTATTGCCCTGATGGTGGAGATGGAGAGGGTGGTGGAACTTTGAGGGCTGTTGAGGAGATGGCATGGGCAGCACTCCAGATGGACCAGAGATGAGGAGTGGAGGAGGGATGGGCGACAAGGATAGCACCAGCGCTTCTCAGATGGTGCAAGTAGAATCTGAGATGGGCGTGGTAGGTGCAGGTAACACATGGCACAGGCTCTTCATCTCCTCAGTGAAGCGGAAGTCTGGCTCATTTGCTGAGAAAGAATATTGAGGGCACATGTGGAGTTTAAGGGCATGCAAACATGCTGGAATGGCAGCTCGGGGACTCAGGTAACAAGAATGAGTCACAGAAGTGACGACTTCATTGAACTATACAGAAACCGTGCAGGGTGAGTAGGCATTTCATCTGCTGTGACCTGGAAAAGTATTTGTTGAGCAAGTGGATTAAACCAAACAGCAATTTTGCGTGACTCTTGCAGGCCCACCGAGACAATAAATTGGCCCATCTGTAAAGTCAGTGTGCCTGTGTTTCTTCCAGGAGCCTTCCCTGTGTAGAAAGTTAGGCTGCAGCCTAAAAGGGGAAATGCGCTTCTTCGCTTGAATATTTTATTTAAATGTTTTCCTTATCAGCAAGGCACCAATATAGGAGGTGTTAGAAGCTGAATTCGGTAGATCTACAATTGCCTAATTTTGAGGAATTGGAATATGAATGAGATAGAAAAGGAGAAATAGCCACTTGTCCACACCCTGCCCAGTCTAAGTGAGGTTTCATTTATGCAGCATCTGTCAGAACCTTTATAACTCCGAGGCAGAAGCTCGTTAGGTATTATTAACACAATGGGGGGAGGGGAATGAGTTGCAAATAATAGGAACATATAACTATTACCTACAAGAGTGGCATTCTATCGTGAAAAATAAGTCTCTAGTAGACAGATCACCTTGAATTTCGTAATTCCAAGTTTTAGCCCATTGGAAGGGCTTTTACTCCAAAATTATATCTTAGGAATATCTGATCAGGCCATTATACTATTCTTCCCATGTTTTCCACCATACTTTTAAAGGAGTATTATTTTATGCCATAACTGTATTCAAAATTGTGCCTATTTCTCTATTGCCTTCCTACGAGTTTAATTTTGTTGTCTAAATGGGGGAAGTCTGTTTTCTTTCCCAGTTATGGCCCAAATAATAAATGTTGATGTTACCGTGCTATAAAAATATGTCGTCCATAAATTGCTTTGCTTGTCATTAAGATGTTTCCTAAACAAGTTGAACATGCACTCTGTTTTCGTCAGACACTTACAGCAATCTTAAATTACCTGCTGTGTGTATACATATTCAGGAGGCCATAATGGAAATGTGCCAAGTGGCTCAGGAGAAAATCATTTATAAAGATTAGGAGGGGGCATGGGAAGCTTTGGCTCTCACTGCTTGGATTGTGCACAAATCCATTTGTTCCTGGGTAACTTCAGGTTATTTCTGTCCAGATTTATTTCTGTTTGCACCATTTCCTGAGCATTAGTCATCCGTGTCACCCGAAGCATTTACTCTCCGCTCATCTCCATAGACGATCAATCAGCATCTCAAGACTGAAATGACCAGTTAAGACAGACCAACAATCTGTTGATCTACTGTAGGAAAAAAAAAAAATACGGTCTCAGTTGAAAGGACTTTTATGAGATTTCACCCAGGCAATTGAGTCCAAATTTATACTCAAACTATAGAGTGGAAGTTGAGAGGATATTTTTAAAAAGGAATGCAATCCTCAGGTAATGGGATGTCCTTGTGGATGAGTTGCAGGAGTGGTTGATCCACTGAGGACAAGTGTAGATTGGTAGACTGGGGTCAACCTAGTGCTATCCTGTGATTATTTTACTCAATGATTTGGATACAGGCACAGAGAGAAAGGCATACTTCTATTAGCAGATGAGGCAAGGTTAGAGCTGTAGTGTGTCTTCAAAGACACATTAAACACATAGGGAGCTAGAATGACTCATGCGCCAGTGTTTCCGGGTTGGATACCTGAAATGGGAATTGCTGGCTGAAGGGTGTATACAATTGTATATTTTGTTTTATACCAACAAAAACAAACAGGAAAAAACACAAAACACTGTATTAGTTGCTGACTAATTCCCCGTCACAAATATCCAATTTATATTTCTACAAATAGGGCACACACTTGAAACCACACAAACGCTTCTCTGTGGGACTTTTCAGAACCTTGATTATACCAAGATACCTTGTAAACCTTCAAGGGAGGCATCTGGTATCCAAAGTGTTTGGGAAACTGTTTCTCAAGGAATTACTACGACGATCTTGACGATCTAGTATCCTTCGAACACAACTGGGGAAATGATCATTCAGAGGAAACCCAAAAGCCTTGGAACTCTAAGATAAGGAAAAGGTGAGGAGTTGAAAAAGGAGCAGTCTAATGGTGGGGGGTGGAAGGTGTGGAGTGAGGGGTTGATAAGAGTCAACATGATGATAATTCTAGAGCCCTTTCTGTGTATCAGGCACTCATGTTGTCCTCACAAGAGCTCCATTCATGAATATGCAAACTCTTCCCATGTTGATACTACAAAGAGGGGCAAAGTAGTTTGTCCACAGTCATGGAGAAAAAGTAGACATGTTCTCTCTCTCTGTGGCCCCAGAGAAGCGTGGGGTCCAGAGAAAAAGGTTTCAGCTCAGCCTTTGAAGGAGGGCTCAAGCAGTCAAACACTGGGAATCAGCTATTAGGAATATCATAGGGAGAAATTGTGCTCGATCTGGGCATGGTCCATACAGTTCCCTGATGTTCCATCCATGATTCGCCTTTGTCTACAACCCATTCTTTGACTTTAGATACAATTCTCTTGGCTCTGAATCTTTCGGATATTTAGGTGGCTTGTCCTGGACAAGACATACTTAAAACTATTTTGTGTTATTGTCAAACCATGACACTGAACTCTTTGGTAAAGGAGGCTGAGGAGGCCGCTGTGAAGAGATGCAGGCATAGCCTTTGGCTTCCTCTTGACCTCTGGCTGAAGTCTTTAGTCCCACCCCTGCTCATTCCCCGGCTCCCATGCCAGTCTCATCTCAGACTCTACCCCCAGCTCCAGCTTCTGGACTGTGTCCATGTCCAGAGACCAAGGATGATGAGAATAAGTCCAAACACATCTAACCCATCTACCTGTTGAACAGTAAGAAGGTGCCAACGCTTCCGTAGACATTTTTTCAATTTTTTTATTGTGGTAAAATACAGATAACATAAAATGAATCACCTTAGCCATTTTTTAATGTTTGTTTATTTTTGAGACAGAGTGTGAGTGGGGAAGGGGCAGGGAGTGAGGGAGACACAGAATCCTTAGCAGGCTCCAGGTTCCAGGCTGTCAGCACAGAGCCCGACGTGGAGCTCGAACTCATGGACCACAAGAAAATGACCTGAGCTGAAGTTGGATGCTTAACCGACTGAGCCACCCAGGCGCCCCACCATCTTAACCATTTTTAAGTATACAATTCAGTGGTATTGAATTCATTAATAATGGTGTGCGACCACCTCCACCATCTATTCCCGTAACTCTTGTTATCTTGTAAAACTGAAACCCTGTACCCATTGAACAGTGTCTCCCCACTCCCCCTTTCCCCTCTCCCCCTGCGCCTGGCAACCATTTTACTTTCTGTCTCTGTGACTGTGATGACTCTAAGCACCTCATGTAAGTGGAATCATATGGTCTGTGTCTTTTTGTGCCTGGCCAATTTAGCTAAGTATGATGTCCTCAAGGTCCCTCCTTTTGTTGCATCGTCTGCATATTTGCAGAATTCTCTTCCTTTTTAAGGATGAATAATATCCCATTGTCTGTATATGCCACACTTCACTTATCCATTTGTCTCAATGAACACTTGGGTTGCTTTCATATTAGAGCTGTTATGAATAATGCAGTTATGTACGGGAATGTACAAATATCTCTGGAGACCCTGCTTTCAAATCTCTTGGGTTCCCGCAAGTGGATTCCTGCATCATATGCTAATCCTGTTTAATAAATTTTGAGGAACCACCGTGCTATTTTTCATGCTATGCCATTTTACATTCCTACCAACATGGCACAAGGTTCCAAATTCTCTCCACCCTTGCCAACACTTGTTATTTTTTGCTTTTCTGATTGTAGCCATCCTAATGAGGGTGAGGTGGTATCTTGTGGTAGTTTTTATTTGTATTTCCCTGAGGATTAGTGATGTTCAGCATCTTTTATATGCTTGTTGGCCATTTGTATATCTCCTTTGGGGAAATGTCTCTTCAAGTCCCTTAGAAACCTTTTAACAAGTCACACTGTTAGATCGCTGGACACCTAAGGGGGCTCACCACGCTTGTTCCTATAAGGAAAATACTAACCAGAGAAGCTATGGAAATTTGGTTAGTCTGTGATCGCTTACCAAATAGTCACTGTGTATTCTTGGTACCTCACACTCTTACCACTCTCTCCCTTTCTTCGTCTGACCAACCTGACTTGTCTTTCCACATAAGTGATAGAGACAGTGTGTTCACCAAACCCACATCCTTTCCCTCTGGCCATGGAGTTAGACTTACTGTCCCAGCATCCCTTGCAGTTAGGCAGGGCCATGTATCAGAGACGATGGAACTCGGTAGAAGTCATTAGACCACCCCTCACTCTCTTTCCTTGCCCACCAGCTGAACTGAGAGTACTTCAGGAAATTAAGGGAAGGCATAGCCCGAGATGGAAGGACCTGGACCCCAGAACTCCCCACGTGGCATTGAGCAGACCAGAAGTCGTTTGTTTGTTAAGCTGTTGAGAAATGGTTTATCAGTTACAGCAGTTAGCATTGTTCTGCCTGATAGAAGACTCAGCTTTACCTTGTCGGACATCTCCACTGGTGCCGTAAGGTCCTAACAGTGTAATACATAATGCATAATGCGTAAGCCCAACAGGATGCAGGTCCCACGTGGCAGAGGCCCTGTCTTTCTCATCCGCCGGTGTATGCCATTCCCTAGCGCAGTGGTTGACTTTGGAAGACACTCAATAGTTATCAGCTGCTCATGCCGTCAACTGTTCTATGACCCTTGCTTCTTAAAGCACAGGCCATGGACTGGCATAGCCTCACCCTAGAGCGTGTTAGAAGTGCACAGTCTCAGACCCCACACCAGCCCTACCAAACCACAGTCTGGATTTTCACAAGGCCCCGCTGTGACGCCATACCTTCTGAGCCATCCTGACATTTGAGAGAGGTTCTTGTGGACCAGCCATTTTGAGCTTGGTTGCCCATGAGAATCATCCTATCAGAATCTCTAAGATACCATTTTTGTTTTCGTTTTAAGGCTACTCGGGTGATTTTAATATGCAGTCAGGACTGAGAGTTACCTCTCTGTATC
Source organism: Cryptoprocta ferox (assembly GCA_028646485.1). Taxonomy (NCBI): domain Eukaryota; kingdom Metazoa; phylum Chordata; class Mammalia; order Carnivora; family Eupleridae; genus Cryptoprocta; species Cryptoprocta ferox. The sequence continues at coordinate 51,904,796 of CM053563.1, forward strand.
GGTGGCTCTCACCCTCTGGCATGCATCAACATCCCCAGGAGGGCTTGTTAAGACACAAATTGTTGGTCTCCTTACAGACCACAGGGCCTGATATGGTAGATGTGGGTAAGGGACCAAGAATTTGCTTTTCTACCAAGCTCCCAGGTGTAGGAGTTTCCTGGGGCTGCAGGAACAAAGTGTCACAAACTGGGTGGCTTAAAACAACAGAAATTTATCTATCCTCTCACAGTTCTGGAGAACGGAAGTCTGGGATTTGGTAGGTCCGTACTCTGTCCGACCATTCTAAGATAAGATCCTTTCTTGACTCTTCCAACTTCTGGTGGCTGCTAACAGCTTCCCTTCAGTCCTGTCTGCCTACAGCATGTTCCCTGTGCGTCTTCACAAGGTCTTCCATCCACAAATATGGCTCCATACCTAATTTTCCCTTTACGTAAGGATGCCAGCCCTGCTGGATCAGAACCCACTCCAATGACCTCCTCCTATCTAACTTCTCTAAAGACAGAGTCACGTTGTGAAGTACTGGGGGTTAAGACTTCAACATACCTTTTTGGGAAGACACAACTCAATCCATACCACATGATGCTGATGCTCTCGGTCCAAAGTCCCCACTTGGAAAAACACTGCTTTTCTATGAGCTGTAAGAACACAAGAACAATACCCTTTCTTCCAGCACGTTCTACCCAGGGCCTGGGTGGCAAGTGGCTTGGCACACAGTAGGTTTTTAATAACTATCATTCGAATTAATTAATATTCCTTCCATGAGGCAATTTGGCCTGCATGAAAGATTTCAATCTCTTTGGGAAGCTATTAGGGACTGAATATGGGACATTTCATATAGCAGGCACTCAATAAATGCTGGGTGAGTGACTATAGCTGTCACTGCTCATTAAAAATGTAAAAAGAAACTTACTGGGTCCTCACACTTTCATTCTACCTATGGAGCCAAATGACAGAATGCTTATTAAATGGCTTGGCCCCTTTAATGGGAAAGTAACAATCTACAAAACACTGTGGACTAGTAGCAGGAGTTCACTGAGCTACCTGGCTATGGTAATATGTTGGTTGCCCCGCCTTGGCTCCCCAGTGAGAATTCATCTCCATTTAGCAAGTGCTGTGAACTATTTGAATAAGGGGAGCTCCCTCTTGGAATCCTAGGAACCTCTGGCTTGGTCTTCAGCTTTAGAAATCACCATTAATTTTCACCTAAGTCCATGCTTCTTAATTGGGGAGGGAGGAGATGTGCCCCTGGGGAGTATCTGGCAGTGTCCAGAGACATTTTTGATTGTCACGGTTCAGAGGGCACTACCGGCATCAAGTATGCAGGCGCCCAGCATCCCATGATGCACAGGATGGCCCCCACCACAAAGAATGATCCAGCTCCCAGATGTTAAGAATGCCAAAGTAGAAAAACCCTAACCTAAGCAAAGATCAGATGGATATGAAGTTGCCTCAATGGGCAAGACCATGATTTCTGAACCACCCCATCAAGAGCGTTTGATGTGGCCAATGGCAGGAGCGCCAGGGAGAACACCACTTCGTCATTTAGTTTCTGGCTAATTTGGAGCAGAGTTGCATCTGTCCTGGATGATGACGGAGACCGTTAGATCACTACTGCAATGTGGAAAATGAACTGCATCGAGTGGTTTCTAGATGTCAGGCCCTGTGCGAAGTACTTTGCACACATCTTCTCGTTGAATGTGAGATGATGCCTCTAGTCACAGTATCTCTGAAGTGGGAACTATTAGGATCCAAAAACCTCAGCTTTGAGGCTGAATAACTAACCTAACGGTCACATGGCATCAAGTGGTAAAGTCCTATCGCTCAGTCTATAGGACCTTGTGTCTGTATTTTTAATCCCTGTGAATCCTTGATTTCAGATCCCTACTTACTCCTTGTAGGGGGCCTCTGGCAATGGATTTAACCCTTCACTGCCTTTGTTTCTTCATCTGCTAAATGAGGATAAATAATAGTTCAGAGGGTTTTCTACTTGGATTAAAATGTGTATCAAATGCCTTTTTTAAATGTTAGTTCTTCTTTCCACTTACCAGCCATTATGTGCACATATTAAGAGAAATTTGTCAGTATGATACAGAATTCTCTTAGTTGATGGGACTTTCCCTAAATTAATCAGGAGACTCCATTTACTGGAAACATACTTAATGATGAAGCTTTTATTCTGTTCACCTCCTTTAGGGAGTACTTAAAAATAGCTCACAAACTCACTGATAGAAACCCAATCGGGACTTAATTAGTCCTTCAGCATCTTAGCCCTTCTCTTAAGTTGTTCAGTGTTAAATCCCAGATGACCCTGGGTGGGAAGATGTGGAATCCTCCCAAGCACAGTTCAATATGCTCGGTGCCAAAGAAGACTGTGCAGTAAGAGTTGGGGGGTTTTAAGGATTTCTGATGTCAACAAAGAAGAAAAATATATTTTTGTGGATGTGCTAAATTAGATGCTTGCACATTATGTTCCTCTCTCCTGGGAATGATTCATTAATTTGCTCTATAGCCAGCCTCATTCTATCAGGCCACCAGAGGTGGGGAGGGTCGTGGATTAGAGATCTGGCCCTTCTCCGGCATAAGGAAGTCTCATTATCTGCACATGTGCATAGAGGGAACAATACACTCTCTGGGCATGTCCTTCACACCCGTTCACAACCTGCCCCAGATTCATGTCCCACTCTATCTATCTGCCACCTTCTAGACACCACCATGCCTCTTCCTGCTACCTCCAAGTCATTCATTCATTCATCCGTTCATCCATTCAGTGGCAACTGCCAAATGCTGGTCTAAGCATTGGGGTCTGGAGGTGAGCAAGAAAGTATAGGGCTTACATTCCAGCTGGGAATTCAATATAAAATAAAACATAAACTAATATTTAAGGTCAGAAAATGGTAAGTGCTATGAGGAAAATAATGTGGAGTAATGAGAAAGAACATGGCTGGCAGAGGAGGCTGTGGGATTTGACGAGGTGGTCAGAGGAAGTCTCTTAGAAGTGAGGTTTGGGCTGAAACCTGCAAAAAGAGAACATCTATACCCCAAGGACGACATTTAGTACATGCTTGTGGAGATCAGTTCCTTCCCTCTTGAGAGGCTATAAACTCTTTGGGGGCAGAGCTCTTAATTTCCTTATCTTAGTATCTCCAGAATCTTGGCATCCCCAACACCTAGCACAGAATGTGTGAATTCCAAGTTGTCCCAGACGATTGCTCAACTGACTTGATTTCATTTAACTTAAAGCTTTATTTCCAGTTTTACCGATTATTTATCTGTTGGCCCCACTACTAATCTTGTTTTAAAAAAAAAAAAAGCTACAGTCTTCACTTCTCTGGGTTCAAGACATTCTAGAAACAAACTTCTGGAAATCCATTCAGGGAATGCAATATAAATGCCAAATAATGCCTTGGGATTGGTGCCATTTCCACAAATTGATGACATCTAAGTTTATTAATGTTGTGTGCTATGCCTCCCAGTCTTTGCTCAAAGAAAACCAACTCCTGTTTCACAGATAGTTAAGTCAGGGAAGACAAGTAGCATGGAGGGCAGGTTGTGATGGTTTCTCTTCTCCTGGCCTCAGAGAATACACCAGCTGTCTGCATAGTAGAGCACCCATTTTTCAGCCCTTATGGTTAAGGTCTGTCTGTTGCTGGACACAGGGCACAGCAAGGCCATGGGCGTGTTTGCCTTGTCTGAGATATTCACGTGCCAATCTGCATCTAGCACATAGTAGATACTCAGGAAAAGCATTGGCTCCAAGCTCAAGGACCACTGTTGGCTTGAACTTTAATCCATCAGGCCATTTCTGTGTGTTCCATCCCTTCAACAAAGATCTATATGTCAGATACTGTGCTAGATGCTAGAAATGTGATGGTGTGTGATAATTGGCACAGTCCCTCAACTCTTGGCACTTAGAGTCTAGTGTGAGAAGCAAACTTCAATAGGATAATGGTACAGATAAATCTGAAATTGTGGACTGTGCTAAAAGCTAAGAAGGAAAGACGTACGTTGCTTTGAGAGTATCTAACTGGGAGCCTTGACACAGGAGGACCAAGACTCTGGAGACGTAACTTTGGAGCCTTGATCCAAAAGACTGAAACAGGTGAAGGAGTAGGAAGGATGTGCGGTCGGAGAGAGCATGGAGCATGGAAGAATCTTGTGGGGCATCGGGAGCTGATGGGAGAAGAATGGCATGAGGCACGTAGATGAAGAGGCACAAGCCCTTAGGCACTGTTAGGGATCCTCATCTGTGACCTCAGAGCATAGGAAAGCTTTCAAAGGTTTTGGATGGAGAGATGATATGAACAGGGTTGATTCCGGAATCATTGGTGGAGGCAGGATGGGATGAGATGCTTGACTGGAGCAGGTGAGACAATGGCCATTTATACCCAGGGATGGTGCTGGGTGGGCAGAGGTGTGCAGATCCAGGAGGTAAACTCAGAAGGAGGACTTGATAGTGGTTGGCTTTGGATCCTAAACCAGGGACACTTGCACACCCCTGGGGACATCTGGTGATATCTGGAGACTTTTGGTGGCTGCAACTGGTGGGGAGAAGATGGGGGTGCAGGGAAGGTTTTGTTAGAGACAAGAGGTGCTCCTAAGTATCCTACTATGCACGGGACAGCCCCCTCCCCCAGCAACAAAGATTTACTCGGCCCTAGAAGTCAGGAGCACTGAGGATGAGAAGCCCTGAGTTAGGGTTTTCAGGACACAAAGTCAAAGATGACCTTCAGGTCTTGTCTTGTTAATAGGGTGAAGGGTCATGTCCTTCTCTGAGAACCGGACACCCTGGAAGAACCACACTAGGGGGGATTGAGGAGGGTGAGGACCACGAGGTGGGTTTTTGAGGCATTCTAGAGGCATCCAAATGGGGAGATGGCCCATTTCCTTTCTAATTTCTACCAGCTGCCGGAAGGCAGCCTTCTTTTTCCCTGTTAATGCTGGTCCAGCCACCTCCATCTGGACTCCCACCAACCCACGCGCACCATCCAATATCCTATTCACCCCCTCCTTCCTGCCCTTGAAGAGAGGCCCACAGCCCTTTCCATTCTGGGGGTTTTGCTACCATCCTCATCACAAAATAGCCAAGCCCAACAAAGGCTTCGATAGCCCTCACACTTGAGTATCTTATGTGCCTCCCCCTGTGTCACCTTCTCCTTAAGAAAACTGAGGAAGAAGTATGATTTTTTCCCCATCTGCATATTTTCCTCTCCGGTCTGGCTGAGTGCTCGTCAGCCTGCCGGCAGATCAAAAGCAGCTCTGAAAGCTTGGAGGAGCAGGCAGAGGCCAAGCGATCCTGTGGAAGCCAAGCTTAACCTGGGTTCACATGTCATTAGCTGCACTCTCAGAGCCTCGGGACGCTGCCTTGGAGGGAAGGACGCTGACACTCAGGGATGGAGCCCTTGGTGTCACCTGTGGGAGCCCGAGGGAGCCCCTGAGGAGCAGTCCCCACACAGCCCCCTCCAGGCCACCATGCCTGCCTCACCCCATCTCTCCTCCCTCCTTTGTGCAAAGCACTTCTCTGGAAATCCGGTGACAAGAGAGGAATTCCAGAGGAAAGGACCGTGTTGGCATTTTGAGCGGATGAAGTTGTACACAAGCTGAACAGCCTGCATCTCGGGGAACGTGCTAGAGTGATAGGAACCCCCAGGCAGCCCTCCACCCATTGCAGTCTACCATCTGCTCCGCCAGCTTGCACCCTTGAGTGTCCCTCTCTGGGCTCCCCAGTCTGGCTTGTGATAATATTCCAGCGTGGAGCACCACCTCCTCCGTAGTATGGTGCACACAGCTTCACTCCTCACAGCCTGTTTGTCCACACTCACACACACATGTGTGCGCACACACACACACACACACAACCGCACAGCGTAGGAAATCAAGTTCATGAAATCACGACCATTCCAAATGGAATTTCCAAAAAGAAAATAGGTGATGCAGAAAATGTGTCAGCTCAAGAACGAGGTGCTCAGTAATTCTTTAGAGGGGACGCAGAAGTAGGCATCATTACAAAGGTTTGTCACTCTAATCAAAGCATTTGTAGCTGTTGGGGGCACCAAGGGGAGAACGGAAGGTTGGTTTGAAGTGTGTGTGTGTGTGTGTGTGTGTGTGTGTCTTTCCTGCTAGTTTGCTGACACCTCAGGGTTGTTTACACAGAAAGGAGATTCAGCTGACCAAACAGAAAGCACTAATTAGCCTCCGCTGCCCAGGCTGGAGGGCCCCCTGCCTCTAGAGAAGGAGTCACAGCTTGTTGCTCTGACTCTTCAGGACTCACAGCCTCAGAGCATGGAACATGCTTCCTGGGAAATGCACGCTGCAAAGTGGCCTGTGCATCCGTGCCCCAATATTGGTAGAGCCCCGAGTGTGGGACCGAGAGAAACAAAAATGCCTGTCACACCCCTTGGTCACCCATCCGGCGGGAGCTTCCAGCCAGGAAGAGCTAGACACCTCCCGTGTCTCCTGAAAAAGCCTCTTCCATCCGGTAGGTGCGCACAGAAGTTGTCGGTGCTCTTGGCAAAGCTCCCGAGCATCTGCTTTGATGTCTTCATCCTCCTGTGAGGAGGGATATATAGTTGTACAGTACTGTGTGGTGGGGAGCCGTCGGTGGCATTTGGTGACTGAACGCCGCTGACAGCAGTATCTTAATAACAGAGACGACTGATTGATAGGAGGTTAGCCGCCAAACGGTCAGTCAGATGTCACGTTCTGCTCTTAACGGAGGAGTTTCCCTGTGTGTGCACGCTGGCTTGGGGGGAAACTCGTGGGGATTCTGTCTGTGGGTCCATGAGAAAGGGGGAGATATCAGTCCTTCTGATGAAGACATCGCAAATTGAGACAGAGAGTTCCATGCAGGCAGGGCCACCTCTGTCTGGTTTACCTCTGTGTCCTCTGTGGGTGATACCTAGCAGCATTCAATAGACATCTCCTAAATAAAGGAAATAGGGAATGAGCTGGAAGCTTCCATATCTGGCCTGTTTCACTTCCGGTATTCTCTGCATCCGCTAAAGGCAAACCCAGCTGCCCACATTGGAGATCAGTGAGTTGCCTTACATTTCTCCCTCTCCCTCTCCCCATCAAGTCCTGTGTATTCTGCCCCAAGAAAACATCTCTGATATGCCCCCTCGTCATCTCTTTGTTGAACGAACCCACCTCCAGTCTGTGATTCATGCCCCCGTAGTCCTTTCAACAGAAACTCCATGATGTTACAACCTTGCTTCAAAACAATCAAACAGGCAGATAATTTTGTGACCCTAAGATATGCCATCAGACCTTGCAGCCTGCCTTCTTGCTACCTTCCCAGCCCCACTCCCTCCTCATCTGTGCCCACACTGGACGCCTCGTTGGGTGCTATTTCTCACCTTCCATGTGACCACCTTGCCTCTTTACACTGCTCATGTGTTCACTCACCCTGGACCCCCGTCTCTTCTCTACTTGGAAAAATACTCTCATTCTGTGAGACATGTCATCTGGGAAGACTTTTCTGACTGCTTCTTCCCGGAGCCACGTCCCTTTCCTATTGTTCATGTCTCATCACTCAGCAGTATCATCAGGCTGTGTGCCCATCTCACCTACTGACCTATGAGGGAATCAAGTCAGGGGCCATGGTGACTTTACTAGAGTCCCCCCCACCCCTCCGCCCAGTGACTGATAATACGGTTCCTGGCACATAGTTAATGTTAGCTGAAAAAAATTGATGGATGGACTGGGTGGGTGGATACGTAGCTAGTTGGGTCAGTTGATGGGTATGTTTATAGATGGACAAGTTAAATGTATGATAAAGTGAATAGAAGTAGTTGGATAGATAATAAGTTGATTAACTCCAGGACAATACTAATGGAATAATTTGACACCTCCACTACCCTCCACTATGGGGTAGATATATGACACCATCCAAGGAGAGCCAAGTGTCCTCTTGGCCTATTTGCCATTTGGACTGGTAATTCTGGGGTTCTTGGTACTCAGAGTGTGATGTAGAAGGGAGCCCTCAGGACCTGACTGGGCACATTTCCCTGGTCCTGGGGACTCTCTGTACCATGCACAAGGACACAATTGCTTATGTCTAAAGGCATTATCTCACCAGGAAATATGGAAGACGTGTGGTCAAGGAAATGTCAAGGTCATGCACTAGCCAGTCCAGTGACTCCTGTAGCTGTCAGTTGGAGTGAAGGATGTACTAATTGCTGGGTGCTCATGTGATCAGTCCTTTCTCGTGACATCATCCGGGCAAGCCCTCGGTCCCCTAATCAGGCATTAACTAATAAGGGCAATGCACACTGTTGATACTGCAGAATATAGAGGCAGAAGAGACTCACACTAGAAGTGCAAATTACTGTCTTTGCAGTGAGTGGAAGTCACATTACTCTACGAAGCTGCCTAATTATCTGTAATTATGCCCCAAATAGTCAAGTGAGTTTGCTAGCCAGTTGAGGAATCGCATGTTAAATGAACTTGTCACTAGAGAAAGGGTGTTGGAACATGGAAAAGAGATTACTGTATTCAGGGGAAAGATGAGAACAAATCGCATTTCAGTTCCTTGTCTAAAAGCCTGTAATTGTCAACATTTTTGCTGAGGGAGCATTATTACAGTTATTCAATTGAGTATTTTGCAATACTCAGTGGAAACTCTTAATGTGAGCTCTAAGCTGCCCTAAAACTCAAGTAGTTAACATGACCCACAAGTGGGATCTAATATCTAAATTCATAAAGTAAACTGTTTTTATATTTAACTTTTGCTCCTAAATATTAGGGTTTTTTGAAATACAGGAATGCAGTTCACTCTAGAAAGCACAGGACATATAAAAGTGATAAAAATAACTTCTCCCTAATCCCATCATCCAGAGAAAACTATTATTATAAACAGTTGGGTGTGTTGCTTGTGAGTTTTTACTATGCGTATTTTTAATAACATTAGAATTTTAATATATGCATCATTATCCAGTTATATTTTTCACTTAACTTTTATAAACATTTTCACCTAATCAGTAGACACTGAAGTTTTTATTTTTTTAACATTTTTTAAAGTTTTATTTATTTATTTTGAGAGAGAGAGAGAGAGAAAGCACAAGTGGGGGAGGGCCAGAGAGAGAATACCAAGCAGGCTCCGCACTGTCAGTGCAGAGCCTGACGAAGGGCTCAAACCCACGAACCGCAAGATCATGACCTGAGTCGATGTCAGAAGCTTTAACTGACTGAGCCACCCAGGTGCATCCTCCCCAAAGTGTAGGTTTTCAATCCCAATATTTGGGATTTGCCATTTTGATATGCCATCCATTACTTAACTGCCAGTTTATTTTAAATCTTTTTTTTTTTTTTGCTATTATAAACAATTCTGTAGTGGACATCCTCGTACAGGTATCTTTGCCTCTACCTCTGCCTGTTTTCTTAATGAAATGCCTAGGGATGGAACAACAGAATCAAAGATGTGATCATGGGGCACCTGGGTGGCTCGGTTGGTTAATTATCTGACTTTGGCTTAGGTCATGATCTCACAGTTTGTGAGTTCCGGCCCCGCACTGGGCTCTGTGCTGACAGCTCAGAGCCTGGAACCTGCTTTGGATTCTCTGTGTCCCTCTCTCTCTCTGCCCCTCCTCCGCTCGCACTCTTTCTGTCTTTCTGTCTTTCTGTCTCTATCTCTCTCTTTCTCTCAAAAAATAAATAAACATTAAAAATTTTTTTAAATGTGTGGTCATTTTAGTAGGTTATTGATCTAGATCTCAAATGGTGCCACTCCTGTTTGAGTCTTGCTTCCTAAATCTTTCTGAACGTGGATTGTAGAAATAGGAGATAAAAGTCTTGGGTGGAGAAGAAAGGAAGCAGTGAAGACAGGGGAGGAAATAAAAGGAGGAGCCAAAAAAGTTGAACTCAGCCTGCTAATCAAGGGACTCCTGGATACAGAAGGGCTTCCCAGTGGGAGACAGTAAGCCAAACAGACATGAGACTGAAGAACAGATAAAAACAGAAACAAATTGAGTAATCCCCCCATGGTGAGTTGGGGGGGGGGGTCAATGGTAATGAAGCAAGGATAAGAAGGCAATGAGAACGTAGAGAAGGAAAATGTCCAACTAGCTCTGAAGGAAGAGGGCACCCACTTCCTAAGAACATCCATGCGCCACAAAGGCAGAACTCCGCAGACCAGGGGGTCGTGGAATGAGTGGACCAGTCAGGATCTGCCCAGTGGAAGGCTTCATGCGCCATCTTGTATGCAGAGAGTTCTACTCTGGCACTTTACCCACCAGAACAGCGGGGTAGCTTGAGGGTGGGGAGATCATTCACCAGGGCAGAGTGACCAGTTAATCCACGATGTACGTGGAGACTGTGGCTTACACAGTGGTAAATTCAAGCACAGAAGCAGACCTACACGTACCTTAGGACGTAGCTACTCAAAGCGCGGTCTATGGACCAGCAATATCAAAAACACCTGGAAGTTTGTTAGAACTGCATCATCTCAGACCCTGCCTGCCCCAGACTCGCTGAATGACAGTCTGCCCTCTACCAGGATCCTCTAGTGACTTATATCCACATTAAAAATTGAGAATTGCTATCTTAGAAGACATCTTTTCATACGGACTTCAGATGTTGCTGGCACTTCAATTTAAAAGTGCCAAACTCTCCGGTTCCATGTTCACTGGAAAAGCTAAAGATTTATATGAGAGCTTGTAGTTGGCTGAATCACATGGGCTTTTAGAAGAGGGATCTCCAGATGTAAAATGAAAATATGCTGTTAGGTGTTTAGCATAGGTGGAGAAAACCAGTCGATAAGCCCAAGGCTGCATGAAATCTTTCTGACTTTTTTGAGAAGAGTAATCTGCTTTGGGGATTGGACTTTGCAAAGTCCATCAAAACAGGTTCCTGTCTCAGATTTCAGGCAGAATCTAGCAGACTGGCTAATGTTGCCTATCCTCTCGCCTCCCAACCCCAGAAAGTGGCATCTTTTGCGATTCCAAACACTTTACACAAAATATCCATGCAAGGCTATTCTGTTCCATTTATGTCATCTTTTTATGTCTCTTTAGTGAAAAATAACTTTGGAACCATGGGCTTACCAGAGGCAGGCAAAGCTAAGGCCTGGGGAAGCAAGATTAGTACCTGGAGTGTTTACACCGTTTTCCCTACCTTCCTCATTAATTCAACCTAGAGACCAATATTAAGTTCAAATGTAATTACGAAGAGATTTAATGAGAAAAATTACGTAGGCACAGTACCAAACTTTCAGTTTTTCATTTTGTTTCTGCCTGCAGCACTGCCCAATGTTAATCATAACGAGGGTTTCGGAGACAATTTGGGTCTGCCATCAAGTCAGATCAATTATCGTTTTTAATTATTGTTATCATGAAAAAGATCTCATAGGCTTTAAAGTAAGCCAGCCCTAAAAAGAAATCCATGCTTTCAAATGGTAAGAGAGATCCCGCAACGTGAGTGTAAGGAAGGGAGAGGAGGAAGATAATACTAGGGATGAGGCACAGTGAGTTAAAGAAACCCACCTAATCCTCACCACCATGAACAGACATTTATTGAGCACCTACTGTATACCAGGGAGAATGCAGATCACTTTACACGCATCCTCTCACCCAAAGGAAGATGATGCAATTGAAGCTCGGAGGGATCAGATAACCCATCAAAATCACGTAGGCATTTAGTGGCTCAGTCAGGATTTGAATCCAGAGCTTGTCTTCCATCACCACGCTCGTCTCCTTCTCTCGTTTTGAGTATTTCTGACAAATCAAGGGACATGGAGAGCAACACGCTATGTTTCCACAACATCAAGAAAAACCGCTTAGAACCAACATCGGCCCTGACTTCAGTAACTCATCTGGCAGAGTTCTCATGGGAGGCCCACACCTCACTCCACAGGCAGATGTGCAAGGTGCCAGCTGATGCCAGGGAACTTCTCAGCAAAGGAAATGTGCAGGCATCTCTTGGGCCATGTCTCTCCCCTCCCTATGCCTCCACTGCCCTGTCCACAGCTTAGCACAATAGCTGATAATCATGATGGCAGTCCCCCGTCACTGGCAACGTGTTAAATTATACCTACCGCTCCACGTTGAACAAACAAAGCTATCTGCAAGGTCTGCGTGAATGCCCAGAGCATGTCTGCAAACAGGGACAGAGAAAATTTGCCATCCACGCTCCCAGGACAGCACACACCTTGCCGTGTGCTGTAAGAAATTGACCCTGGAATTCAGTCTGGGAGGCACTGGGGAAGCGTCCCAGCAGGAGACACTAGTTTTCTTAGATCTTACTGTACTTGGATGGTATCTTTCATGTCAACTTTCAGTTTGACCCCAGCACCATCCAGCTCCAGACATCCCCAGCCTCCTGAACGTTAGACTCATTAGAAAGGCCCTTAGGGCACATGCTGTGATCATTCCGCTTGGCAGAGTCCTCCCTATAAAACCATATAAGACAGGAACTGGTTAGGACCTCTGGAGTGAGGACATATAGGTCTATCTGTCACCCCAAAGCCAGAGCTCCCTTTCGCGGCTGTACCCTGAGACGTGGGGGATATCGAGCACCGAGCCATCAGTGACTGTACAGCATTACCTACAAATGGATGCCCTCCACTTCTCTGACAACATACACAATCATTTCTTCCTGATGCCAGTGAGGGTTCCTACAGCAACAGGAATCCTTCTGGTTGAACACCATAAATGACCTCTTATTGAAGGAACTGGAGTTTGGGATCATCATATTTGGTCTCAGCAAGCCCTTAAGATTGCAGAATGAACCACACTGTCCAGCGGGATGTTGGGAGGTCGGAGTCGGTAGGTCATAACATTGGATCTGGATGTGCCGGCAGCCAGCAGCAGTTAGCAGAGAATTCCACCGGTGGCCACAGACATCAGTAGGAGACAGAGACACATGTCATGCCTGTGAAAGATACTTCCATTAAAAACAGAGCTTGAAGGCAAAAAAATGAAGGGATTTGCCTGTAATATTCAATAGCCTCTTTCCTGACAGCTTCCACCTTTGGGGACATCACTGTGTGTATAATGGGGTGCCCAACGCATGAATAACGTATGTGTAATGTATGTGTCACTGCCTTAGAATAAGGAACGTGGACCATAGGTCTTAGGCACTGTAAATAATTTACATTTTAAATCCGCATCCAGTTGGAGAGTTAACTGAGCCTGCATGTAACATTTATGAATACAAGTGAAACTTCTCTTTTTAAAGCCAAATGGCCTTTATCTGAGTGTTTAGTTTGTGAGTATATTTAGTTGGCATCTTTTCAACTCTGTCGAAATACCTAGTGCTTAGAGTGAGTGATGTGGACCCTTGTTAGGATTTAATGAGAAAGAGTACGTCTTTCAATAATTACCCTGTGGGTAAGTGAGACAACAGGGTCTGTGGTCACGCTCACGGTGCTGGTGTCCGAAGCTGGGTGTCTGCAGCCATGTCAGATTCTCTGTATCTACAGCAACGGAGCAGAGGGGTCAGCATCCAATGCCACGAAGGATTGCACGTCTGCCTCCCACGCGAGGTCTGTGTCTCATAAATAAGTCATGCCGGAGGCTGCAGAGGAGCCAGGACCCTCTCCAGGAGCTCACGGAAGACGCTAAAGGGAACTCGCTTGTTTGAAGCACTGCAATTTTGATCAGAAGCATTGCATGGAACTAGAAATACAGAATGAAGAGAGAGAGGCACACAGATTCCATTCTAAAAAGTTCATGAAGCAATTCTGTGGGGAATGATAGCTCATCGTGACATTGTAGAGTGATGGCGAGGGCCACTCACTGTGTTCATCTCCATACATATGTTATTTTATCTCATCTTTATTTAAAAGAGCAGAAACCCTGAGGTAGACACCTTAATTACACCCATTTTCCAGATGAGAGCACGGAGTGGTTAAGCAACTTCATCCTGCCACAAAGAACAGGGTTTTGAACCCAAAGAGTTGAATTCACTGCATTTTCTCACAACTAAATGCTCTTGTGCCTTCTGAAATTCTCTGATTGTGAATTATTTTTACAACAAAAAGTAAATGATTAAACCGAAGCAAACAACTGACTGGTATATGTGTCATCCCTCAAATCATGGGGGCCACATTGTCTATTACCTTCCATGATGACAGTAGAAACATTGGACCTTGGCATTTGAAAGGGGTTTGTGCTCATGAAGCCCTCATCCATTTAAGTTCCTACAACACTCTAGTTCCTTTGAATAGAGTCTGTTACATTCCTTAATTAGGCATAATGAAAAGTACATATTGAGTGGCTACCCTGTGCTAGTCCCTGGATGTAGGTTGAGCAAAGTCAAGAACAAGATACACAAAGTTCCTCCTATCATGGAGCTTAGACTCTAGTCTTCCCTATTACTTTTATCCTTAGCCCCTAGCTCTTTACCCTGAAGCCACAAAGTTAAAAAGCTGTCTTGATGCCACAGGACAGCTCTTCCAATACGTAGAACCACAGACATACCCATCAAGTACAATCCACCTTCTCTCCATTCTCTTACAGTGTCCCCCATGACACTCTTTACTCAGTGAATATGCTACAGTTTCTCGTTCTTAAGATCCTTAGAAGTGAAGGCAGAATTACACAGCGCAGTCTTATCATAATAGACATTGGTTGGGTTGACCATAGGTTTTGGCAAAGATCATTTGGAAGGAGTAGAAACTCAGTTCACCAATTCAGTGGGCAAAGATACTGAGTGGCTTCTCGGCTCTCCAGGAAAGGGCAGATGGTGGTGTGACTCCAGGAACCTCAGCAATAGGAATCCCCAGGTCTTCTTTCTCTGGGCCCTTTAACATGACTTAGCTACTTTCTCTATATCAACATCTTTTTGCCTTGCTACCAACTCATTCAGTCTCTCAGAGTCTCAATTCCAAAATCTCAAAAGACAACTTAGATTGGCTCAACCTTAAATATGAGTTGGTTCCTCTTTGGGGTGTGACCACCTCTGACCCGAGAAGCTATGCCCCTGCAGCAAGAACACATGGTCCATATGGTCGCCCCCTCCAGGGGCTGAGCGTTGAGCAGAAGGGAAGAGGTGTGTGTAGCAAATTGGATCATGAAGTCTAATCATCTGAAATCCCATGCTAGAGCTTTTGAGGGTCTGTTTCTTTTATTTAGGTGTCCTCTCACGATTTCTGTGATTCCCAAACCAATAGATCATTTTTGATTGACTGCTCCTCTTTTCTTCTCTTGAAAAAATCAATTCAAGTTTGTCTCTCCCTCCTTCAAAAGAACTTGGAGGCAGGGGGACAGTGCTACAAAGTAGATTTCTGCCCCCTCTGTGGGGGCTCAACATTTAAGTCAATAGCAACACTGAATAGGAAGAAAAACTACTAGCAGCTAGCATTTACTGAGTCTTTACTAAGCTGTTGATGCTGTTCTAAGCACTTTACATGTTTAAGTTGATTTATCTTCTACAGTGATCTGAGGCAAAATTAGGCAAAATTGTTTCATCTCAACCAGCCTCTGTTTTCTCATTTGTAAAATGGTGGCAACACCTGATATACAAAGCAGTGATGAAATTTGAGAGATTATATAGTGAAATTTCTTACTAATGCATGGTATGTGCTGAATAAGTGGTGCCTGGTGATTGCCGTGGCGGTGTCTTCAACTACAACAATGTTGTAGAGCTCAATGACAGTGCTGTTTTGTAGTTCTTTAAAAGAGACCATTAGTGTGCTTCTGACTGAACTGTTTGAAGGCAGAGCACAAAGCTGAGGTGGGGATTCAGGCAACCAAAGAGTAGGAGAGGAATAAGAAAAAATAGTTCAAGTCACACATTGGAATCCAGGAGAGTTACAGTAAGTGCCAGGATCCCAGAATACAGAATGCTGGGAAATCTGTGTGGACAGGCTCTGGTCAGCACCCCGGAGAGCTCACTGTGGAGTCCAAGTGCCTTCCGCAGTCTTGATCTCAAAGGAATACAAAACTTTGAGGAATACAAAACATTAGGAACCCGGGCCTTTGGGGCACCTGGGTGGCTCAGTTGATTAAATGTCCAATGTTGGCTCAGGTCATGATCTTGCATCTCGTGAGTTCAAGCCCCACATCAGGCTCTGTGCTGATAGCTTGGAGCCTGGAGCCTGCTTCAGATTCTGTGTCTGCCTCTGTCCCTATGCCCCTCCTTTACTCATGCTCTCTCTCTCTCTCCAGAGAAATTACTGACAGTGTTCTCTTCTAAGATTTTTATGGTTTCAGGTCTCATAGTAAGGTCTTTAATCCATTTTGAGTTTGTCTTTGTGTATGGTGTGAGAAAGTGGTCCAGTTTCCTTCTTTTGCATATGGCTGTCCAGCTTTCTCAGCACCATTTATCGAAGAGACAGTCTTTCCCCTTTTTATATTCTTGCCTTCTTTGCCATATTAACCCGTATGATCATGGGTTCATTTCTGGGCTGTCTATTCTGTTCCATTGATCGATGTGTCTGTTTTTGTGACAGTACCACCCTGTTTTGACTACTGCAGCTTTGTAGTGTATCTTGAAATCTGGAATTATGACACCTCCAGCTTTGTTTCTCTTTCTCAACATTATATTGTAATGGCGATGTATGGTGGCAGATGGTAGCTACATTTGTGGGGAACATAGCATAATGTGTAAACTGTTGAATTATAACGTTGTACACCTGAAAATAATGTAACATGGTGTGTCAACTGTACTGGGGGGAAAAACAGCCTTGTAAAGGGTCTAGTCTTTTGCTTTATGGGGAGGCCTTGGTGACAATAGAATTCTAGGTGCTGAAAGGATAGTTCAGAACTAGAGCCTTCTGACCAGAGAGGGCTTTGGAATTCCTGATTAGGCCAGAAAGGGGTTAGGGATCCTTGTCAGGACATGAGGACATTTCATCTTTCCATCACTGGAGACTTCAGCTCTAGTAACACACAACTAGGGCGCGCGCACACACACACACACACACACACACACACACACACGAATAGCCAACAACACTGATTTCTTATGTAACTGGAATAGATAAGAGGCAAGTGTCTCAGGAGAAACACTGGGTTACATTTGGATTCTAAATAATATTATACATTTAATATCCATCTGCCTATTTCATGAAACATTGGTGGCCATACATAAAATTACATGAGTAAGAAGAAGCTCATGAAAATGAACAATCCTGCAGATGTAAGGTTTAGAATAAAACATAACATGGTTAAGTGGATTGTCTTTTCTTTTAGTGAATCTTCACGCAATGTAGGCTGGGTAAAGAGTTTCTCTGAAATCTATGTGCTAACACCCACATGGAGTGTTTCTGCCTCTTTTGGGTAGAAGAGTGTTAGGAAAAAAGTAATCTTGAAGGGAGGAGAATGTCAAGTAATAAATTATGTTTGTGCTACAGTAGAACTAATACCAGATGCCAACTTGTGTCTGAAAACATAGCTGGAAATGCTATGCTGCTGTTAGAATAAACAGCCCTGAGTAATATATATTTGGTTCGACTGTGGGACAGCCATAAGGAAAGAGAGCCTGAATTGCGCCCTGAGCTTGTGTCTGATAGGCTGAGAAGCCTTGGACAAGTCCCGTTTTCTCTCTGGGTATGCCTCCTTGTCTGTAATAGGAAGAGGCTTGGATTAGCTGGTCTGTAAGGTCCGTTTGATGATCACAAGTGCAGAGTACGCAGGCGAGGGATGAGTGAGTGAAAGGGCTGCTTCTTGCTGCCATATTCCATAAGCAGTTGATGGATTTGCAGAGAAGGGTAAGAAGGGGTATATACCTGTATCTTCCTTTTCTTAGGAGCCGTACCACCCAACAGATCCTAGTCATATGGAGAAGCATCGTTAAATTATGATTATGCGCAGTATTACTAATTTTAAGGTAATGGCTATTCTTTTTTAAATTTCTATTTATTTTTGAAAGAGAGAGCACTGGGGAGGGGCAGGGACGGAGGGGGACAGAGGATGTGAAGCAGGCTGTCTGCCGACAGCAGATACACCAACGCAGGCCTCGAACTCACGAACCATGAGATCATGATCTGAGGCGAAGTCAGACACTTAACCGACTAAGCCACGTGGGTGCCCTGAGGTACTGGTTATTCTTTAGAGGGTCTGAGAGTCATGGAACCAGGGTGGCCTCCTGGGTTGGACAGTGCCTTCCTTCACTGCAAACTCAATGTTGGAGGGGAAAAAATTGTTTTTGAAGCTATATTTTTCTATCCTGGAAAAAAAAAACACACCTGAATTTAAAGTGCCGTTCAAAGCGGAAAAGGGACTGTGAACAAATGCATTAATTAGATTTCAGATGTTCACTTTTTACAATCAAACCCACCCATTGGCTAAGCTGAGGTTTGTTGGGGCCAGGGGAAGGTGACGGTCATCCCATCTCTCCTGATAATCAATGTGCTTCAGTCACAAAGATCGATGGAAACTGTACATGTTCTTCTATGAATCCTCTCGACTGACGTGTGGGTTTTTCTCTAGAAAAGACTGCTTGTAGGAAGGCACATTATCTACTGAACATCAAGACTTCTTGAAAAACAGATTGAGGGGATTAGGACAACCCAAACCAAGCCACCTGCCCTATTTCCTGCCCTCTGTCAGGGTTGAATCACCACCTGTCTGAGTAACTTGGCACCACAGTCACTTAGGAGAAGAAGCAGGAAGGGTCATTTTGTCTCTTCAGTGAAGTGACTGTGAGTGTAGACCCTGGAATCTGAGAGATTCAGGTGTGAATCTCTGTCCCTTCCGATCCTTCCTGTGGGACGTTAGACAAGCAACCTCAGCTCTTAGCTTCCACATCTGCAAAATGGCGATGTAGTCCATCTTCACAAAGCAGTTATGAGGCAAAATGTGGTCAAGTACATGAAATGGTTAGCACAATGCCTGGTACTTTGTAAGTGGTCAATATCAGGTGGCTGGAACCTCCAGTGCTGTTATTATTACTCTTGCCATGCATCAAGTGCCCTCTCTGTACTGAGCCCTCTGCAAAACCCCAGAGATACAGACTTGGACCTAGTCCATGACTTCAAGGAGGTCAGCAACTGGGGGGGAGTGGGAGGGTACCTACGTGGTTGTGGAACAATGTGTAAGTGTTGTGGCAATAGAGCATTGGCATAAACCCAGATTAGGGGCATGAGGAGGTGAGGAGGTCTTGGAAAAAGCAACATTTGGGCTGAGCGTTAACTCAAGTGGCAAAGAGGTGAAAATATTGCCTGACACACTCAGAGACCTCTGCACAAGGCAGAGAGAAGAGCATGGGGATGTAGGGAGGAAGGGCAGCCCTTCCCTGGCTCTCCAGTCGTCATGTCCCATTGGAAATGCTGTGAACTGTTGTCTCCGGTGAGAGCTTGTCTCAGGTAGAGACGGGATACATACCACACAGGGCCACCACGGCAGAGGGAGTCTCTTGCTTTGTCTGTCACTTTTCCATGTCTTTGAGTCTGCCTGCATAGCTCCTGTGCTCTGAACCTGTCAAGTGTCTAGGTATTCTTGCAAGTTTGCAGCTCATCAACACTCTGCAGGCCCTGTGATCCTTCTCAGACTCTTGGCCTCCAGAGAAGCAGGTCAAACCTGGCCCAAGGATCTTTCATTTCTGGCTAAAATTGACCTCCTCAAAGTACCCTGACCCCAGACTCCCACTGGACATGATCCATGGGATTTCTTCAGCCCTCATCTCTGCTGTAGTAGGCACACTCTGCTCTTTTAGCCACTATAACCCTGATCTCAGATCCCTCCCAGGGCTTCCCATCCCTCCTCTGTTGCTCTTTTTTTTTTCCCTTGCTTATAGAGCTTTTCTAGAGGACTGATTACCAAGCCTCTTCTCTACCCAAGAGTGCTCCTTTGTCACAAATGATTCCACTCCTTGAGGACATTCGGTGACGTTTAATTCATCTCCTGTTCTCTGCTTGGATGAATGCTCAGGAACTCCCTGAGAGGAAGGACAAGGCAGTGACACATCTGAGAAATGCAATCTTTATGTGGTGGGTGAAGGTAATGGATTTTTACTTCCTTTCTTATACTTTTCTCTGGCTGTGTGAGGATCTCTGGGCATTCTCCCTCCTCTTGACTGCTTTCAGCTGATTTATTCTTTCCTGGCTTATGACTTCTTTTTCATTTACATCATCTGATTTTTCTTCTTTCAGTGTCCCGTACTCATTCTGTAGCTTTTGCACTGTATCTACCACATGTCGTTCAAGATGAGGGCTTGACTGACTTTTTAAGCATGCGTGAGAAGCTCTTCAGGGCTGGAAAATTGAGTTCATCCCTTTCCCGAGCTGGACTGTGGGAATTCAATTCCCATAAACTTGGGTGTCCTAAAAGGTGTGGGTCTTTTGGCTTGACAGTATCAAAGTGCTCTTCTCATTTCTGGAGGAAATTCCTAGTGCCTGATTTCCTTCTCCTCTGCCCATGGTACTCCTTAACATGCACATTTCGTTGAGAAAGGAGAAAATTTTCTTCCCCTTTCCTCAACTTGTACCTCGATGCATATAGCATGTCTCCCACATGGAACAGGGCAGTCTGCTGGGACGGGGACTTCTGCTCCTCTTTGAACCCTTTATTCCTTCTCTTTATAGGAAAATAAGTTGCTAAATGATTGTAAGAGTCTGGAACATCCTTTGGGCCATGTCTACTGTTGAATAAGATCTCTGCACCTCAAAAACAGTACATCAGCTCCATTCTTCCTTCTCCACTTTCTCCAACCAGGTCCAGAAGGTCCTCTGGGCCTTCTGCTCCTGGGATCTGAGCATGCCCCTAGCCAGGTAGGGGATTTGCCCTCATAGTCCTGTCTGTTTGGGCAGGACATAGGATCTTGTGAAGTCCTGATGTCCAGTTTACTTTATAAGAGCACTCTGCCACCCAGATATTAATAATCTAGTTCATCATTTCTCATCTGGCTGGTGTTCCTGGCATGTCACCTCCAGAGGCAGAATCTCAAGGGAGGGCAGGAACCTCAAGCCCACAAAAGGCCCATTCCCTCAACTCTCATCTGAGGATGCCCCCTATCTCCTTCCCTTCCTCTCTCTACTCCTCCACATTCACTCCATCCTCAGGGAACCCACCACCTGCCGTTCTCCACATGCCAGGCCATTCTAGGATTCAAGCTTCACCTGGAGAGTCCCCTAGCCTTCCCACTCACCATCCAGCCAGCCCCTATCTGTCCTACCAAACTCAGACTCAGCCCCCCTCCCTGCAGGAGATCTGTGACTTCCCAGGCTGGCTGAGCTATCCCTCCTTGGTGCTTCCCTGATGCCCAATCCATCTCATTCACGTCTCGTCACCTCGGTCTGTGAACCCACTGACTCACCTTCCTCCTTCCCTATAGTTTGTGAGCCCGTTGAAGGAAACACTCTATTCATTTAGCTTAGTGTCTCCGGTACGTGTCACATCCCAAGAACCAATAAAGTCATGAGGCCCCAATCAGAGGTTAACAGATGCCCCTTTCGTGCAGAACACACCTGTTAGCTAGAAAACACCGACCGGAAACCCTAGGCATAGAAGGAGTTGTTTGCAGAAGGCTTAGCTTAGTGAATGGCAGTGCTGGTATATTTTAAGATTTCTACAGCAGAAACATGTACTTCTTTCGATTTAAAATCAACATCAACAAGATGAAAATGTCTAAACACAAGTTGTCATTCTGTAAACTCTTTGCCTCCAGCTGCAACCGAAGCCAGTAAGGCTGCCCACATTTGAAGTGGGGAACCATCGCCCACCCATCCTGGGTCTTCACCCCCCCCCCCACCAAGCCCAGCTCATGGGCAGGCAGCCGGCTTATCGACGGTCCAGCTCACAGAGCTTCGTGTTGTAATCAGAGCCCCTTCTCCTCACGAGCTCGTTCCAAAGGTGCTTCGTTGGTGCTGGTGGGACAGAATGAAACTCCTCCTGAAACAAAAGGGAAAAGGCCAATCTGGTGCAAAATCCGTCTGCATTTCAGAGGCTGTCGGAGTGAAAAATGAAGCCAGGAGTCTGGCCTTTAAAAATATTAATTTCGTGTAAAGACGAACTGGAGGCTGCTAGAGAGAAAATTCCCTTGTCTCCAGGAGGCGCAAACAGGAGCAAATTCTGAGGCTTCGTCCTGGCCACGTGGGTCATTTTCAAACCCGATGAACACTTGTCTGCGTTTCGTTTATGACGTCTCCGAGCGTAATGAATGTCCACGCATGTCATGGAGTTATCAGTGAATCTTCTCTCCTGTTCTGAGCAAAGCTGATCTGGTTCAATTACATGCTTTTGCCTTATTATTGTTTTAGGGGGTGATGATTAACCCAGGGGAAGCAAATCTGGCCAGCTTCTGATGGGGATAGGGATTTGGGCTCAGATGAGGACACCACCAAGAAATGAATGGTCACCTCATTGCCAATAGATGGGAAGGACTTCGAAGACACAGGGAAATAAATGCATTCTGCTAACATTTGCCCATGAAACTTAAGGAGACGATGTCTGTTTCAACAGGTGTCTTTTCAAGCAGTTAGGAAGGGCCCTCACTCTTCCCTCACCCCCACACCCCACCTGTTTCCAGAAGCTCCTCTGGGCCTGCCCTCAGGGACATCAGAGCTTGGCACCTTCCAGGCCTGTGTTCTCTCTGCCCCTCACTCTCTTGCCTGGATGAATGCAGTCTCTTAACTGCCTCTGTGCACTCCCATCTCCACCTTCCTCCCGCTGCTCCAGAACATTCTCCTTTTCTAAAACACCTACAGCTGCTTAAAAATACTGATGGCTCTATCTAGCCTGGTGTGTCAACTCCAGATTCTTCATAATTTGGTCCCAAGCCAGCCCTCCAGCCTCCTCTTACATCCACCCTTCGGTGCACATTAGATTCTGGTCAGACATGTTCTACAAACATACCAGGCCCTTTCCTGCCCTCTGTCCTTTATACATGCTGTTCCTTCAACCTCTGCGCCTTTCTCTCCGACATGCACCTGAGGAACTCCTACACATCCGTGTGGATCCAGCTAACATGGCCCACCAAGCCTTCCTGCCTCTTCCCAGTGGAATGGGCTGTGCTCACCTCACCGAGTGGCTCCACAATGGTGTTGGGCGCACAAGCTTGGTCTGTCAGCCAACTGACCAACTGTCCCTGTCAGCCAGCCTGCTCAGAACCATCTGTGATAAAGAAGTGTGTCCTCTCTCCCAGGGGCTAACTTTAGGCAAGTTGCAGGGGATGGTGGGTGTGAATTTGATCCTATTCTTTCTCTGCAGATGATGCTTAAAAGACACTTGGATGAATGAAATAATCCATGTTTAGCAAACATACTTTTGTTCTACTTTTCCTAAAAGCCCCATTCCCAATTTGTATCAGGCTCAAAGGAGAAGAACCATCTAGATTCTTAACCATCTTCTCCCTGAGCTAATAGGCTGTCCTCTGTCATGCAGACATACTTGGAGATGTCCGGGTGCCTGGCTTTCTTCCCGTCTGTCCTTCTGCAGAAGCCAGTGGTTTTGAATTCATCATCCATCCCCTTTCTCTGGCTCAGGCTCCTGGGTACATGTGGCTTGCATTTTCTTATCGAAGGTACCCGGGCGTGGAGAGAAGGTCCATCCTGTGGCCAGAACATGACACTGAGGACCCTGGCCACGAAAGGGCCTGGCTCACACCATTGGTCCCATTAGCATGGGTCCAGCCTCATGGGGATGCCAGACGGCCTCCACTTCCCTCGGTGGCCACACAACTGCCTGGAGGCCCAGCAGAAGAGGCGCATGGAGTCCCTTCTGTCTGTCCATCCACCTTGGAAGCTCTCCCACGCCTCCTCTGCCTCTCCGGGCTCCCCTGCGGTGACATTTATCTCAGCAGCTGCCACCCTGTCTCTCCAGGGAGGCAATACCCTCTTCTGCCACGAAAGCACACACTTCCTGAGTCCTGACTGTGTCCCAGCACAGCCAGGTCGTGGGGACAAAGCCGAGGACAGTCCGCTTTCTGCCCTCACGGTTCCCGTGGACGGTGAGGGGAGAGCCTCACCCCTGCGGGATGGCCACTGCCGGGGGAAGCGAGATCAACTTTGCGGCGTAACTGGAAGGGTGGCTGGAAAGCTCAGCAGGAGGAGGCCAGCCTAGACTTCCAGAAGTTTCCCTTTGTTCTTTTGTTACAACCGTCTGGCCCCATCCCAGCGGCTGGCGACCCACGCAGAATTTTCGAAAACACAGAAGCTGCATCCTTTGCCAGCACGAGGGAACTACCCCCCAAATCAGAATGCATCCTGTTAGCACATACCTGTTCCCACACACAGCGTCTAAAATAGTCCTTTCCACTCTGTGTAATTACCAAAATGTTTGGAAGTAATTCCCGGTGGGAGTCATCCCCACTTTGCTCAGTGTGGGCTTTCTACATCATTTTGCCACCGAGAAAGCCACCTAAATGTTCTACCTGCAAAGGAATTAAAAGAGAAAATTATCACTCCCCAGCAGCTCATACAGGCTCCGACGAAGGGACGGTGAGACGTGCCTGCAGACAAAAGCGAAATCGACCGCCGTGTGCGGCGGGGGGTCCCAGACAGCCGCCTTTTCATTCCCCGCGCTTGGCGTTGGTCCAAGTTTCCATTCCTGTTTTTAAAAAATTCTGGCCTTTAAAGCAATAGATATTGATCCCCTCGGTGATCTGTACATTGAGTTAGACTAATAATCTCAAGTTAAGCAAATTTGAAAGAATGATCGTGGCAGGGTGAGAGCAGACCCTGAGTTAGTACTTCAAGGTGATGGTGAGCACGCGCTTTCACCCGATAATCAAGAACTATCGGTCCTGACTGTCCCGAACGTGAGGCGGCATCAGCCAGGAGAATCCGCTTTACAAACCCCATTTGCCTGGTTCCAGAGACACCCTTCTTACTTCTCAGTTTTGACCCATCCTTAAATTAGCCTCTCCCTTGTCCTCGAACCTGCTTTATCTTTTCACCCTGACCCCAAGAGTGCTCTCAGCCCCCATGGACCCGCGTCCCCGAGCCAGAAGCTGCCAACCACATCGCCCCCTTGCTCCCCTCGCTCGCCACACAGAGTGCACACGTGGGCTACAGAGCTGAACTGGGCACAGATCCTCATGCTGTCACTTCCTTCTGGAGTAACTGGCGGAAGTCATGTCGCATTCCCGAGCCTCCGTTTTCTCGTCTGTAAGATGGGTATATGCGGTGGCGATATCCACATCACAGATTGCAGTGAGCGTCAAATGGGAAAGTATCCAGATGATTCACAAAGCCTAGCTATCTTCAGTGATCATTAAATGTTATCGGTGTTCACAATCATCATCGCTCTCCTAACTGAGAACTAAGTCTTTCTTCTATTTCATTTCCTACAATTTTCTTCCATTCCTCTCCTGCTATGTCCCTCCTGAACCACATCATCTCACCTGGATGGACCCAGTCTCTGTCTGCTTCATCTCCTGAGCCCCCAGTGCCAAGCTCAGGGTCTGGCCCCTCACCCGACCTCAATAAATCTTCTGAGATTTCTGACCTTAGCTCATCAACTGGGTTCTTCCAGGATGTGGGCAGAGACATCGCTAACATGGCCTTCTTGATTTGGAAGAATCTGTAACAGACCCAAAATACACTTTGGAAATTCAAACCATACATCACTTCCCCTATAAATTTCAGTAATCATTTCTGTTTAGTTTGTTTTAAGGATTTGGTGCGTTTGAAGTTTAAATGTGGGAACGTTATGCCTTTCCCCCTTGTTTTATTTCCCAGCACTATGACCAATGAGGCAAAGAATCCAAACTCATTAAGTTTCACACATAAAGAATTGAAATGTATACAGTGCTCACAGAGACGGAGGTCTGAATGATGAAGCTCTCTTTTTAGGCCTTGAACATGTTGACACACTCTATATTTTTCATCCACAGAACGAAGTGTGAGCACCGTCTCGCACCACGTAACATTAATATTATTTTTATGACCGTACAATGCAGTGACACATTGCTGAGCTGCGGAGAAATTTAAAGAATAAAAAAGATTTAGACACTGAAAGAAGCTCGAATCATTGAATTTGGAGAGGTAGAGGAGAAGGTTGGAGTATGGCTGGGAGCTGATCACACGGCTTCCATCAACAAACTTATTTCTTAAATGGCTAGGGCCCTTGGCTTTAGTGCCAGTGGGTGTGGCTCAGCTCAGCATGGTCAGAAGTTAGTGGGTCAGGACTTGCATTAGTTCCACCAAAGACCCAGGCCACGTATCTGTCAGCATGCAGAAGACCGTTAAACTGGCCAAAGGGAAGGAAGTCACTGGGGGAAGGAGACTGGTTGTGATGTCCGCACGCTCGCTGCCCCTTCCTGCCCTCATGCTAGACATCACTAATCAGTCGTCCCGGTGCAACCTCAGGATCCCGCTCCACACAGAGCCTGGAGCACCGTTGTCATCCTTCATCCGATTTGCCATATAAATAGAAACCTATCCAACATTCTTTTTTTTTTAAATGGTTATTTATTTTGGGAGACAGAGAGAGAGGCAGAGAGAGGATCTGAAGTGAGTGCTCTGCTCTCTGATAGCAGAGAGCCTGATGTGAGGCTCGAACTCATGACCCACGAAATCATGACCTGAGCCAAAGTCAGAAGCTTAACCAACTGAGCCACCCAGGTATCCCCATAACAATGTTCTTTAAGGGTGAAAAGACCAGGCTTTTTAGTTACGGTCATTGTTTGTCAACTCAACTCACTCCTTTGCTTGGTCTACTCTGCATGATTGCTCTGAGGTCAGACAAGGGCTCCCATCTTGACCGCACCACCTCCCAACTATGGGATCATGAGTCTTACGTCCCCGGTGTCCTCATCTGTGTGTTGGAGTCTGCATTTGGTGCCTGTGATTCATGGTGGGTCTTGACATAGGGGTGCCCCTCCTCCCTCCCCACCTTAGTGGTAGCTTCCCAAACCATGGCCACGGTGTGTCAAGCCCTGATAAGACTCTGAGGCACCAGCCCCCCAGGAAACAACATGCCTGGAACAATAATGTCACATAGAACTGGGGTCACACGCACCCCTGGGGTATCCATGAATGCCAGTAATAAAAAAAAAACCCAACCTCTGAAGAATAGTTTTCAAAGGGATCGATTTGCATGCCTCCTTCAAAAAAAAAAAAAAAGACAAATAATAGGACCTAGAAATTCCACTCCAAAGTATATACACAAGAGAAAGGAAAACACGGGTCCAGACAAAAACTTGTACGTGAATGTTCATAGCAGCATTATTAGCACAGTCAAGAGATAGAAGAAAGCCAATGTCCATGGATAAGCACAACGGGGTGTGTCCACACAGTGGAATACTAGTCGGCCATAAAATGAAGTAGCCTAAGGCAAGAAATGTCTGCCGCTGTAAGCTGCCCGGGTTGTGGCGCCTTGCACCAGTGACAGGAAACTCCTACAGGGCAACTGCTCATGAGTATGGCTTCCTCTTTGGGGTGATGAAAACGACCTAAAATTGATTGTGGTGACAGTTGCCCAGCTTCGTAAACAGACTAAAAACCCTGCAAGCACACACTCGAAAGGGATGAATTGTGTGGTGTGTGAATTATATCTCAAGCTTTTACCAGAAAAACCAAAAACATGCCCACCACACTACAGCCGGAATGATCTTATGTCAGCGCCCTCCTCTAAACGCCCCTGTGGGAGTCCTGCTTCTCTCAGGCGACCAACCCAGGTCTATCCATGGGTCTGCCAGACTCGTGTCACCTGGCCTGCCTCTGTCAACCCCTTCTCACACCGCACTCCTTCCCCGCTCCCCTCCAGCTGCGTGGGCGCTCCTGTTCCTCACACACCCCTGTCACAGGACCCTTGCACATGCTGTTCTCAGCATGGAATATCCTTCCCTCCCACACCATCCCATTACCCTGATTATCTCTCGACCTTCCTTCAGATTTCAGCTTAAGTATCGATTCCTTGAGAAGCCTCCCTCACCTCTGAGAGAAGCCCACCTTCTTGGAGATGCTTCCGCAGCACCTGAGCCTCTCCTACGTCTCTCATTCTATAGTTAGAACATAGCAGAAATGTGTACGATTAACATCCACTGTTTTACTCGCCTTTGGAGCCCTGGTAACTGGCACACAGTAGGCACTTTAAAGTGTTCTTTATCGAGATGAAATTCACATAACATAAAACTGTCTTAAAGGGAACAATTCAGGGGGATTTAGTACATTCATGGTACGGGGCAGCCACCACCTCTGTCCTGTGCCAAACGTTTCCATTATCCCAAAGGGACAAAGGTGAGAAGATTCACAGACCCATGAAGCAATCTCTCCTCACTCTCTCCTCCCCCAGCTCCTGGCAGTCACCAGTCCACCTTCTGTCGCTATGGATCAGTCTGTTCTGGAAAGTTCCTACAAAGGGAACCATACAATACGTGACATTTTGTGGCTGCTGCTTTTTCTTAGCATTGAGTTTTCAAGGTTCACTCACATGGGAGCATGACTGATATTTCATTCTCTTTGTGGCTAAATAATATTCCATCGGATGAATATACCACATTGTGTTTATCCGTTCGTTCGGGGATGGACATTCGGACTCTTTTTACCTTTCGGCTATTGTGAACAATACTGCTGTGAACATTTGTGTGCACGTATTTCTTTGAGACCCTGTTTTCAGTACTTTGAGTCCTACCCAGTAGTGGAATTCCTGGGCCATATAGTAATTCTAGGTTTACCATTTTAAGGAAACTCCAGACTTCCACAGTGGCTGCACCGTGTTCCGTTCCCACCAGCAATCCATACGAGGCTTCCAGTTTCTCCACATCACTCTCGCCGACACCTATTTTCCTCTTTTGTTAAAATTAAAGCCATCCTATTGGGTGTGAGGTAACGCCTTATCATGGCTCCAATTTGCATTTCCCCAATGACTGTTGCTCTTGTGTTTTTTTCATACTCATTGGCCATTTGTATATCTTCTTGCCAAGAATATCTATTCTAATCCTTTGCCTATCTTTTAATTAGCTGGTGTGTCTTTTGTTGTTGAGTTGTAAGTGCTCTTTACATATGCTGGATCATACACGCTTATCAGATACACGATTTGCCAATATCTTCTCCCATTCTGTAGGTTATCTTTCGCCTTATTGGTAACGTCCACCACACTGTATTTCAAATGACGAAACTGCTAATAAACCCAGTAGCAGACCCTTAAGTGGCATTTGTGGACAAAACAATCAAGTACTCCCATATCCGCTCACCGATTTCCATCTCTCTGAATGCATGGGTATTTGGAATCAGCCTGCTGATTGGCTGCAGGTTTTCATTTTCATTTAAACTTTAGGCATCGTGGTGCATCTGTGGAGGGATAAGGGATGTCCTGGAGTACAAAAGAGTTAAACAGCCCCTGTCCTCCTGTGCCCACTGACCAGGTCCCCCCCCACACCTTATGGAGGACCCGTCAAAAGGCGACAAAGGAGGAAAAAGGGGGAAATGACAGCTCTTTAAGGACCCCACCCCCCTCCGTCACACCTCAGTGCCCGTTAATATTTAGCCGAATCCGCGGTTCACACCCAACCAGCTGTCAGGCCCTGCTCTCTGGAGAAGCCTGTGCTGTGCTGAGATCTAAATGTGGAGCCCTGCACACTGACATTTAGGGAGCCAAGGAGAGTGTGCTCTTTATTTAGCACATTCTTCTCTTAGAACGCGAGGTCCTCGCCGATGCCCCCTGCCGGAATTACTAATGGCCGTCCCCTCTTGGTTCAAGGAAACGGTTGTCTGTCTTCAGCCAGAGCCTGGGACTCAGCTCTCAGGGGCTTGCCCTGGTGCGTGGGGGTGTTGGAGGGAGAGAGGAGCGAGGGACCACCCCCGGGGCCACGCGCCTTGTGGCACATCCGCATCGAAATCACGTAGACACGTCTAAACACCTCAACTCCTACATTTTAGTTCTGCTAATAACATCGGCTCTTGTTTTGACAACTAAATAATACAGGTTTATTGTACAAAATTAGAAAATTGGGACAGGACACAAAGGATGACATAAAAAAAAATGCACACCCCCACCATTCGGAGATAATTGCCGTTAATGTCTTGATGTATATAATTCTCCTGACCTATTTAAAACTTGTGTTATGTATAAAGACATATTTTACAAAAAAAGGGATCTCAGAGTTCATACAATTTTGTAGCCTGCTTTTTCCTCTCGACAATGTAATAGAAATATTTTCCGTGTCATTAAATATTCCGACTAAGCATTTACTTTTAATTTGGGTGCCTCTGGCTTAGATAGCAGCAATGCCCCAGCCACTCCTAAATGGGGAAGAATGTTCCAGCATTTTCGACTTGCTAGGACCCTATAGAATCATCCGCATCTCATAGCCGCAGGCCATTTTCCTGGATGGGGCTTAGGATTCCAGGGTGCAGACCCGGCAGTGAGGGTCTGGCTGATTGAGGGCTCTGTTGAAGGTACAAGACTGCATGGACCCACCGCACCTTCTGGGCCGATTCACATGCAAATAACCACTGAAGATTCCGGGCTGAAGAGCGTCACCGTCACCAGAGACAGACAAATGAGAGAGACACATTAACATTATTGTGAGCGTTCAAAAGCAGACATCCTGCAGCGGGAAGGAGGGAAGGCTTTCCGGATGAGAAGGGAAGTTTGGGCTGAGGTATGGTTTGGAGAGAGGGAGGGGCAGTCATATATTCCCATTCCCAAATCTCAGAAGACACACTGGGGACAGAGGAAGCTGGGCGGTTTGTCCAGGCCCCGCAGGGGGTGAGCGGGGAGCGGAGCCACGGCCAGCACTGTCTGATTCCAAAGGCCACCCCGCCTCCCTTAGGCCTCTGTACGAAGACCTCAGCCAGAACGGGGCTCCCAGCTGGGCCAAGAGAGCGTCCTCCATACTCTGTCATTCTTTCTGATCCTAAGTGTGTATCAGGCCCCAGGGGTGTCCTGGAACTGCACTAACGTGTATAGATTCACGGACCTGGAGAAGCTCGTAAGCTAGAAAGGAGGCAGATGTGCAGTTGGGACAAGGTAGACGTGCATTAAATGTCGGCATGAACGAGGCACATAAATGTCGGCATGAATGAGAGCGCAGGAAAGTGGACTTCCCGTTAAACAAGGCAGAATCAGGACCGGCCTCACAGAGGAGCCACACGGGGGCTCGGATTTAGACAGTGCTTGCCCGGGGCCACGTGGACGGAGGCTGTCCCAGGCAAAGGGATCGGTGTTTGCCAAGTCCTAGAGGTGGACAGCCTGGAATGTTTGAAAACCGTGGCCCGTGGTTAAGCCCTGCTGGCAGAAAATGGATGAGGGAGGGGGTGGTAGGAAGGGCAAGGAGCAGGGAGAAATTTCCAAGGGCCTGTGGGGCACCCCGCGGAGCGCGGACTATGTCCTGGTGGCAGCAGGGAGCCACACAAGGGTGGAGGGCTGCGAAGCACGGCGCTCAGGGGCCAGTGTTAAGAGACAGTTTTGAAAAGGCACTGGAGGTGGTGCGCTGGGACTCGGGGAGGGCACAGAGGCTGTCGTTGGTGCCCTGCCCTGACGGAGAAGTAATAGAGTGGAAAGCGGAAGACGGATGTGGGCCACGGAAGGAGGTTGAACGGGCCGGCTTGGTAATTGACAAATCGGGTCCAGGAACATCCTAAATCTAAAATCAATGCCCGCCCCAGCTTTGCTTTTTGTCCATGTCCTGCCTTCGCCATCTCTTTCAGGCTTTAGCGAAGTGCCGTGCCAGTCGAGCTGATTGGGATGAGAGGTTTGACAGCCGCCAAACGTTTGCGTTGGTTGCTCGGCTGAACACCAACGTTCAGCATCCCCCACCCCCACCCCCCCGTTAGATAACAGATCTCTGCTTGTGGGAGTCAATCTGTGTCAAAGAAAGAAAAATGCATTCGCTATAGATGGAGCCCTTCGTTCTGTTTATTTTTAAAATACTCATATATTGTTAAAATGCCAGGCTTTGATTTTGTATCTATAATGAAACTGGGGCAGATTGTAGTTCAGCTGGTATTGAAGGAAGCATGCTTTTTATTGTCTTTGAAATGATGAAAATATTTTTTGTCGTACAAAAAAACTCACAAGCAAATATGGGACATTTGTAAGGCAGGTGTGGTCTCTGCGCTTGTAAAGCTTAATGTTGAATCTTGTATCCAAAAGGGCATCTCAGTATTTGCTCCTGTCTTAAAACAGGTGCTCGCTGCCTTGAGCATCGGTACAGCGAAATATTAAGAATGTCACAAATCAGTTCTCAAGAGTTACTTTCAGTGGCTTTTAAATGTTTGGGGCTTTCATGTCCATCCCATGTGTCCCTGCCTCACGACCTTTGCACTTGCTAGTTCAGCTCTCTGGATTGCTTTTTTCAGGACATCCATGTGCCTCCTCCTTACTCCCTTCACGGCTTCAATCAGATGTGACCTCCTCAGGCCACCTTGTTTAAAACTGAGCCTCCACCGTCACCCCCAGAGCTCTCGGTTCCTCTTCTTACTTAGTTTTTCCCCCCGTAGCTGTCATCTCCGTTGATCTTATTTGCAATCTATCTCCTCATCTAGAATGTGAGCCCAGGGAACAGGGGATCTTTGTGGCTTCTGTGTATGGTCGTCTCCCCGCCAGTTACAGGAGTGGAGCTCCTGGCCCTCAATCAGCCCTCAGGAAAGGAATGAATGTGGAATGATGAGTGAACCCTCTCTGAGCCTCGGGGTCCTCGCGTGAAGCCTGGGGGCGGGCAGGGGGCTTGCTAAGATGTGAGTGAAAGGAGAGCAGGGCCGGGGAGGGGGGTGGTGGTGGAGGCGGGTCTCAGGATGCTCGGTGCGGTGGGGACAGCCACCAGCACTGTGGGCACAGCCAGGCTGCCTCCGCAGGACAGTGCTCAGCTGGTGTCCCCTTGCTTCATACGGATGCTCCCTGGCTTACACCAGGGACTGAATGCTTCGGGCCCGTGACACCATTAGGACGTTTTATGAGTGAAACCCTAATGCCGTAAGTCTCGCCTTGGAAAGGTTCTTGTGTTTGTTTGGTTGTTTTCCTTTATTAATACTGCCTTTCAAAACGGAAGGCGTTGCACTTACATTTCTTTATCACGAAAGAAAAAATAAGTATAGATCACCCAAATCAGGAGTCAAAGAACGTTCCTCTGTAATTCTCTGACACTGAGCTAACCGTTGGTAACGCGTGTGTGCGCCCATGTAGATGGGTGGGGGGATCTCGATTTACAAATACGTGTGCACGTATATACATGTAGGTATCTGTACATATGGGGAGAAAGAAAGAAGTCACATATTTATATATACTTTATAAAATACTTAGTCCCAGTGATATTAAAGGAATACAGGGGCGCCTGGGGGGCTCAGTCCGTTAAGCATCCCACTTCATTCAGCTCAGGTCACGATCTCGCGGTTCATGGGTTCGAGCCCCGCGTCGGGCTCTGCGCTGACAGCTTAGAGCCTGGAGCTGCTTCAGATTCTGTGTCTCCCTCCGTCTCTGCCCCTTCCCCACTCATGCTCTGTCTCTCTCTCTCTCTCTCTCTCTCTCTCTCTCAAAAAATGAATAAGACATTGAAAAATGAAAAAAAAAAACGTGTGGGGAGGAGACAGCGTTCCAATGCAGACGTTCTGTGCGCAAGCCGTATACCACACACCAAGTTGGAATGCACGGGACCTTTTGCTGGACTTCAAGCCTCATCAAGCTGTAGCAAAGTACTGGGTGGTGTAATAGAACAGGAATTCAGTCTCTCACATTTCTGGAGACGAGAAGCCCCCAGATCCGGATGTCGGCAGGGCTGCACTCCCTATGAAGGTTCTAGGAGGAAAATCCTTCCCGCCCCTCTTCTGTGGTCGCAGACATTCCTTGGCTGTGTCTCCTTTACTCCAGTCCCTGCCTCTGTCTTCATGTGCTTTCTCCTCTGTCTGGGACTTCTCTTCTGTATCTTATGAGGATTTAGGACCCACCCAGTTAATCCAGAATGATCTTATCTTGAGATCCTTAATTTAGTTACATCTGAAAAGATCCTTTTTCCAAATAAGGTCACATTCACAGGTCCTGGAGGTTCAAACGGGGGCACATCCTTTTGGGGGCCACCTTTCAACCTACTCCAGGCCATGGAGATAACTCTCATTTCACTTCAAGGAGCCACCATTTTTAGTTGCTTTGATTTAAAAGCTTATGTAACTGGGGGCGCCTGGGTGGCTCAGTTGGTTAAAGCATCCAACTGCAGCTCAGGTCACGATCTCATGGTGTGTGAGTCTGAGCCCCACGTCAGACCCTGTGCTGAGCGCTCAGAGCCTGGAGCCTGCTTCGGGTTCCATCTGTCCTTCTCTCTCTGCCCCTCCCCCACTTGTGCTCGCTCTCTCTCAAAAAAAATAAATACGTAAAATTTTTAAAAAGCTTATGTAACTGTCCAGGATTTATTGAGCCTCTATTCTGTGACTCGGACTGTAATGACAGCTTCCATTTGCTCAGGTCACCCTGCACAGTGGATCACATGATCGGTGGTAGTTAGGGATTATCCCTTTCCATCCTCCCAGCAGACGGGGAGACCAGCTAAGACCACATCCCTTTGCAGACCCGGGGGACCTGGACATCAGAGGGTGTGATTTGTCCACAGTCACACAGTTGTTGCAGAGCAGAGCTGAAATTTATCTCTTTCTTTGGGCTTTAAAACACACACTATTTTCACTGTGCCACGAGCTAGCAGAAACAAATCGTTAAAACATGGCTCCTGGCTCCAAGCATCTCACAGCAGGGTGGGAAGGACAGAGGTCTGTGGTTTTGTGACACGGTGTGATGTGTGCTGCAAAGGGGCTGTGTACAGAGGTCTTCGGCCTGCCCTGGAGGTTCCGGCAAGGCTACAAAGAGAAGGTGACACTTGCTCGGGCCATTGAGTAGAAGTTTGCCAAGTATAAATGTAGAGAATTGCAATCTGGGCAAAGGGAACAGAATCTGTGAAAAAGTGGAGTGAATGGAGCACCCGCACATCCCTCAAATAGCGTCTAGGCGCTTGTGTAGGATGCAGTCATCTGATGTTAGAGAGTGCCCTGGCATCAGTGTTTTGCACACAGGAAGTCAGCCTGAGAAATCTCTCGCTGCCCAAGGAACGGTTATAGCTTCACCCAGGGTTGGCCGGGGCGGTGGGCAGGTGAGAGGGGATCTTGCTCCCTCAGGGACATGCCCCCTTCCCACTTCCGTGCACGCTCTAACCCCTTCCCCAGTTGCTCTGCGTTCGTATTCTGCTTATCACAGGAAGTAGCATCGAAGTGAGACATGACCGTCACCCAAGCTGAGTCAAGGGCACATAGGGATAGTGAGCAGGGTGGGATGATGTCAGAGTCCTTCTCAAGAGAGAAGCAGCCCCGTGGAACGCGGTGGGGACGAGAGGGTACCAGGCATCTCCAGGTGGGCTCCCTGGGTGGAGAGTGACACCATCAACAGGACAGGAACGGACTGTGCTTGGCTAGGAAGGTACTGAGTTTGCTTTGGGACCCACTGCGGTGCATGGGAAGCATGGGAAGCATTTGAATGAAACGTCAAGCCGTTAGAAGTGTGGACCTGTCGTGGGTTCGAGCCCCGCGTCGGGCTCTGTGCTGACAGCTCAGAGCCTGGAGCTGCTTCCAATTCTGTGTGTCCCTCTCTCTCTCTGTCCCTTCCCTGCTCATGATCTGTCTCTCTCTGTCTCTCAAAAATAAATAAATGTTAAAAAAAAAATTTTAAAAAAAAGTGTGGACCTGGACGCTAGGAGAGATTTGGACACAGAGGAGATGGGGGGTTAATTGTAGCTGTCAGACCAATGGCGGCAGGTAGACCAGAAGCTGTGGGGATAAATGGGGTCTCCAGGAAGGCAGACCTTTAGACACTTGGGGGAGATTGTTCAAAGAGCTGCCTGTGACTGACAACCTATCCAAAATAAGCCCCAGTCCTTCTAAGCCCGACTCATATAGGCTGGTCCGAACGGCTAGGAAATGGGTCCCCATATGGGATCCTTAGGTGACCACGAAGGGAGGCTATGGACCACCATGGAGGTGTTGAATAGACTTCGGAGTGTAACTGTTTGGAGTGTAGACTGAACCCAGGAACTTGGGTTCAGGCTCAGCTCCACCACATGACCTTGGGCAGAAGAATCTCACCTGTACGGTGGGAACAACAACCTTTGCAGGCATGTGGAGGGGGAGGTCATGAGGATCAGCTGAGATCATTCACGCGCATGGTACTGAGCGCCGTTTCCAGCATATAGTGAGTGCTCTCTAGATGTAGCCATGATTGTGCTAATGACAGAGGGTCTGTGTGGGACCCAGCGGGACTGGCCAGGAATGAGGACTTGTGGAGGTCCACAGGCGAGGATTAGAATCAGGAGGGAGAACGAGACACACAGGTGTGTTCCCAGGGCTGAGTTCTGTCCCCCCTCCCTGGGACCAGGGCTGAGGCCCTGGGATTCTCTCCCAAAGAGACTGGTAATAGAGTCCAGTTCTCCCCTACTTTGAAAGGAAATCTGGAGAGAGGAGCTGGAGGGAATGGAGAAAACTCTCTTTATTGTTATTTTTTTTTTTAATAAAATGGAAAGGAGCCCTCCAAGGGCATTTTGTGGGCTTTATTATTTGTGAAGGAAAACACACTTGTCTTTATCACCATTCTGTCTGTCTGAGAGGCTGAGCCGGTGAAAGGCAAGACCAGACGTTAATCCTAACATCTGACTTCTTGTTCCTCACTCAAGTAACATTCAGGGGTGCTAATAGGCTTAGGCCTTGTCAGCAGAGCCAAGACAATTTCAAGAACAAAATGAACGATGGAGCCAAGATCACAAAAGGGCCGCTCGTGGGAACAGGGCTGAGGAATCACAGTGGGTTAGGTGGCCTTGTTGCTGAAGGAAGGTGATCCAAAGGACTAATGACACCAGACATGAAATCAGCGGGAGAGCCTTCCAGAACAATCCGTGGCCGGGTCGTTCTCGTTGCCTCTTCCCCCTGGTATACGAATTTGCTCTTGGAACAACAGCAGTGGCATAATTGGAATCCATCTTCTGTGATTCTTTTCTCCCCCTCACATGATTTAGAATTAGTTCAATCTATTTTCAAAGAGTGTGACCCAATGACAGCATGGTGGCGGCGTCTTGAATTGCTTCCCTGTCCACCGGTGGAGTGGGTGGGTGTCAGCGCTGATTCATTATTCTCTCAGCGGGCTCCTTTGTTTCGAAAGCCACCGGGAATTATTACCAGCAATAGAGCTCTGAACCAAAGTAAGCTTTGCATAAAAATGCATTTGACTTAAGGGAAAACTCACAATACTGATTAAAAGTAACCCGGGATGGCGGACTTGATCAGGAGATCACGTCTGAATGGGGGCAGGCTCTATGACACGGTGGCCGAATCCGGCTTGAAGAAGCTGGCTCGGACTGCGCTTTTCTAAGAGGAGGTGATACTGATTAAGCGCCTGAAATTAATGGGCAGGGGCCATTAACATGCAGGGGACCGGTAGCAGGCAGAGGTTGTAAAACTGAAATTGCGCCAAGTCGCAGACATTTAGAACCTAATTTTAGAAACATCCTCCAACCCTTGGTGGTCTAGTGCTTTTGTCATTGGGAGTCAGTAATTGAATTTTCTGGACGTTTTGACCAGTGTGTAACTTTGTGAAGCCGATTACACAGCAGAACGCAATTTTTAGTCTGACCCTTAAAAGCATTACCTTCTGCTGTGTGATTAGAAAACATGCAGAGAGGGCCGCCCTTCTAACTGCACTTGATTTGGGGGAGAGCGAAGGAAAAAAACCCACCTCGCTCTTCTATGTAACCTAATAAGATTCATTTAGATTCTATGCAGATCATTTAATAACAGATTTTGTAAAACCTTAACATAAGGAGCCACCATAAAATGTATTACCTTTTATTACCCATACAGAGAATGACATTTTAGATGGTAATAAATCGAAACCCAAGAAAAGCTATTTGCTTTCTCAGGGTGCTCGGTGAACAACAGGGATACTGGCTTCCCGATATTATGCGGTGGCAGATACGGCCCCCCAGGGTCACCTGCGACAGCCCCCGACTGAGTTTGCTGAGGCGCATCTGAGCAACATTTTCTTGTCCCCTCCCCCCTGTTTTTGGAAAGGTCATTCTGATCTAAACCCATGGCTGAGGA
This sequence comes from Cryptoprocta ferox, assembly GCA_028646485.1. Classification (NCBI taxonomy): domain Eukaryota; kingdom Metazoa; phylum Chordata; class Mammalia; order Carnivora; family Eupleridae; genus Cryptoprocta; species Cryptoprocta ferox. The sequence continues at coordinate 51,942,672 of CM053563.1, forward strand.
TTTGGGATTCGGTTGTTCCACTTTTACTGTCCCCCTTCCATCTTAGACACCCCAGGAGTCGTGATGAGCCAGGAGTTGAGCCCGGGGTTGGGGCCGGCCAGGGGGTAGCTGCATGAGGTTGAGGAGCACCCAGCCCACCAGCACCAGGGCATGAAAAGACCTCCCTGGGTGTGGATGCCTCTCCAGGGGGTAAGGCTAGGGCGGGGAAGGACTTTCCCTGCTGGTTCTTGGAAAGCCAGAGGCTCATCAACCCTACCCTGCTCTGCAGAAGCCAGCCCTCCAGAGACAGTTCAGACTGTCCAATCTTGCCAGTCCCTGCGTTTGGACTGGCGCCCTCTGCAACCCTGAAAAGCAACTGTCAGGCCAAGCTTTCCGTATAGGGATCAGTCCAACCATCCCTTGATTTATTCATTCATCAAACATTAACGGAAAGTGCCAGGCACTGTACTCATTGTGTGGCTTTTCCCTGAGGGGTTTAGAATTCATTCTGTTTCATTTCCAAGAGTGTAACCCAATGACAGCATAAAGGCAAGGTCCTGGGGCACTGGGGATGTAGCAGGAATAAGTCAGAGATGGGGTCCTCACCCCCACAGAGGTCTATAGTGAATACTCAGAAAGTGACTCACATACTGGAAAACACACAGGTTGAAGAGAAGAATCTCCAATAAACCGATTCGGTATTTACCACTTAGTAGACGGGAGGCTCTTCATCTTCCTACTAGACAGATTTTGTGGGAAGGGTCCGGCTGACATTACGCCTGAAAGGATTGAAATGGAAATATTTTCCCGAGGAAAGGTAGTGCGTGCTAACTCTGGGAAGGAGGCAACCGGAAGTGAAATGGAAGAGGGTAGCAGGCGATGTGCACCAGACGGTGTGGGGGGCTGGTGAGCATCTCACTTCTCCGGGCCACTCAAGGAGCACTCTCCAGAGAAGATCATTCATTTCCTGTGGCTGCCGTAACAAACGACCACAAAATCTGTGGCTTCAAACAACACGCAGTTCTGGAAGCCAGAAGTCCAAAATGAACTTCACTGGGGTAAAATCAAGGTCTCAGAAGACTGGTTCCTTCCGGAAGCTCTACGGACCAGTCGGTCCCCTCACCTTACCTGCCTTCTGGAGGCTGCTGCGTTCCTGGGCTCATGGCCCAACCTCTATCTGTAAGACCTGCAGTGTCACCAACATCTTCAAATTTCTCTCCCTCTCCTCCCTTTCCTCCCTCCCTCCTTCTATTGTCACATCTTCTCTGACTCTGACCCTCCTGCCCACCCACCCCCCAGTTATAAGGACCCTTTGTGATTATTTTAGGATAATCTCGTCTCAAGCCCCTTTACCAAGTCACATTTTAAAGCCCCTTTTTGACACATAAGGTACCCTACTGACAGGTTTCAGGGAAGAGGACATGGACAACTTTGGGGACCATTATTCTGCCTATCACAAAAGGTATAAAAGATACAAAAGCTGGATGGCATTTAGAGCTCACCTCCACCCTGCATCATGCTTGACATTTGAACCTGACACTGAGCATCTCAGCGTAACTCCAGAGACGGACAGGTGAAGAGGAAATTGCTATGAGTGTCATAAGTCAACCAAGAGGAAAACATCCGCCATAATGCATAGACAGGGCTAACACAAAAGAAGAAGATGGAACTTTGGGAAGAGCAGGAAAACTTTAGGCGGGGAAGCAACATCTAAGGAAAGTGTATACAGCTTTGGACAGGTAGCTTTCGGGGGCAGGGAACGTGTGTAGAGACGGCCTCCCAGGCGCAGGGCACCGTGTGAGCAAAGATGTAGGAATGGCCCAAGCTGGTGGAATGGCACCGAGTCCGGTGTTCCGGGACTGTAACTGTGAGTGAGGAACGCTAGGAGGTCGGGCCACGACAAGTGCATCTTGTGTGCTTCAGGAACTTGACTGCTATCCTGTAGTGGCTGAAGAGCCGCAGAGCCGCTAAGTGTCTAGGGCCAGGTGGTGGTTTCGGTGGCTCGCTCTGGCTGGCGTGGGGTGGAGTGTGGTTTGGAAGGGAGCAGAGCGGCTGGTCCGGGAGCTGCTGGAACAAGTCAGGTGAGAAATACCGGGGAGCTGGAAGTCAGGCATGGTGGCTGCTGACAGAGAAAGGGGGTGTCCTCCAGAGGGGGTGGGGCCAAATCAGTAGCGCCTGCCCATTGGCTGTCTGAAGTGGAGAGACAGAGGGGCTGCCGAGGGCCACGCAGGGGGGCAGCTGGAGCTTCAAATCCAGGAGGAAGGGCTGTGTTGCAGGGGAGCATGAGCTCCCATTGGCCCACGGAAGCCGAGGGAGAACATCCATACGGAGACATCTAGAAGATGACTCTGGAAGCAGCTATTTAGTGTCTTGAAGGGAGTATCTGGAGAAAGGGCAAAGAAAGGAAAAGTTTGGCAAACAGTGCGTCCTGTTTTTCTTTAAATTGTCTCATAAACAGGCAAGTTTTGGTTAAAATCTCTAAGAGGGCATGTTGACCTGTCTTTAGCAAATGCTCATTGGGACTGTGCTAATCAAAGTGCAGTGCTCAGATCAGCAGCACCAGCCTCGCCTAGAAACTTCCTGGAAGTGCACATGCTTGGCCCTAGCCTGGACCTCCTGAGCCATAAGCCCCGGAAGTGGGCTGAACAGCTGTGTTTCAGTGCGCCCACCAGCTGATTGGAATACACGCAAGCCCAAGAAACACCGACTCAGACAATATGTATAAAGCACCTACCAGTACCAGCCGAAACATTGTGGAAACATTGAGACCATAGAGAAAGAGCACTTTACATTTAATTTTACTCCATCTTTTAGGATCTATATTTCCTTGTCTGAGACTGATAAACCTGAGAAATTCTCAGGATTCCCTTCCTCGGTTTCCTCGCCTTGAGCCTTGAAGGTGGGCCTGGCCCGGATGATCTCTGAAATACTCTCAAGAACCAATAGGCTGGGTCTCGTCACCTCACGAACCTTGACTCCAGGCACACCAGTGACCCTGTCATAGCGGGCCACCTCCATGCTGGTTCCCAGGGTCTCCTTTCTGCTCTGAATGCTCCCCCCTCACACCCATCCTCCGAAATGCAGCTCCAGCCTGCATTAACCCCAAGCCGCCGAGAAGCCACCATAGCCCCCCTCCCCCAGCCTCACCTTTCACACCTGGACCCACTGACCACGCGTTCCACACATGCCGCCTAGGGCCTTGTGGAGCTGCTCGCACACATTTTATATGCAGCCAGTCTCTGAGTTCTTTGAAGGTGGGGATTATATTTTACATTTCTTGTTCCCACAGTGTCCTGACCTGAATCAGAATCAGCCTTCAGTTGTTATTGAACGACGGAATTTAATGGCCTTTAGGATTAATAGCCTCCCATCTTCTCTCCTAGTAATTCACTTCCACGTCAAGACCCCATTTCTAATCCTGTAGGAGGTTATTCTTTTCAGCAGGAATGTGTTCTTAATGCCCCCCACCCCCCATGTCTGGGTCAAGTGGCCTCTCCTGTGTGATGCCTCAGCATTCTTCTTACTCCTGTCTCATCGTACTGAAATTAACTGGGGATTATTTCTCTCTTTTTTTTAACTATATTCATTTTTAGAGACAGAGAGAGAATGAGTGAGGGAGGAGCAGAGAGAGGGGGAGAGAGAATCCCAAGCAGGCTCCGTGCTGACAGCGGGACTCCATCTCACGATCCGTGAGATCATGACCCGAGCCACGATCAAGAGTCAGATGCTTAACCTACTGAGTCCCCCAGGTGCCCCTCTGGGGATTATTTTGACCTCCATGTGGTTCCCTTTCCTTATCAGTGCCATCTAGCCCAAAGTCCCATGCATAGTAAGCACTCAATAAATGTTTGGTAAATGAAATACACCCCATATGGCCTTCCTGACACCCGATGTTCCGACCCCCTTCTCATAGATGTTAGCTGGCACACTTAGGATATTTATCGCGTTGTACCTTGACTTTTGTTTATTTATCTAGAATATAAATGCACCAAAAACATCACATCCAAGCAGAGTTACCTGAACCTAGCAGACACTGTATCAGTGTTTCAGTGGCATCAACCTGAATGTCAAACGTTTTCCATCTTGGGTCTAAGGAGGGTGATTTTTCCAAGAACTCTACGAACGCCACTGGCCGTTTATTTACTGTAACTCATCAGTAACATCGGAAGATGTACACCGCTCCTGGAAATGTTTTATTTGATTTTGGTGTCCCTCCACCTGAAATCTATCACTTACGTTATTCCAACTACATATTTCTAAGAGGCAGTGTTTATTTCCCCTGTTGCTTCCCCACCCTGCTGGCTTTGTCAGCAACCAGTAAATCTGGGGAAATGAGCTCGGCCTTCTCCTCACCCAGAAGACCCCAGCCGGGAATGAAAACACAGCAGGTGACAGCCAAGAACGTGAATGTTCCCATTAGCACCGAGGAGCAAGGTGAACGGAGGCCTAAAGACAAACACAAGTCAAACGGACTCGCGCTCTCACGTGGGAAGATGGAAGAAAGGCACTGACCGTCTGCGGTGGGAATAAGGCGCATTTTACGAGGAAATGTATGTGGTTCCGGCTGGATTTATGGACTACCTATCCCCGGTGTTGTGTGGCCAGAGTGGATAAATCAAACTCCAGACAGACAACAACTCGTTCTGCTTCAGATAATGTTTTCACCAATCTGTTTGCAGTATTTATAGACCAGGTGTCATGTGCAGCTAACCCGGAGAAGAATGTGTGGTCCCTGACCAGGTGCCGTATCATAAGGGGTCTGCACTGCTCAGCCTGGGTCAAGCTGATGAATAAATGAATCACATGATATATGTGCTATCGATCCCATGTCAGTATGTCTCATTAACAATACCTTAAATGTTAGACAACAAAGGGATTTTTTGAAGAATTTTTAAAATTTATTATAACGTTTTTTTATTTCTTATTTTTGAGGAGAGAGAGACAGAGCATGAGCAGGGGAGGGGCAGAGAGAGGGGGAGACACAGAATCCGAAGTAGGCTCCAGGATCCGGGCTGTCAGCACAGAACCCGACGCGGGGCTCAAACTCACCAACCGCGAGATCATGACCTGAGCCAGAGTCGGACTCTTAACCGACTGAGCCCCCCAGGCACCGCTGTTTGACAACAAAGAGATTTATCTAAAAAGACTTGTTACAGATTTCCTTGACTCCTATAGCCCATGGATAAGCTAGAGCCAGCTCTTACTGGCTCACAATAACCGATTGCGTCCACAGTAGTCTCTCCTTACTTGCAGGGAAATGTTCCAAGTCCCCTGGTGGATGCCTGAAGCCATAGGTAGTGCTGAACCCTCTATAGATTGTTCTTTCCTGTATGTCCATACCTGTGATAAAGTTTCATCTATAAATTAGGCACAGTAGGAGATTAACAACAATAATAAAGTAGAACCACTAAAACAGTAAATACACTGTAAGTCATGTGAACGTGCCCCTCTCCCCCAAAATATCTTATTGTGATCACCGCCCTTCTTGTGATGACTTGAGATGATAAAATGCCCACATGATGAGCTGTAGCGAGGTGAACATCAGATGTAGGCATCTGATGTGGCATCAGGCTGCTGTTGACCTCCTGACACCATGTCAGAAGGAAGAGCGTTTGATTCCAGACCGTGGTTGACCACGGGTAACAGAAACCAGAAAAATCAAAACCGAGGATAAGAGGGACCACTTTCCAGCCATGCAATCGACCACGTCATGTTGGTAGCTTGGAATCGGCCACAGTAGGAGTATTTAAGCCACCAAAACTGAACGACACTACAAACCTGGAGAGCCTGTTGTCAAGCACTACAGACACACCACTCTGTGTAATTCATTATTTTAGTAAAACATATCCATAATTGACTAATTATTGTGTAACTCTGATGTGCCAGGCACTGAATTAGGACCAGGGAGGCAAAGGTCTCCACAAGACAAGGTCCCTGACCTCGTGGAGCTCAAATGGGCAGAGTTGAGACAGCCAACAAACAAACAATCAATAAACAAGAATATGACAGACTGTGATTAAGTGCTGGAGGAAAACTGGATTAGTTATTTATTGTTGCATAACAAATTACCCCAAAACATAATGACTTCCGATCATAGATATTTATTACCTCATGATGTCTGTGCTCGGGAGTCTGGGCACGACTCAGCTGTATCCTCTACCTCGTGGGTTCTCACAAAGCTGCAGCCTGCGTGATTGCCCCAAATTCTGCAGCGCTGTGAGAAGGTGTGACTGGGAAAGATCCATTTCCAGGCTCATTCAGTGGTTGTCGGCAGCATTCGATACCTTTTGACTGTTCCTAGTGGCCACACACCGTTTCTTGCCACACTTTTTAAAGACTTTCCAGGGCGCCTGGGTGGCTCAGTCGGTTGAGCGTCCGGCCTCGGCTCAGGTCATGATCTCGCAGTTCGTGGGTTCAAGCCCCACGTCAGGCTCTGTGCTGACAGCTAGCTCAGGGCCTGGAGTCTGTCTTCAGATTCTGTGTCTCCCCCTCTCTCTCTCTCTCTGACACTCCCCTGCTCACGCTGTCTCTCTCTCTCTCTCTCAGAAATAATTAAAACATTAAAAAAATTAAAAAATAAATAAAAGACTTTCCAGAAGATTCTACAGCATGGTAACAGCAGCTATCTGGTGAGCACTTACGTACGCTTGCCTCTGTGCTTAGCACTTTACGCTACCTACTTTGATCCTGACTCTTGAAGTGTCATTATTCTCCCCATTTTACAGGTGAGGAAACTGAGCAAAAACAAGTTAAGTAACTTGACCGGGTTGCTCAGCTACTAAATGGTGGAGCCACTTCCTAAGTGCTTTGCTGTCAGGTCCCTGCCTTTTTGGTGCTCCAGTGCAGTGAAGAGTGACCAGCAGCAAATGAACAGGAATGAGACTGGAGGAAGTAGTGGTAGAAAGTCCAAAGATGGTGACCCCGACCGCGAGGGGCACTGTGGTGCTGCATCCATTAGCCAGCTCGTGGCTTTTGTCCTAAGCTTTCCCTGGACCATGACCACGAGTGAGCTGAGAGACAGCACTTTGGGCCATGCACAAAAGTACTCTATATCTTTTGTCAAAGATTCTGGGTTTCCCAGAGGTATGGATTGATTGGATTCCATCTTCTTCAGAAGAAGTTCAGAATGCACTACAACAAGAAAGTCATATTATTGATGGGGTAGAGCTCCACATTCAAGCTCAAAGGCCAAAAGTTTTGCAAGAGCATCAAACATCTGAAGAAGGGAAAGATTTTTGAGACTCTTACTGCCTACCTATTACATAAAGTAAACAAAAGTGAAAGAAAAAGAAATAGAGGTAGAAATGTCAACATTGAGAAAAAGTGGGGTGCCGTGGGAAGACATCCAGTTGGGACAAAGTGTGCGATGTGTTCAAGACAACGCAAGAGAATGGTGGGGTGCCGTGTGGGTTAATGGCAAAACCTTTTTCCATGTATCTTTTATCTGTTGATTTCCCCCCACAGCTACCATTATGCTTGTTATTAGTGATAAATGTTCCGTTAAACGCATGCTCGTCTGAATGTCGCCGTGGCTCTGTAAAACATCAAGGTTCTGGTGATCGATTATGTGCCATATTTAATGACAAGGCTCGAGTCTTGGTTTTTTCTAAATGAAATGTGTGGTGTTTAAAAGAGTGTGATCAGTGAACCTGGCCTGTGTCTGTGGAGATACACCCAAGGATTTTTTCTGGTAGCTACACCGTCTTCCTTTTGTTTCTGGGGTATCTATTAACTGATAGCTAGTTTACACCCAGGAGGAGATAGCAAGTGCTTGACTCCAGAATGCACACACAGATGCAGGACTGCAGAATGCAAGCATAACAGGTGCAGGAATGCAGAATGCAAACCAAGAGAGCAGCCCGACTCGCTTAGATATGTCTTACCGATCAAATAGCTGAAAATAAAACCAGAGCAGCCGGTTTAATGTTCCCGGTTTTGACACGGTACATTCCTTGGTCAAAATAAAATCTCCTCTCCTTGAGCTAGAGCTCCCCAAAGTATAAGCCATTCCCTGAGAATAAATGACTCTGGTTTGGAAATGCCACCGTTATGTTCAGACCTTTGAGATATAATTTAGTTCAGGGCAACAGTAATATATCATCATTAACGATAATGAAAGTAAATCGCCCACCTTGTTCGCTGCGTACCGGCTAGGTGGTGGGGTCAAAAGCATGGTCCCTGCCCTTGAAAACTTTGTCATCCACTTCGGGAGATAGTAAATGGCCATTCAGAATAAACCCAAACAAGGAACATAGCCTTCATATCGGTCAGGGTAGGCTAAGCTCTTCAAGGAACTTCCCTTAAAGCTAAAGAATGCTTGGGGGGCATGGGTGGCTCAGTCCATTGAGCATCAGACTTTGGCTCAGGTCATGATCTCACAGTTCATGAGTTCGAGCCCCACATCCGGCTCTGCACGGACAGTGTGGAGCCTGCTTGGGATTCTCTCGCTCTCCCTCTCTCTCTGCCCCTCCCCAACTTGTGCATGTGCATTCTCTCTCTTAAAAAAAAACAAAAAACAAAGAATGCTTTGTTTTTGGAGATCCAGGCCTCTTTCATTTCTAGGAAATGGAAAACATGGAGGATTATGTGGGAGGTTTGGGGGCCGCACCAGGGTCGCTTCTGCCCATATTCCATCGGCCAGGATCAGCCCTGCTAGTTCACCTAGCTGGATACCCTGGAATGAAAAGAAATAGGATTGGGTGCACCAGTAGCCTTGGCTTGCCACAGGTCCCTTTGGGTGCAGGCCACTGAAACTGATGCTGGCTGGCTTCGGGGCCAAAAAGACTGTCCTGGAAAACCCTGGGGTGTGTTCCAGAATCAAGGGAAACGTCGGAGCCGGGGGGCTCTTCGGTCCCAGATCTCAGCGGTGCAGCTCCTGTCTTTCCAGTTAGAGCAGCACCATCAGCCTAACTCAGCTTGAAAGCCTCTTTCTTTTTTTTTTTTTTTAGTTTATTTGTTTATTTTGAGAGAGAGAAAGCATGAACAGAGGAGGGGCAGAGAGAGAGGGAGAGAGAGAATCCCAAGCAGGTTCCACGCTGTCAGCGCAGAGCCTGGTGCAGGGCTCAGACTCACAGACCGTGAGATCATGACCTGAGCTGAAATCAAGAATGGGACGCTTAACTACTGAACCCCCCTGAAAGGCTCTTTCTCCTGGAGGTGACCACCCCGGTGTCCCCAATGAGCCCTGGCAGACTTGGGAGACATAGACACAAGCATCGGGTGAGATCCTCGTGCTGAGAGAGAGCAGCTCGGTCTTGAGAGAACGGTGAGGCCTCCCACCCCCCGTTCAGCTCACCCGCCGAGAGACGGACCAGCCGGACGGCTGCAGGTCTCGGCCTCCAGAGGCGGGGTGCCTTCCTCGCGGGCAGAGAGAAGTACCACAGGGGAAGGGGTCCCCCCAAAGCATTCAAGGAGGCAAAATCCTTCTCCTGCGCCCGGGAGTAAACGCGGAAAGAGGTCAGCGGGTTTGCACTGCCTTCTGTCTCCCCGGTGCCCAGAGTCCCAGAATCGGATTGTCCCAGCAGGGACTAGGGAGTTCCGTGTGGCCAGTCAACTAGCGCAAGGGGGACAAACATCGACACGCGGCCACCGGGGCCCAGTTCTCCGGATCGCGGTCCTTCCTAGAGACTGGGGCGGCTGTGGGCTGCTTAGGCGTCTTTTTCAGCTGAGGACTAAGGGCGAGGGACAGCTGAGCAGTTTGGAAATGAGCACACGTACGCGCACTTTACCTAAGAGTGACCTCAGGACCTAGGAATTCACAGAAGGCTTCCTGGAGAAGGCGCAGCTGGCATGGGAAGTAGGTCAGAGCTGAGTGGATGCTGTTTGTGTAAGCGCGAGGGCGTTCAGGTGACATTCTCTTCTCAGACTTCCAGCTTTCAAAGGAGGTTGGTTTTTGCTACTGTTGTCATTGCAAAAGCAATAATGTTTATCACAGGAAAAAAATATCCCCAAATACTGATAACCCAGCGGACTTTTTATCTTAAGAGTTGATTTTAAAGAAGAAAACTTTGGGGGGCGCCTGGGTGGCTCAGCTGGTTAAGCGTCTGACTTCAGCTCAGGACATGATCTCATGGTTTGTGAGTTCGAGCCCTCACAAACCCCTCAGCTGAGCGTCCGACTTCAGCTCAGGGCATGATCTCATGGTTCGTGAGTTCGAGCCCCGCGTCAGGCTCTGTGCTGACAGTTTAGAGCCTGGAGCCTGCTTGGGATTCTGTGTCTCCCTTTCTCTCGGCCCCTCCTCACTCACACTCTGTCTCTCTCTCTCAAAATTAAATAAATCGTAAAAAATGAAAAAATATATACGTGCATATAAAAAGTGTGTGCCCACACGCATGTGTGTGCTGTGGGGGAGGTAAGGAAGGAGACCACAGACAACTCGTGACAGTTACCGCCTGGAGGTGGGGCTGGGGAAGCGTGGAAGAGAGTCCTCACCTTCCACTCTAGAAATGACTGTATTGTTCCCAGTTCCCTTACAGTCACTGGAAACTCCTCCCATAATAAAAGCATGTTTTAATAGTAGCCTTGAGCTTGCCAGAAAATTGAGACTTTGGGAACATCTCAGCCCAAACCTTGCACTTTATCTCCTTAATTGTCTAATTGATTTCCTACTGGGTTAGTCAATCTATTTCTCGTTGCAGTCATAAAGTTTTATTTACTTCAGGAGACAGGAATGGGCTGGTTCATTTTTTTTCCAGTTATTTATAAAATTTGTTAAGTTACAAGAGAGTTAAAGCCAATGTGTCCTTCCCTTTGAGCTGTCATGGGAATTTGTACATGTCTCTGGCCAACCATGTCTCCACGCTGTCACGGTTATACGTGAATGTGCCTGTGCTTGACCCTGAACTTCCCTCAGCTCCTCGAAGAAGCGGACTCTGTTTTCCCATCCCTGTATCCCCAGCACAATATTTAGACTAGATGTTTAGTAACTTCCAGTTAAATGGACACAAAGACTAATGAAGGAAAAAATTAGAATAACTTTCTCTGGTCGAAAAAAAAATGTTTCTGTGGAGGGGAACATGTTCAAAGGAAAAATAATGTATTCAAGAAATGATTGCAGTGCTGTTATGAAGAGCCTATTGTGATCTTGCTCTCACACTTTCTTGCAAATAACCAGATAATTGATCACAGTGTTCGTTGCGGTATTAGTCAAAACTCTCTTGTTGCTACTCATGGAACATTTAATTTAGATGTCTTAGGGAAAGGAGAAATTTATTAGCTCATGGAAGTCACAAAATATGAGGGGAAAATTCTGGCTTCAAAGATGATGATTAAATGGCTCAGGTGAGGCTGAAGGAACTCCATCTCTACCTCTCAGCTCTGTGTTATCGACTCTCTTGGGCTAACTTTCTCTGTGTGTTTGCAAACGGCCACTCCCAGCTCCATATTTATGTCCCACCCTCTCCCAGTAAACAGAAAGAGAACTTCTTTTACCTAAGAGTACTGAAAGAAGTATGTCCTAGAATTGCGTTACAATCCTGGGTGGCCTAACTTGGGTTATGTGCTCATCACAAGATCATGGGAATGGGAGACCCCCCGACTGTCCAGGCCTGAGCCACGTGACTGTCCCTAGATCACAGCTAGAGTCAACCCTACCTGAACTCCACCTGTGCGGAGAGGGAGGAAGGGGTGATGTCCCCAAAGGATTTATAGCGTGGGTCCGAGGGGAAGAGGGAATCGACACTGGGAAACCAAAGCAGCACGTATCCACTACCATTGTCGTGCGTGTCCATAGTGACCTGCGTTGTATGTTGGAGCCGGCCAATGCTGTGAGGAACTCACAGCCCTGTTAGCTAGATCGCTGTCACAGAACCACGCTCGGCCACCGGTTTGCTTCATGCAGCAAAGTCAGCTGTTCTTTAGGGACAAGCCTTACCTGGAATCATAAATGTTTTGGTAGGACCGATAGGAAGATTGGTCAGATCTTGTAGGTAAGCAGTAGTGACCCTTGAACAACACCGGTTTGTACTGTGTGGATAATATGTGGATTTCTTTCAGTAAATACAACATAATTAATACTCTCCAAGTGTTTTTCTCTTCCTTATGATTTTCTTTTGTCTAGCTGACTTTATTGTAAGAATACCGTATATTATATATATATATATATATATATATATATATATATATATATAACATACAAAACGTGTTAATCGATTGCTTATGTTGTTAGTTGGGCTTGCAGTCAACAAGAGGTTCTTAGCAGTTAACTTTTGGGGACTCAAACGTTACACATAGATTTTCAACAGCATGAGGGTTCAGCACCCGAACGCGTGCGTTGTTCAAGGGTTAACTGTACAGAGCATTAAAATGTTTATGACTCAGTGATTCCACTTCTTAGAATCTATCATTCAAAAAAAATAGTCAAAATGTATCAAAAGCTTCTTGAATAAAGATGTTCATTGCAGGGGCACCTGGGTGGCTCAGTCAGTTAAGTATCTAACTCTTTGATTTCGGCTTAGGTTATGATCTCACAGTTCTTAAGTTCACACCCCAAATTGGGCTCCATGCTGATAGTGCAGAGCCTGCTTGGGATTCTTTCTCCTACTCATGCTCACTTGCTCGCTTGCTCTCTCTCTCAAAATATATAAAACTTAAAAATATTTTTTAAAAAGATGTTCATTGCAGTGTAATTTGAAATTGTCAAAAGTGTTTAAAGGCTAGAAATAACCTAAAGTCCTAATGATAGAAGATGATGAAGTAAGTTATATATTATGCATATCATTATATTTTATTCAACCCTTAAAATGATGTCAAGGAATGATACTTGCCAGTGATATTACATGGGGAAAAGGACTATTAAGTTTACCATGATCTCTTCAATATCCAAAAACACTCATAATTTATTATTTTTATGTTTCAATGCTTCCAGAATCATGCAACATTTTATTAGAAAAGTGAAAAGGTTAACCAAGTTATTAGACCTGGCTAGCGACCAGTGTATGCCCAGAGACCCTCAGGAAAGATTCTGAAAATGGGCCAATGGGTTGGTTTCATGTGGTGCCACTGAAGAACTTAGGGCAAATAGTAAGGCCAATCCAACTTGTGGGTTTTGATAAGTAGAAAGTCACTGACATGAAGCTGATGACTTTCCAGCTTCGGCTAGAGCGTAGGTGGAACTGAACCAGACACAACCAGAGTCCCCTCGAGCTGGATTTGGTGTTAAGTTCTGTTTGCGCTCAGTGATTAGAAAACGGTGTGACCTTCCATCCTCCTGCAGCTCATTTCACAGTATATACATGTATCAAATCATCATATGTGCTCCTTAAACTTACACGATGTTATATGTCAACTGTATCTCAATAAAGCTGGGTGGGCAGAGGGGAACATGGTGATAATTCTGTCCAAGGAGTATATTAACATCCCACTCATTCTCTCAAATCTGAGTTGAGAGCCTTCCAAACCATATAACAGAACTCCTACTCCTTAAGTTAGTAGCTCAGAAGTTCTTAGTTAAGAAGCAACCAATTAAAGATGCCCCAGGGAGCCAGCCACCCTTTAAAAATACTGAAAAGTTTTGGGGACAGCTAGCAGTGAGTTATTAAAATATACATTGTAAAACTTCTGGCTTTAGAAGGAAATTCTAGATCCCTACTGGGTTTTTGGTTTTTGCTTCCCATGGTATTTCTTAATTCGTGGCTGGTGTAAGCAGTAGTCTTTGAAACCATTATACCAACGGGGCTATTGACAACGCGCAGGATCTTTTATTTTTGTTATTGATGGCGATGCAACATGAACTCTGTGAGTAATTAAGCAAACACTCCAAAGCGGTTTAAGCAAATAAGGAAAATTAATGCCGTAATTAGCTAAAAAGTCCACAGGCAAGATTGGCTTCGGGCCTGGCATGATGAAGTGATCTAATACAATCACTGGGAAGCATTTCTTTTCTTCCAGGGTCCAAGTCTAGTTCTACCAGTAGCTTGGGTTCATTCTCAGATGGGCTTCCCCACCACACCCCTGCCACGGTCATGAGATAGCTCATCTAGCGCCCAGGCTAAAGGCTTCCAGACTCAAACCACAGGGGCACACAGCTTCCTTCTCCCAAATGTCAAACACAGGTCCTGAGCCAGGACGAGTTGCCGTGCCCTTGGGATGGCCTACACTTACTTGCTACTTCTAATCAGGGCTCATTCCAAAAGTTGGCCACGTGGACGGTGGGGAAAGACAATCCAACCCAAACCACATGGGCAAAGAGTAAGTGATGGGTAGATCCACTAAGAAAATGTGGGGTCCTGCCTTACCAGAAGAATGGGGTGCTCTTGACCCAGGTAAGCAAATCCATCCCAGAGGCAATGTAAAGGCAGGGACTGGTGTTTACCTATCACCGCCCTCCTCATCTTGGGGTCAGGGCCACTTGGTTAGTTGTTCTGAGTATTTAAACATAGTAGCAGGATGCTGTCAAATATTCAGATGAAGGCTTATGTGCATTAAGGGAGACAAATTGCCTGTGTTATATTGATCATCATGGATTAAAATACATTTTCCGGGGCGCCTGGGTGGCTCAGTCGGTTGTGCGTCTGACTTTGGCTCAGGTCATGATCTTGAGGTTGACGGGTTCGAGCCCCACATCGGGCTCTGTGCTCACGGCTCAGAGCCAGGAGCCTCCTTCAGATTCTGTGTCTCCCTCTCTCTCTGCCCATCCCCCACTCACACTCTGCTTCTCTCTGTCTCAAAAATAAAAATAAACATTAAAAAATTTTAAATGCATTTTCCAAATTTAACAGAGCATGAAAGACAAAAATGACTGCATAATGACATAAAAGAAGGGCGGCACAAGTGACTAAACCAAGTCAGTTATGATTTTTTCACCTGTAAAATGGGAGCAATAAATGCACCTTAACACACTTGTTAGATTAAGCACAAAGTCCAGTACCCAGTGCTTGGCTATCAGGTTGTTCAGGAGCAATGAGTTCCAAGAGCCACTGTCTTAGCCCGAATCTCACCATCAAACAGCCGCCTTTCCAGATCCGCTTGATGAGGTCACGGTGAAATTAAATATATGGGTGTAAACATCAAACATGCGTTGTATCCCCAAAGCCCAGAAACGAAAGAGCCTGGAGTACATCAAACGTCCCTTTAGATAAGGACAGAAAATAGATTCCACCCCCACGGCCATGCCCAGTCTATGAATCGGGACTGTGTTGCATTAGAGAGACTCCAAAGGCATGGTTATACAAACAGGTGCAAGTGCTGTGGGTGTAAGGGGGAGGTTGGGGAGGAGGACGGGGAGGACGCAGAGCAGCCCACACCTGGACACCATCTTGTCTGTGTGTTTGCCCTCTGTAGACTCTGGAAAACCCCAAGTATGAACTGATCATCGAGGCTCAAGACATGGCTGGACTGGACGTCGGCTTGACAGGCACAGCCACAGCGACCATCATGATCGATGACAAAAACGATCAGTCTCCAAAATTCACCAAGAAAGAGGTAAGCGCCTGGAGCCCCAGCACCCCTGCGGCTCACAGCCCTGATCGCTGATCAGGATTAATCCCATGCACCGCGTGCAGCCCCGGGCTGGCTTCTGGTTGGCAAAATCAAAGTGCCGCTTTGTGGGAAAGGGGGTGCTGTTTTGCCAGAACACTTTCGCATATTTGTGTCTTTTGTGCGCGTGTAAAGTTGAAAAGCGCTTTGTGCGAACAAAAGCACTGAATCTTGTTAAAGTCGGCGAGAAAAGAACTTCTAATGCCAAAGCGCCTTTTCCATGGTTTTATTGGCGTTATTTAGCGCTGAGTTATGAGAGGCCCATTGTGGTTTTAGCATAACAATAAGTTTTTTTTTCAGCAAGTACAGATTGAGAGGCCAGACGGAACAGCGGCAAGAAGGTAAAGCAGATTTTCTTGGCAATAACAAGGTGGCCCAGGAGCTTATAAATAACAGCCAAGTTAGCTTGTCCGGGAGAGCCGTTATTTACTCTCACCTCTCGTGCTTTTATGATTATGGATCATGGCTGCGGGTCCCCATTTATTCCAGTGGGGCAAGTGTTTGGGGACGGGCTGAGTACACAAAATCACATTCAGTTGCTGACTTTGTGTCCAAACGGGGAACTTACTTGCACCACGCCTCTGATGGAAATGTGCTAATGCCATGGCTCCTTTGGGGGTCAGGGCGAGAGCCAATGATCTGACACCCCACTTACTGACCCAGAGCCTAGACTCGGTAAAGACAGCCCTTGCCATTGGTAGTGCCTGTGTATCCACCGCCACCAACAGGGCTCCCACCTTCATCCATTGCCTCGTTGGACAGTGCGAGGTTGGTTTCATTAACCCCTTTTTTTTTTTTTTTACCAGTAAGGACGCTTCTTTTCAGCTCAAAGAATCTAGATAACTGCTCCAAGGTCATGGGCAGAGGAGGTGGCAGAAATGAGATATGGACATACCTCCTGGTGAGCCATGCGACTGCTCCCCAGGCTGTGCTTGATGCTTCCCGCCCTCCCTGGCATTCAGACAAAAAGGCCCATGTCTGGATTTGTGGTTAACTCACCCGTCTCTCGAGAGTCCCAGGGCTACCCCAGATGGCTCAGGAGAGGTGGCCTGTCCGGCTCCCCAGTGCCCTCTCCCCTGCCCCTCAGACACACATGACTCATTGAGGGTGGAAATCTCCCCGTCTCCCTCGGGGGGTCTTGGGCACTCAGAATCCAACCTCAACATGGCAGAGGCCAAAGCAGCTGATATGGCTTCATTCTACTGCTTTCCAGGACATGCCCCTATGACCGCTAAAACAGGTGGCTCGCTATTCCCGGCTTGCCCAAACTGGTATCCCCAAAATACTAGTTTTACGAGTGTCACCATTGTGGGGCAGGGGAAGACTTCAAGGTCAACTAGATGTTGGAAATACTGAGTTGAATAGAAAAAAAAAGATTTCTTTTACTGCAGTGCTTCGAGGTGACTTTAAAATGTTTTGCGTTTCTCTAATGGGAGTAGGTACAGTTTGTAGGGTTCTTCAGACTTACCTGGCCCCAGGAGTAAGTTCCTGGGTGACCTCATCGTATCTCACGAGCTGGTGTCCCATGGACTATTCCCTGGCGGTACTGGTTTATCTTCAGAATTTCTGTTTCCAAAAAAGTGCTAAAGCCATGTTTTAATATTCAATATAGACACAGTAATGAAAATAACAGTGGGATAATCCCAGTCTAAAGTAAGAAGGTCTATCAATGTGACCAAGTGTGTGAGACTCATTAGTTTTACCTCAGCATAGCCCCGAATGTAGCGCCTGTGACCCGGGAAGACAGAAGTGTGTGCCTAGTCACAAACTAGATGCCACGCATGAGAGATTTGTAGTGTTGTCGTCGATACCCCTGACTTCAAGGAAAAACTGAACATAATTCTTAAGTAGAGTAGGAGACCCTGAGTAGCGTCATGGAAAATGGGTTCGCCTGTGGGTATCGGCAAGAGCACAGAACTTCTCTTTAAATGGACATTGGACAATAAGCTGGAGATTCCCCGCGAGGTGAAGGTGATGTCTCAACTCATACAAAAATAAAAAGTAATGAAATGAGAGGAATCGGTAACCAGCAAGTACACAAAACTCTCCCTCTAGGATATTAGATTGTCCTAAAGTAGGCTTTATCCAACGTTGGATAAATTAAATTCACAGTTAAATTTTCTAACGTGTTCTGGAAAGGGTGATGATTTTCTTTGTGGTTGTAAAAGGATTCGTGCATTTAGGATGCCAGAATTGCCAGAGAGGGGAAGAGATGGGGTCTCGGACCAGAACTGGGTTCAAGTCCGGCCATGGATCCAAGCCAGTTAACCACTTACATTCTAGTTTCTTCACCTGTTGTTGGGGCTGATGGTAGAGCCTAGCTCAGTAGGTTCTTGTGACTGTTGAGTGAGCCGATGATGGAAAGCATTTAGATAGTGCTGGTCACCCACCAGTTCTCATTGGTGATGAGAAGAGTGGTACCAAGGCAGGCAATGGTGAGGACAGTGCTGAGATAGAAGCTGTGGTGAAGAAGATGGTGGTGGGCAAGATGGTGGTGATCATGGCAGTGGTGTTTCTAAAATGTAAAAGGCTGGGGCGCCTGGGTGGCTCAGTCAGTTAAGCATCCGACTCTTGATTTCAGCTCAGCTCATGCCAGTCCATGAGTTCGAGCCCCATGTCAGGCTCTGCACTGACAGCCCAGAGCCTGCTTGCCATTCACTCTCTCCCCCTCTCTCTATCTTCCCCTCCCCAACTGTCTGTCTCTGTCTCTCAAAATAAATAAATAAACATTTAAAAATATATATAAAATGTAAAAGGTCAACTGACGTTCTTATCCAAAGGGCCATCTCTTCTCCACGTTGAAAGGCTGCTGGTTTCCTCTAAAGTGACCTACGAACCTGCTCAGTCCCTTTGAAATGCATGACTAAGACGCTAGAGTTCAAGGGGAGAAGGAATTCTGGAGGCGAGGTGGCAGAATCAGTAAAATGTATCACTGTGAATAAAAGCAAAACAGCCCAAGAGAAACCTGCCAGTGGCAGGAGGAGAATTCCTGAGAAGTCAGTCCAAGGGTAGTGGCCTCTGGGGTATGGAAGAGTTAGGACAGTAGGATGTATGAGGAGCAGAGAGGAACCCTGGCGCTCATGATCTTGAAGACGGAATAATAAACATCAAGGTGTAATCATTCCAGATTGGAAATGGTGCTCATTTGGGTTTGAGAATGTCTAGAAAACTGCCCAAGGAAATGTTGTCTTCTAGAAGTTTCCACATATATTAGGACATTTCGTAGGAAGTTCATAGGAGTATATGGTTGTTTTGTTTGTTTTAATTCTATGTGACGTGATCTTCCACCTGTAGAGATACTAATATTTTTTTATCTGTTTGAAAGAGAAGTTATGTGTGGCCTCAAGTAACAGAGATGGAAAAAAACACTGAGTTAAATGAGATAGAGGTATGGTTTCTCTCACATAACAGTGTGTAGGTAGACAGTCCCAGGTCAGTGTGGTGACACCAAGACATCACCAGTTTCCAGATTCCTCTTATCTTCTCTACCTTCTCCAAGGCTGCCTCTGCCTCGCAGTACAATAGGGTCACTGCGGCACCAGCCATCGTGTCCACATACCAGGAAGAAAGAAACAGGAAGTGAGAAAGAAACAGGAAGTGAGAAGGGCCAGGAAAGACCTGCCACCTGGGTTAAAAGCTCCCCCAGAAAGCCATGCGACTTGTGCTTGCATCTCCTTCGCCTCCCTTATCTGTAAAGGAGCCCGAGAAATAACTCCATCTTTAGTTGGCATGTTCCACTCTTGGACAACATAGGGATTGTTCCTGAGGGAGGAAATATTTTAAGGGTTATTTTAGAAAGTAAATTCTAGGGCTCCTGCGTGGCTCCGTCAGGTAAGCGTTGGACCCTTGATTTCAGCTCAGGTCATGATCTCATGGTTCACGAGTTCGAACCCCAAGTCGGGCTCCATGCTGACAGCGCAGATCCTGCTTAGGATTCTCCCCTCTCCCTTTCTCTCTGCCCCTCCCCCATTTGTGCTATCTCTCAAAATAAATAAATGAACTTTTAAAAAATATTTTGAAAAGAATTGTATATTATCTTTATTGAGGTTGACATGGCAGTTCAAAGCACAAGACATTTAAGTCTTTGCCCGATGTATTCATTATGATTCCCTCCTCTTCATTAATTGGCTTATCAAACAATCAAGGAGCTACCTTATTTCTTGGGTTAGAAATTTACTTTTTTCTCTTAATGAACTATCTGATGCAGAATCAAGTCAGGATAACATCTGTTTATTTCGTTCCTTAACTTGGCCACTCCTGCTTCACATTCCATTAGGTATTTTTAAGTTTTTTAATGTTTATTTATTTTTGAGAGAGGGGGAGAGAGAGAGAGACAGAGAGAGAGACAGAGAGAGAGAATGAGTGGGGGAGGGGCAGAGAAAGAGGGAGACACAGGATCCGCAGCAGCTCCAGGCTCTGAGCTGTCAGCACAGAGCCCGACACAAGGCTCGAACCCACAAACCATGAGATCATGACCTGAGCCGAAGTCGGATGCTTAACCGACTGAGCCACCCAGGTGCCCCTCCATTAAGTATTTTTAATAACTTTTTTGAGATAGAACTCACGTACCATAAAGTTCACCATTTTCAAATGTACAATCATTGGCTTTTAGGAGACTCACAAAGTTGTGCAGCCATCACCACTCTCTAATTCCAGAACATTCCATCACCCCAAAGAAACCGCATGCCCATTAGTGGTCACTCCCCATCCCCATATCCCCACAACCCCCGACAACTACAAATCTTCCTCATATTGCTGTGGACTCGCTTGTACTGGAAATTTCATATAAATGGAGTCGTGCAATATGTGGTCTTTTGCACCTTGCTTCATTGACTTGCCATGTTTTCAAGTTTCCTCCATGTTGGAGCATGTATCATTACTTCATTCCTTTTTATGGCTGAACAATACTCCATTCTATGAATTTCCAACAAGTTGTTTATCCATTCATCCATTGGTGGACATTTGGGCTGTTTCAATTTGGGGGGGGGGGGTGTTGTAAATAATGCTGCTATGAACATTCGTGTACAATCCACTAAATTTTTATCTGAATTTTCTCTCAATTCCCTAATAGTTCGAAAGAAAAAGAAGTTACCTATAATATTGCTCCAAATTGGGAGTCTATAATTGCTTACTTGTTTTATTGAAACATTCCAAAATGTCTTTCTAAATTGCAATTAAGGGGCGCCTGGGTGGCTCAGTCGGTTGAGCGTCCACTTCTTGGCTTTGGCTCAGGTCATGATCTCGCGGTTCGGGAGTTCGAGCCCCACATCGGGCTCCGTGCTGACTGTGTGGAGCCTGCTTGGGATTCTCTCTCTCCCCCACCTCCCCGCTCTCTGCCCCTCTCCTGCTCACTCTCTCTGTCTCTCCCTCAAAAATAAACAAACAGACAAATAAATAAATTGCAATTAATATGGCTTACTCAATTTTATAGACTTCTTTTTTAAAAAGCGTATAACTTTCATACAAAAAAGTATACAAATACTGAGTGACTTTTTTCTTTACAACTCAAACACAAAACCCGTATCAAGGAATTGAGCGTGATCAGCAGCTCAGAAACTTCCTAAAACCCCTCTCAGTCACCTGCCTAAATGTATACTGCTTAATCCCACATACTTGGAAGTTTCCTTGTTATTTCCTTTTTATCGACATCTAGCTTAATTCCACTGTGGTGAGAGAACATACTGATATGACTATAGTCCTTTGCTTTTTATTGAGACTTGTTTTACAACCCAGCATGTGATCAGTTTTGATAAACGCCCCATGTGCACTTGAAAACAATGTGAAATCTACAGTTGTTTAGGTTATTATAGTTGCTTACAGTTATTTTTGTTCAAATCTTCTGTTTCTTTTGTCTGTTAATCTTTTTATTCTATCAGTTCCTGAAAGAAGCAATATAATATCTATGATTGTAGATCTATTTCTCCTGTTAGTTGTATCAAATTTTTCTTTGAATATTTGAAGCTGTGTTACTCAGTGCATATAAATTTAATATTGTTATATCTTCCTGATGTTTTGATCTTTTATGGTTTCAAAACTTACTCTCTACCTCTGGAAATGCTTTTTGCTTTAACATCTACCTCAGCTGGTATTAAAATAACTATTGTAGCTTTCTTAAGGTTAGTGTCATCATGCTACATTTTTTCCATCCTTTCTTCTCTCAAGTTTTGTGTAATCTTAGGTTAAAGTGTGTTTCTTAGAAGCAATGTATAGTTGGGCTTTGATTTTGTTATCAGTGCTGGTAATCCTAGTCTTCTTACTTGGATAATTTTTTCCACTTACATGTAATGCAAAGACCATATATTTGAGTTTAAATCTACCACTCCTAATACTTATTTTCTGTGTGAGCACTTTCATACAGTTCTTTTTCTCTCCTTTCTCACCTCTTTATTAATTAATCCAGTATTTTTAGTTTCATGTTCTACTATAACTCATTTATTATACTTCATTTTCATATTCTTGTACTAGTTTCTGAAAAGTTGAAATAGACATCCTCGACTTACAGAGTCTAAAATAAATTAGCATCTTTACCACTTCTGGATTCTTCAGGGACTTTAGGACATTTAAACTCCCTTACTGAACTTCTGCATTTTGAGGTATTGTTGTCATGTTTTAATACCTGTTTTACATTTTATAAAAAATGTTATTTTATTTAATAAGCATCCATTTATACACCCCTTATATTATTACTTATTCCTTCATGTTTCTGTGCTTCCATATGGGATAATTTTCCTTCTGACTAAAGAATTCATTTTTATTTTAAAAATGGTGCATGTATGATGATGACAAATTCTCTCATTTATTATTATCATCTTTTTAGTCTGAATTTTCGAAGTCTATTTTCCCTGAATGCAGAATCTCGGTTGATAGTTATTTTCTTGGACACGTTCAAGGTGCCATTTCATTGACTTTGTTAACATGTCAGTTAACGTTTATTGAAAGGTCAGCTGTCAGTATTCCTCTTCTCCAGTGTCAGAAATGTGGCCCTTTCCTCTGGCTGCTTTTAATAACATTTCTTTGCTTTTACTTTTCAACACTTTTACCATGTATATGAGGTATAGTTTAATTTGTGTTTATCATACTTGTTTCATTCATTTTCCTTGTTCATAACTCTTCAAATATTTCTTTTGACCCATTTTCTCTCCTTTTCTCTTAGACTCTAATTATACATATATATTAACTTTCTATGCTTCTGTTATTCCCCATTCTTGTCCAGTTCACGAATTCTCTCTTCTGCTGTGTCTAATCTTTTATATCCATCTATCAAGTTCTTGATTCCTTTTAGTGTACTTTATTTTTTTAAGTTTATTTACTTATTTTTTGACGGAGAGAAAGAGTACGAGTGGGGGAGGAGCAGAGAGAGAGAGGGAGAGAATCCCAAGCAGGCTGTGTGCTGTCAGCACAGGGGCGGCACGGGGCTCGATCTCACAAACTGTGAGATCACGACCTGAGCCAAAATCAAGAGTTGGACGTTTAACTGACTGAGCCATCCAGCCACCCGCATTTACTGTACTTTAAATATAATTTCCATGAATTTATTTTATAGATTAAAAGTCTCTGCTGCAATTTTGCATGTTATCTATTTTTTAAATGTATTACTCAGAATTACTTTCAATTCAATGTCTGTTACCTCCAGTATCTAGATCACTTCTGGGTCCCTTGGCCTGCCTAGAATTTTTTTTTAACTCTGAATAACACATGTGACAGTGTTTTAAAGGTAATTTTGGACTCTGGCTGATGTTACTTTCCACCAGAAAGGATTTACTTTTACTTCCTGAAACCAGTAAGAGTAGAAGAAGATGACTTTAAGGAAGTCTGGGCTCAAGTTGGTTTGCTGGGGAGTTTCAGTCTTTTATGAGGGTGAATCTACTTCCTGGTTTCTTCTTAGCCTTCTGGGGTCCTAACTGAAAGTCTGCTCTGTTTACAAAGGCTCTCCCACCTCAGAGACCCTGAATTTCAGTCGTCTTCTCAGCCCCATGAGGTTGCTGAAGGCCCTGCTCATCTTCCTGGCCTCTTAGCCAATATTCCCTGCTCAGATCCCTAGCCTCGTGTCCCTGTGCCGTTACAGTGTAGGAAATGCCTTCAGGGGGAAATCCCACAGGATAATGGCCTCACCTCCGTGACATAGCTTCCCTCTCTGCCCGATCCTGGACTCTCAATTCTGGCTGCCTCGGTGGTCCTCCAGTGCTTTCCATAGGTGGGGGTTCTTTTGTGCTAAATACATATTCTCAAGTCATTCTAGATTTGAGGGTTGGTCTGGAAGAAGTTTGCTCCAATTACCGTCAACAAAGAAGAAATCTAGATCAGCCTGTTCATCTGGAGTATCAGGGAAGAGCAGTAAATGTGTGTATGGAATTCCCCGTGGCACAAAACATCCTAACGTCTTCTTTAAAAATATGGATTAAAGGGATGCCTGTGTGGCTCAGTCAGTTAAGTGTCTGACCCTTGATTTCAGTTCAGGTCATGATCTCACCAACATGAGATCGAGCCGCCTGTCGGGCTCTGCGCCGGGCATGGAACCCGCTTGAGATTCCCTCTCTCCCTCTCCCTCTGCTTCTCTCTTCTCTCTCTCTCTCTCTCTCTCTCTTTCAAAAAAAAAAAATATGGATTAACAAACTATAATGAAATAGTTTGTCAGGGCGCACATCTTCTCATTCTATTTGCTTCAAGATCAATTCATTTTAGTGAAAAGGTTAAATAATTTTTGTGTCTCTTCCTGGATATTCATAATCAAGAAGTGACTCTAACTGCAAGGGGTTTGAACTAAGTGCCTAATCCGTGGCAAGCTTACTTTCGGATCCCCTCCCTCTTGAACTGACATGAACATCTGGAGTTTCCTTAAGTCTTTTGGATCTTCTCGTTTGCTTTTGGTTGTTTGATGGTGAAGAAATAACTTTTTGCACCTTCTTTCACCAAAAGTCTATTTACAGTGAATATATTTAGGGACACCTGGTGGCCCTGTCAGTTAAGTGTCCGACTTCAGCCCAGGTCATGATCTCACGTCTCGTGAGTTCAAGCCCAACATTGGGCTCCATGCTGACAGTGCAGAGCCTGCTTGGGATTCTCTCTCTCTTTCTCTCTCTGCCGCCCCACTCCCCAGCTCGCTCTTGCTCTCTCTCTCAAAAATAAATAAGTAAATGAACTTTAAAAAAGTAAAGTGAGTATATTTATCCATTCCTCTAGTAGTCCATGCACCATAGTTGAGTGCTTTAAATGAGTCTCTCCTCCCCTAAGAATCTACTTCCCTTAGGAGAGCCCTTTAAAACCAGATATGCCTGTGTCTAAACACTGACCACCTAATTATACATTCTGCTTTCTCCATAGAGATCAATCCAGAAAGCCAACCACATATTGCTTACAAGATCACACCCATTTCAATTATCTGACTCAAGTAACTTTTCGGGAGGGTGGAGTCCAAGACATTTTAACAACCAGATAAATCTTTGAAGATGATTCAATGTTATTCCAAATAGTCCATCCTTCCTCCCTCTTCCCAGGAAGCTCTTTATAGCCATCACGGTGAAATATGTGAGACCTTTTTCCGTGATGCTGTGAAATCACATATCTGACAGTTTTCTAAGTGTCTGAAGTTTTAAATAAAACCAAACATATACTAGTGGGATTTTTATCCCGTGCTTTGTGCGGTGTGATGGGGGGGGGGGAGGGGAGGAATTCCCAGTATGTCAGGAAATGGAATATTTGGAGAAAATGGAACAGAGTCACTTCAGTGCACAGGTGCCACGGATTCCCAACTATACAAACAGTAACATCACTTCCGAATACATCCCTGGTCCGTCTGTCTGGGCCAGCACCTTGTTCACGGACCCCAGAGGCCATCCACTATGAATTGCATTTCCAACCTCCCATCACATAATTAACGAGGGGTGAGCTGCAAAACAGCCAATACCCACATCCCCCATTTATCTTCACTTGGAAAAGGTGAGTTCATTTCTTTCTTCCCCTGCACCAAGGTCATAGGAAAACATGAAATCATCAGCTAAATCTCCTGGTGTTCAAATTTCAGAAGTACTTGAAACAGCAGGTCTACAGCTGGATTTCTTGACTAAAAGAGAGGGAAGGGAAACATTTGTACACATAGAAGCATGCTGTATAAATAGAAGCCATCATCCAAACAGGATACTTCCCGCTAAGGTAAAGGGTGGTGTGTGCTTTCCTGAATTTAATTGTGTTCATAGACAGCAGGGTGAGAAATCTTGGGTTGTCGAAAATGCCCATGCCGATTCAAAACTGTGTGAGTGATCTCAAAACATCTGGATTCTTTTTAAGCGAAAAAATGTAATCTGCCCTGTGGCTGGTTCTTCAAGGCTCTTGTAGAGGTAGACCAGACAGCCAGATGATTTATTGCATTAATCACTCTTTCATAATTATATTCATGATGTGTTGATCCCCACCATCCCTGTGTGAACCTCTATGCAAATTCCATGCTTCCGCTAACCCTCTGGTTATGCTCTGAGGGTCAGCGCAACTCAGTGGCAATAAAAGCAATTTTTTACTACAGCTGCTGGGGTCTCACCACGGGGCCACTCCGTAGCACACTGGCCTCTGAAGGCTTCATCCATCTGCTTCCATTCAAATGCAATATCTCACACTAAGAGCAGCAAACGCAAAGCTATAAAACATATATTTTTCAACTCCAAGAATATACTGTTACTCCACCTCCATATGCGGCTTGCAGAATGAGAACTTAACCATTCAAAAACAGAAAGCCAAGGGCAACAAAAATGGCGCGTGTGGGAGAAATGAATTCACTAAGCCCCCACTGCACATGGAAGCCATCTTGTACTGAACAGTGTTCGAAATAAGATCATTGGGTCTTACGCGTGGATGGTTTTAAATATCGTCCACCTGGTCACAGCCTACTCTCATCTCAGGCCACACGGAAGCCCTGTTTATTCCCCCCAGACGTCGAGCTTTGGCATGCCTGAGCGCCACTGCACATTCTGCTCCCTTCTCCCTGGAATGCCTGTCTCTTCTTCTGTGTCTGGAAGACTCCAATTTATCCTTCAGCACCCAATTTATAAATCACCCGGGCAGCCTGTTGCTTCCTCCCACAGACACAAGGCATCCTCCAGCACAGTATTATCATGTCACCTTGTCACCGTGCACTCATACAGTAGCTCCCTAACACCGTCTAAACGCTTTGGTATTTGGGCAGCACATCATTTTCATCATTGCCTAGAGGACAAAGCACAGAGATTACATCAAATGTTTAATTAGAGATGAATTTACTATTCATAAGGCAGATACTTATTTCAGTCTCTTGTACCTCAGCTTCTAACATACCATTAAATATTATTCTATTCTGTATCACATAGTGTTACATGTATGCTATTCTATGTTTTTATGTAATGTCCCATATGTATTCTATTCCAACATGTGAGCATCCTGTATGTACATATTTTATCCTAACATAATAGGTAATATTGACCTTCTAATGTGCCACATAATTAGATTATTTACTCGCTTTTGTCCTTCTCCCCAAATGAGAATGTAAACTCCACAAGAAGGGACATTTGTCTCTTTTGTCCTCTGCTCTGGTCCCAGCAGCCAGCCTGGCATGGAGCATGTGACCCAATAAGAGGGGAGCGAGGGAAGAAATTATAAATGTTTGACAGCAACCGACAGAGGCTATCAAAAAATTAAAAAGTCATGTTGTTGAGGGGACTTTTGAAAGAATCCCATCCAGGCCACTGGTTTGGGGGATAAGGAACGCCATTCAAGGCACATAGCAGATCCCAGGCCCAACTTGCTGCAGCACACATGGCTGTTAGTAGCGAAAAAATGGAGGCCCTACGTACGGTGACACAAAAGTCACAAGCCATCCTGAGGTGTCTCGTTTTACCGTGGTTCACTGAGACTGAGACGCAAGAGGGTTAGAGTTAAATTCCTTCCCAGAAGTGAATAAACGAATCTACATAGACCGCACGGAGGGAGCCCTGAAGGTACTAATCTACCCATCGAGGAAAGAGAGAGAGAAGGAGAGAGCGAGGGCCGGGGGGGAAGAGAGAAGGCAAGCCCGGAGTTAGTGAATAATACGTAAAGGAATCATTAGAGTGGGAACAGGCTCACCTTATGCTGTCAACTCACAAACAAGAAGGAAAGGAAATATCCCGCAACTCCAGACTTCTGTCTGGGCTCATTGTTCTAAGTGGGATTAGACAAAATAACCCAGAACGGATTTTCATATGGTCACTTCTTTCCAAACTAAAGTCTGTTTCCGTTAGAGACTGAGTATCCGTGGTCCCCATGTTGGCAGCATTTTATTTTGCTGTTGTCCTCCCCAGATCTAACAAGACGGGGTTTATGCGAAGGGTCGTCTTCTGCCAATATATGACCTGACGGTGCCTACGCTTGCATATTACACACCATGACCTTATGTGGTTGCTTTTCAAAGTGCATTGATTGATTGATTGATTCATTCATTCATTCATTCATTCACCAGCCCATCCATCAGACATGCGTTCCATGCTTCCTCTTTGCCAGGCAGTGCCTTAGGCTGAGATACAGTGCGGCGAGCCCAACATAGTCCCTGACCTCATGATGTTATGGCCTAGAATGGGGACAGCGGGCCAGAAAATAGCTTCGGATGGCCCCTGGTGACAAGATGGAATGGGGCAAAATCACCACAGCTGGGGGCAATGTGGGCACCTACCGTGGCGTTCAAGGAGATCTCCTCAGAGGAGGTGACATTTACGATGACTGTGGTAGTGTCCTGGGGCTGTGTGGCTTGAACAATAGACATTTATTCTCTCACAGTTCTGGAAGCCAGAGTCCAAGATCAACGTGTCTGCAAGGTAGTTCCTTCTGAGGGAGAGGCTGTTCCTGCCCGTCTCTCAGCTCCTGGTGGTTTGCTGGCAGTCTATGCAGTTCACAGGCTCATAGATCCATCACCCGGTCTCTGCCCTCATCCGCACGTGGCCTTCTCCCTGGGTGCACGTCTGTGTCTACATTTTCCCTTTTTGTAGGGACTGCTCGCCCACTCTAATGCCCCATTCTAACCTGGTCACCCCTGTGAGGACCCTATTCCCAAGTAAGGTCACATCTAAGATACTGCTGGTCATGACTCTGCCATATCTTTTTTGGGAGACAAAAATCATCCCGTAACAGTGAGATGCAGAGAGGGGGCCGCAGAAGGTCCACGTGAAGACCCCGGTTCTGGGAAGAGCGTGTCTTGTTGGCGGAACTGAGAGCCATGCGTTGTGGCTGGAGCAGCATGAGACAGGACAGACACTAGACAAGATGACGGGCCAGATCAAGACCGAGAACCCCAAGAATATGGTTCCCCAGGCAAATCGCGGGTCAGGGGACTGCTGGGGGAGATGTCTCCAGTCACACGTGACCCCACCTCCTGTATCCTGAGATTGGGAACAAGTACCAGCCCAGGGACCGGCATTGTTAGACGTTGACATAGTTGTCCACACTCCACGAACCTGCTGCCTGGACATTCCAGGGCAGGGGCTGGGACTGTCACCCCCGTGCAGCTGAGAAAGCTCAGGCTGAGCAAGATGACTCCTTCCCAGGGTCACATGAGGACTAGAAAGGACTTTGCGTCGCCCTTTACCTTGCAAATTCGAAGAGCTTTCTTTGACGGAGCAAG
Organism: Cryptoprocta ferox; assembly: GCA_028646485.1. NCBI lineage: Eukaryota > Metazoa > Chordata > Mammalia > Carnivora > Eupleridae > Cryptoprocta > Cryptoprocta ferox. Next base: position 51,971,740 of record CM053563.1, read on the forward strand.
CTTCCCTTCAGCAGCAGCAAATGTGCGATGAGTTCTTATCAAAGGCAAGACTGATCATGGCATCGAGTTGTGCCTGTGTAACTCTCCGTGGCTGCGCTTTCATCCTCTGTCATAAATACGCATCCAGAGGCCAACGCACACCCGGAAGCGCTTGCTTTGTGCCAGGCTTTCAGGGTCCGAGGGCTTTACATACACGCCATCGTGCATTCCTCCTGCCAGCCCTGAGATGGGTACTGTGCTTATCATACCCACTTCATGGGTGTGGAGACTGAGGCTCCGAGAGCTGGAGAACTTGCCCAGAGTCTACGTGCCATGCTCTCCACCCCGCACTAAGCCGCTTCTGTGCCATGAAAGGGTTAACAGCCTGCCACACCGTGCCAGGGGGCCCAGTCCTCGGAGCATGGCTGCCTGACTCTGCCTGAATGTTCTGTTCCTATTCCATGGTCTTGCCCTTAGGGTCCGCTCTCCAGGACGCCTTGTCAGGGCTCTTCAGGGAGTGTCCCTCCGGTTTTTCTCACTGCACATGCGCCCCAGGGGCTTGCCGAAGAAGGACGCGTAAGCTCTGGTCTCAGCACCGCTTGAACTTTTCGAACGTCACCTCACTTCCTCACGTGCCTCTCCATTTAAATCAGGACAGTGTTTTGGGAGGCGGCTGGCTGACTCAGTCGGAAGAGAATGAGACTCTTGATCTCAAGGTCATGAGTTCGAGCCCAGTGTTGGATGTAGAGCTCACTAAAAAAAAAAAAAAAAAAAAAAAAAAAAAAAAAAAAAAATTAGTAATACAGCACACGCGCACACCGAAGAATTCTCCCCTGGGCTCACTACTCCTTCCCCTCCACAGTTTCTTCAAATGAGAGAGAGAGAGAGAGAGAGTGAGTGAGAGTGAGAGATTGGGGGGGGAGAATTTTCTCATAGCCAATGAATTTGATCAGCAGGCCTGTACCTTTATTTTGCTAGGTGCAGTGGCAAATCTGATAATTACCTCTTATGAGCAAAGAATGGATGAAAAATGATATTATCCATAAAACACCCTTTTTAAGCGGACAGTCACTATGTGCTCAACCATAAAGCACTTTCTAAAAGCCGTGGGTATCCTGAATCATTTCTCACAACAGCCTTATGACATAGGGACTCCCATTACCCCCATTTCATAGATGAGGAAACTGAGGCACGGGGAAGTCAAGAAACATGCCTGAGGTGGCAGCATGGTGGGGCGGGGACGCCACCTCGGTTGGCTGGTTGAAGAGCCCAGCTCTCAGCCTCTGCGCTGTACTCACCTTCTGAGATCCCGCTCGCGGTTCCGGCTCTGTGGGAGTCAGAGAGGAAAGAAGCCAGGCCCCTGACAAGCTGGCCTTCTGTTAGAGATCTCTGCGTCAAGGCCAAGTGCTCTCTGTGGAGCACAGCGATATTCCTGGGGAGACACTGTCAGCTCCACTTTATATACATGCACGTGCGCATCTAACCTGGAATCTTCCTGCATCGCAGTCGATAGCTTATAATGGTGCGCCGATGATTAGATCTCGCGATGGAAAACTCCAGGCTTCGCTCGCTGGAGAATTCAGGGAAAGGCCTATAAAGCAAGAAAAACTTTGGTTCATTAATGAGGGTCATTTTTCTCCTAGTCTGTCATCTCCGATAACAGTTTTTAAATCTTTTAAATTTATTACTGTCGTTACCGCCGTCCCGTAGTCATTAATGAGATAATGTGCTTCTTCAAGTTCACCAGGCCTTGTGCACTTGACGTACTTGTTCCGAGTTAGCAGGGCTGCAGGTGGCCTCAGCTCTTGCGTTCACCGCATGCTAAGCCACCACAGTGGGGCCGAAGGCTGGGGGTTAGCGGGAAGGACAGACGTTAAAGGATTGCGAGAGGGATGCGTCCCACAGATGGGTTCTGGGGGCTTCGCGGAACATGACCTCGTCTGGGATTTGGAAAGGTGAGGTCACAAAGTAACGTCTCCCCCTTTGCACCTTGGCTTTGCTAACTAAAGCGAGGAGAGATGGATGGTGTCTGGGATAGCTCACGTGGACGAAACACTCAGCGTGTGCAAATGCCCCGAGGCACACAGGCATTTGAGGGGCTGAAAGAAGGAGCTGGGGCTAGCTGGCGTAGCATAAGCACAGAGATGGGCTGGAGGGATGGCCCACCCTCCGTGGGTCTGTTGTCCCAGCGACAGGCCCGGGGCAGCCATGAACTTCCCTTAAGCTCCCCCCACACCTCCCAGTCAGAATTAGCCGGCTCTCTCACCGGTGCCTCTGCAGACATTTTGCTCCTGCCCCGATCGCGGCGTTCTTCCCGGCCTGAGTTAGAGCAGCATCGTAGGTCTCCGCTCCTGCCTCGTCAAGACTGGAGCTGCCCGGGGGCAGTTTGTCACCGTCTCCCCCCTTCAGCCACAGAGCAATGGACACAGAGGGGGCGCGAAGAATGTTTATTGCCTTAAGTCACGTCTAACCAGCCGCGCTCTTCGCCGGCAGCCCTGCAGATAGCAACAGACGCCTTTGCTAATCGCCCCGGGATGCGTGGTTTCACACGGGGCGGTTTGGCGCCGCGGGTCCGTATGTCACAGCCAGAACCAGTTAGCAAGAGCCGAGCACTGGCCTCCCGCGTGACGGGCGCTGGGCCTTGTCGCTCAGAGCAAAGCCTCAACGAGCCCCGGCGGATTGGATTGACCGCTTGTACCCGCCTCGTATAGAAATGGCCAAAATACCGACGTCCTCCGGCCCTGGGACATCGGGAAGACAAGTCGATTGGAGTCAGGCTGAGACGAGAGACTCGCTCTTCCTCAAGCACGTGTGCTTTCAGTGCTCCAGGGTTCAGGATCCGCTGCTCGCGCTCGTCTCGTTGTTGAGGACGGAAACCCGCTTCGGACGAACGTGAGCGAATCCTGGAACGCGTTGGCTCCCTTCACGGGGCGATGCGTAGGACTCCTCACTGAGGAGTGTGTTGGCACCCATCACCGGGCATTGTTCTGGCACCCATCACTGGGCATTGTTCTGCTAATCACCCCTGGGCATTGTTCTGGTACCCATCACTGGGCATTGTTCTGGTACCCATCACTGGGCATTGTTCTGGCACTCACCCCTGGGCATTGTTCTGGTACCCATCACTGGGCATTGTTCTGGCACCCATCACTGGGCATTGTTCTGCTACTCACCCCTGGGCATTGTTCTGACACCCATCACTGGGCAGTGTTCTGCTACTCACCCCTGGGCATTGTTCTGGCACCCATCACTGGGCATTATATTGGTACTCATTACAAGGAAATGCATTCGTACTCACCACTGGGGAAGTCTGAGGGCTTTCTGACCCCAGGCTGCCTCCAGGGGCATCATCAGAATTATCTAGATTCCACTCCATCGCGTAGCGGTGCTGTCTCTCCCTGTTGGCTTTCTTCTCTGGTGGGCTCTCTCCTCACGGCAGGTAAGATGGCCTCTGGTGGCCCCAAGCTCATGTCCCCATGGCTCATGTGCAAAGAAAGACACACATACCCTCCTGCCCAGATCCAAATGCTAATCTCCTAGGAAGACTTTGGTTGCTTGCCCTGGGTCACAAGGCCACCTCAGCCCACACGGAGTGCCAGGGAACGATGAGATGGCTGGCCCTTCCCAGGACACGGGGTCACCTCTGAGGAAGACAAACGAGGAATGTGTGGACAGCACCAGTGTGGCCCCGAGGGGTGAGACGAGATGGTTCCCCGAAGAAAGGAATCCCCACAGACGGAACTGCATTTTCCATCCACTCCAGAAACTGTTTGAAAGGGAGTCGGTTACCGGGGGCTGCTCGACACAATCGAGGTGGGGGGAGGACTGAGGCCACCTCGCACAACTTTGTAAGAACTGGCTGTCCACCTCTTCCGGCCCTGCGCTCTACGTGCGGTGACGTCACACTGGCAGCTTGAAGCCGGCCGTGGTTGAGGTCGGACACTGGCTCCAAACCGGGGCTCTTTCTTCCTGAAGACTCAGTGGTGAGACATTTCCCAGCACACCGCTGTGACACACCGCTGTGAGTTGTCACGTGCCCCTAACTACAGTGTGTGTGTGTGTGTGTGTGTGTGCGCGCGCGCGTGTGTATACGCCTGCACTGTAAACCGGAGTGATGAGCCCATTTTCCCTCCAGATCCAGGGTCTTGGGATACACTTATTTCTTCCAGACTGGTTTACCGGTGTATGTGTTCCGACGCCCCAGATGCCCACGTGTTTAGAGGATGGCCCTTCCACACCCTGGACAGGGGGTCCACACCTCGGACAGGGGGGTCCACACCCCGGACAGGGGGTTCACGCCCTGGACAGTGGGTCTACACCCCGGACAGGGGGTCCACACCCCGGACAGGGAGTCCACACGCTGGACAGTGGGTCCACACCCCAGACAGGGGGTCCACACCCTGGACAGTGGGTCTACACGCCAGACAGGGGGTCTACACCCGGGACAGCGGGTCCACACCCGGGACGGGGAGTCCACACCCCGGACAGGGGGAGAGGCTCTCATGACTTGCTTGCCGCAGGCTCCCTCTCTCCGTCGCCCCTCCACTCGCCGGCGGCTGTGATGAGCAGGACTCCGTGCTGAGAGCGGAGCCCGTTCCGTGTCTTCACCGTGACAGGCCTGTGTCCTTCCTCTGCCTGCCCTGGGGTGTGCTGTCTGCCTCTCAGGCCTGTAGAAAAGAAATCATTTTCTCTTCGCAGTTTCTCCCACTTGTCCCCCTTCCTCTTTTTGCCTCGTGTGGCGCCGGCGCCCAGCTGGCCCATCACCCCCGAGGGAGCGGCTCGCTGGCCGTCGGCCTGAGCAGCAGCGTCCCTGCGCCTGGGCAGGGCAGGTCCGGGCCCCCTCCGGGAGGCAGCTCAGCCCCAGGGCCCACGGATCTGACAAGACAAGGGCAGGTGGCACACGACCGAGGTGGGCCAGAGGCTCAGCATCTGAGAGCGAGGTTCACCCGGGGTCTTCCCCTCGGAGCAGTTCGCCACAGGTGAAATGTGAGGGGACAAGTTGGCTCCGTATTCCTGGGCTCTTTCTGTGTCTTCAGCTGGTTTTGCCACGCAGCACAAGCCGGTTCAGACTCTCCATCTTCGGAGAGGGCGGACTGGAGGCCAGAGGCCCAGGGAACGCAGGGGAAACATCTGCATCCGGTGCATGCAGACGGGGAGCTGCCCGGGGACTTTCCGTGAATAGCGTGACTGTCATCGTGTGGCCGAGATACTGTGTGTCACGGAAAACTGGGTGAGGGAGCACTTGGGTGTAGGTGACACTCAGCAATTCCATGAGCATTAATTAAACACCTCCGGAAAGCCAGGCGCTATGATGGAGGGAATTTAAAGATGAGAGAATCGATAGATCATATTTGTGGGGTTTTTGTTTGCTTTTTAAGTGTTTATTTAGTTATTTTGAGAGACAGAGCACCAGTGGAAGAGGGGCAGAGAGAGAGAGACAGAGAGAGAGAATCTCAACCAGGCTCCGAATCAAGGCTCATTCCAACAACTGTGAGATCGCGACCTGAGCTGAAATCAAGAGTCAGATGCTTGACTGACTGAGCCACCCAGGAGCCACAGTATATCATATTTGAATGCAAGTCCTGCACCCATGGTTCCCCCACCCGGGTGGGGGGGAGAGGGGGGTCCTTCCATTCTTTCTGTGTGACTCTAAACAGCTACTGAGTGGCAATCGCCACCCTCCCTGCTCTCTTGAAAACTCTCTCGTCCTGTCTCCCTTTCTCAGCATACGACTTTGCCCCTGTTTCCATTTCAAAACAGAGCCCGTTGGAGGAGGCACCAGAACCATGGTCACAAGGAGACTCTGGACTCCGATAATATCCAAAACCTTGAAAAGATTCCTATTCATTGATCCAAGAAACTCACTTTCAGGAATGCCGCCTAAGAAACTAGACACAGATTAGCAAAGATATAGAAAAAACACAGTTCCCAGGAGGCCCCTGACCTGAAATGTTAGCTCCAGGTCTAGGCATTGGTTAACCTAAGAAGTTAATTACAAACCTCTTGTCTTCCTTCTTCTGGCCAATAATCAAACGATAGTCCTGCCTGTGAGGGGTTGGACTTTATTCCATCTTGTCTCTGTCTCCTCTGATGTGTAGCATCCCGGACCCCTTATCCATGCGACCCCTTCAGCTATTATCTAGATTCCTACAAACCTGAGGAAGAAGGTCTTATTTTTGAGCAAAAGCTGACCTAAGGCAATAGCTAATTGCCCTCAGTTCTAAGACTATACACCACCTCTTCGCAATCCGTATTTTTTATTTGCAAGGCTACGGGCCATGTCGTTCTGTATCCATTCAGAATTTCATTAGAAGGCAAATAAAATATATCTGAGGTGGCCTGGGGTTTTCCCAGCTGGTCCTGTGTTACCCATGACCAGTGGGCACTCCCGATTTATTTGTACCTGCTTTCCCACCAGGAAGGTTGGGTGACTGATTTGTGAAATAAATTGAAATCGCTTACTCTGTCGAAAAGCTTTCTATGGGCTCACTACCTATTTCTGAAGAAATTTTAATAATGCTTCTGGGTTTTAAAGTCAGCAGGAAACCTACAATCAGGATTGTCGCATTTTCCCCGATACCAAGCATAGGGCTCGCGTGTAATAAGAAACTCAATACTATTTGTAGAGCGAGTAAATTTTCACGGTAACTGGTAATTGCTAGTCTATAAAAGTTCTCTCCCCTATGCGTCTGCTATTGAGTAAAAGTGATTTTTGTATTTGTAACCAACTAGACTCATTTCAGATGGAACTACTGATCTATAATTGTCCCAGTACAAAAAGCACCAAGCTCAAGGCAGAAATAATAAAGCCGCCCCACCAGTTTTCCTACCTGCACAATTTACCTAAATAGAGATTGCCCAAAGAAGTTTTGTCAGCAGTCTCAAAAGTTTCTCATAAGATTTTTAAAATATATTTTACGGTCAAGATGTTGTAGTGCCCTCCCAGGACTAATTCATATCTGGCCAAGAAAAAATTGCGTTTTCCCCATTTACATCCCGAAGTCTGAACTTTTATTTTATAAATGAATTTTTCCCTCCAATTCAGAAACCACTGGCTGCATTACAAATTTTAATGCTACTATTATAGGACCATAATTTTAAAAACCCAGGGTTCTCCAAGGGCTCCTGCAGCATGCCATCTCTCCACTTTATTAAAATGAATGAACAGATGTACAATTTATTTCTGCCGAGCTATCATCTAAATTCATAAGCTATTTCTCATGTGTCTGAAATCCACGTTGGGTTCCCATTTTCTTTGCCTTAGAAAAAAAAGATTGCACTCCCTCATTTATCACTCGGGGGACAGAAACGAGAAGTCTACTCTCCATTTCATTCACTCTAGACTAATATCCTCGACACAATTTAAATCCCATCTCTTCAAGGCCATTCAACGAGAGCAAGGCAGAGGGACCACCCAGCGTCCAATTGGAACGCTCCTTGGCCGTCTGCGTGGAAGACCGGCCAGTTCGGTGACTCGGGCTGGCCCCTTAGCTGCACGTTCCGGAAGGGAGGCTGCCCCAAGCCTAGCATCCGCAGAGGTAGACAAGACAGTCTAGGAGCATCAAAGTTGAATTCAGCGTCAGTAACTAAGATGTATTGCAGTTTCCATCTTTTATAGAACCTTCCGATCACTCTATTTCCCATGTGCTGCCCGTTGGCTGATTAACAGCGGGAGATAATTGGGGCGCCTGGGTGGCTCAGTCGGTTAAGCGTCCGACTTCGGCTCAGGTCATGATCTCACGGTTCATGAGTTTAAGCCCTACATCGGGCTCTATGCTGAAGCTGCAACCTGCTTCATGTTCTGTGTCTCCCTCTCTCTCTGCCCCTCCTTGCTTGTGCTCACTCTCTCTCTCTCTCTCTCTCTCTCTCTCTCTCAAAAAGAAATAAACATTAAAAAACTTTTTTAGAAAGGGTGGGAGACAATTAACAGATCCATCTTGTATTAATGGACATTTAGCCAAGCTCTGAAGACCACCCCCCTCCCACCATGTTGATCCCAGATCGACTTTAAATCCCAGCACTGCCGTTGTTTCTGGCTGCGTGAGCTTAGACATATTACTTAACCTCTCTGAGATCTGGTTTATTTATTAGTAAAATGAAGATAAATGTACTCGCCTCGGAGTAAGGATTAAATAGAGCATTTTAACATCAAAGCCAATAATATATGATGAGCACAGTGCCTGGCATGTGGCTCAGTGAAAGGGCCATTGTGATGATTATAACATCCCAGGGACACATCCATGCCCAGGGAACATTTGGGGTGAAATTACAGAGCACCCCCTCTTCCCGAGTCTTGCGTTTGCTGGCATGGTTCGAGGGAAACGTAAGGGAGACATTTTGTAGCCGGCGGATGCAATTGACGAGGGTAAGTTGCAAAGATACAGAATGGAGCTCTCGGGTTATTTGACAGACCTCTGCTCCCTGAAGAATTCTCTTTATGAGATTCTGGACGAACTGGGCAGTAAAAGTGGCCTGAGTTTCTAGGTCGGCATGGAAATCTGCCCTGCGTCTGTAAATGCATTCCAGGTTTAGGACTTTAATAAGATTCTGAGCACTGTTTGTTTGTTTGTTTGTTTTCTTTCCATGGCCACATCGCTCGGAGGGAAACATCCCGTTAGCTTCATCTGCTTGAGCTCTCTGACCACCCTGTGATTTCAAACTCGGCTTATCTTTTTTCCCAGGTAGCACTCTGGTCCAGGAAGGGAGGCTCTGCTGGCGTCTGGGAGACCGGCATAAAAATGATGGAGTTCTTTCATTTAGCGGAGACATGGCTTCACGTGGCCAGTGTCAGCAGGGCAAGTTCCCCGAAGAGCAGTAACGCTTTGGGAGGGAAGGAAAGAGGAAAGTCACGTCAAGATGGGCCGGTGACATGGCTTCTCGGGAGCCACCGGAGTGCAGTCCGTCAGTGTTCGCACAACCAAGGGTTGCTGAGGGGAGCCAGCCGTGGTGACCCAGATCAGCTCCTGGCAGACCCCGGTCCCTGCATTTGTCAGTAGCCCCCCCCCCCCACCATCAGAGCTGCCCTGTTGCCATTGATGACTTTGTGGGCCGCAGTGCCCTATGGGGCCCTGCGCAATCCCTTCATCGCTGCTTGGCCAAACCACGTGTCAAGGTCATGGTTCCCAGACAACCCCCCCCACGCCCCCAACAAAGATTTCCAAGTATCATTCACCAGCTGGGCAAAGTAATAAGATAAGCTGGCCATGAGGCAAGACAGCTTTGGGCTTTGAAATTCCAGCAAGGGAGCCAGCGCCTCTGACAGGAGTGTGACAGCTAGAGAGGACGGGATTTTACAACACAGCGGACCCAAGTACTTCAACCCTTGGCGTCTCCCGAGATAGAATCCAAGCAGGAGACGAGGCAGGGGAGGGGCTTAATTCCCGCCTGGTTCCAGTTGCCTCTTTGTTCACGCTGTCAGGTTGACTAGAAGGACCATTTTTATCCCTTCAAGGTTCTGGCTTTGTCCCCGAGTCTTATTTTCAGGACGGGGTGGGGTGATGCGTGGGGGGCGGCTTGGGCATCACGGGACGCTCGGCTCCAGTACCATCCTCATCACCCGCCAGCTCCTGGCTGAGACGCGAGATCCCTGATTGCTGTGATCTTGTCCCCTTACCTGGGAAATGGGGGTGTTAATGACAATGGCCAGCAGTTCTGTGCAGGACGGCATGCAGCGTGATTTCCATGCGCACCACATGGCCTTCACCGCCTCCGTGGGGGGTAGGTTCTAGTCTCTCCTGTTCGCAGACGAGGAAGCTGGGGCTCAGGCAGGTTTGGGGAGGCGCCCAGCTTACAGCTGGCCCATCGTGCAGCTGCTATTTCGTCCGAAACTACAGATTTCCCTCGAGGTCAGTCACAGATCCTGGCATTTTGTCACCTTTGAACCCACATTACTGACACTGATTGGGGGTAGGCCATACTCTTCGCTGAATAAAGGCCGTACCTGAGTTAATTTTATTGGCCAAGAATCCTAGAATTGTCCATTGTGAATGTTGGTTCAGGGTGTTGACAAACACCCCTGCCCTTGCTGACTGTGGAAAAGCATGTCTGAAAGGTGTTACTTTGAACGTGGTGATGTGTAGTCTTTTCAAAGGCCCCGCCGCTCTCTCTTAGCTAACTCAGCGCAAAGGCTGAGCCAGGCCAGATTAGGAAAGTTTGTTGTTGGCTTTTTGTGTGTGTGTGCAGTTTATTTATTTATTTTGAGAGAGAGAAAGAGAGAAAACAGGGGAGGGGCAGAGAGAGAGGGAGATACAGAATCCAAAGCAGGCTCCAGGCTCTGAGCTGTCAGCACAGAGCTCGACCCGGGGCTCAAACTCAGGAACCGTGAGATCATGACCTTTCCCGAAGTCAGACGCTCAATCAGCTGAGCCACACAGGCGCCCCCCCACCCACCCATTGTAGTTTTTTTTTTTTAATTGCATGGGCTATGATTTTTAGTTTCTTTTTTTTTCTTTTTGAGAGGTGGTGGGGGGACAGAGAGAGAGAGAGAGAACAGGGAAGGGGCAAGAGATAGGGAGAGAGAATCCCAAGCAGGTTCTGCATTTTCAGTGCAGAGCCCAATGCGGGGCTCGAAACCACAAACTGTGAGATCATGACCTGAGCCATCCAGGTGCCCCAAGAAAGTTTGTTTTAATATTACCTGGAGTTCGTTTCTCCACTGAAAGATTTTCATTTCTCTGTTGCTGTGATCTGATTTACTCAGAAGGAAATGGTATCTTGTTGAAATACTTGCACACAGGGTCGCCTGGGTGGCTCAGTCGGTTAAGTGTCCGACTTCGGCTCAGGTCATGATCGCACGGTTCTCCTTAAAGTTGTACCAACCCTCCCCCCACTCCTGGCCTTGGCCCCAGGTCGCCCCCAGTCTGTTCCCCACGTCCATAGTTTTGCTGTTTCAAGGATGGTATGTAAGTGGAGTCATACAATCTGTCACTGAGCATAGTGCCCTCGAGAGCCGTCCAAGGAATCGCACTTGCCAACATTTGTTCCTTTTTATTGCCTGAGTAGTATTCCATGGAGTGGATACACCACGTGGGTCTAACCCTTCACCCACCGAGGGACGTTCGGCATCTCACTCATTTGAAACAATTGCAAAACCAACTGCTATGAACATTCGTGTATCGGTTTTTGCGTGAACCATTTTCTGAGATCAATGCCCAAGACTGTAATGCTGGGTCACACATTAGGTGCATGTTAGGTTTTGGTTTTTGTTTTCTCAAAGTTCATTTATTTAAGAGAGAAAGAGAGAGAGAGAGAGCGAGAAAAGAAAGTGGGCAAGGGGTAGAGAGAGAGGGAGACACAGAATCCGAAGCAGGCTCCGGGCTCTGAGCTGTCAGCACAGAGCCTGACGCAGGGTTCGAACCCACGAACAGCGAGATCATGACCTGAGCTGACGTCGGACACTTAAGCAACTGAGCCACCCGGGCGCCCCAGGTCTTAACTTTTTATTGACAAAAATGGCATCACCATGTTGCATTTTTTTCAGGAGTTTATACCTCGCCCCTTTCCTGTAAAGTGGGAGAAATAATGCTCCTTATTTCCTCAGGCTGCGGTGAGAACCAGATGACACGGGCCCGTAGGGAGCCTAGTCCCGCGCCGGGCACGTGGTAATCACTCAGTAAATACGGGTTGCTGTTTCTCTTATTTCCATTTTTCTCCTTTTGCTCTTGCTACCTGGCTTGCTTGGTGCCTGCTTTGGGTCTCGGCCTTCCTTAGTGGCCGCAAACGGCGGAGAATCCCTCCCGAATATTCAGTAATTCAGGACGGCTCACAGACGCCTTCGGGAGGATGGGTTCCCCCTTCGCCCTGCCTAGGGTTCCCTCCAGCTGGAATGAGATACGGGGCATGTCACCTCCCTGGTTTATTTACACGAGTGGTAACCTGGAGCATGTCGGCAGCACCCCAGATTTCCTGAAGCCTTTGTAGGTGATTCCGGCGGATCCCCGCCTGACTTCTCCCTTGTCCAGTGCACAGCCACTCGCCACTCCCCCCCCCACAAGTCTCCCCAACCCCTCCGCTAAGTGCAAGCCCCGCAGAGAGACGTCACTCCATTCCCGGAGACTGCTGAACTTCCGTATTGGCCTGTCACTTTCATACCTTTCACCTAAGGAGGGGACTTTAACCAGGGTATCTGGGGGGCAGAATCTGCCCCGTCAGCCCCACGCACCCCCCACCCCCGCCACCACATGCACACACACACAGCAGGTGACTGGGCTCCACCTGTGTCCTTGGCTTCTACCATCCAGGAACCAAAGATCTATAACCTCTTTATCTCAGCTCTGCCTTCAAATGTGCCCCCCCCCCCGGAATGGCCCATATTCTCCGAATTTCATTAACTTAACACATTTTATTTCTACTAAGTAAACCCAAGGTTGTTTGCGCCGTCCGACACAACAGATTTCCCTTCTGATCAATAACGCCAAACAATTAACCTCCTCATTCATTTTGATGGCTCCGTATCATGGCTTCCACAGGAAGCCCACGGCTTGACCAGTCTCCTCCCGATGCACGTTTTGGTGGTCCCTGGGCTTCCCTTTTATACACATCACAGCGATAAAGATGCTTGAATGTGCGCGTGTATGGTTGTGTAGGATAAACTACACGAGTGAAACGCCTGGTCCAAAAGGTATGAGCATTTTTAAATTGTAGTTTATAGTCCTTTTTCGAATATGGTCAAAGTGCTTTCAAATCGCCTTCACCTTTTTTTTAAATTTTTTTATTTTTAATTTTTTAATGTGTATTTATTTATTTTTATTTATTTCGTTAATAGTTTATTGCCAAGTTGGTTTCCATATAACACCCAGTGCTCTTCCCCACAAGTGCCCTCTTCCAAGTCCATCACCCCCCCTTCCCCTTTCCCCTTCCCCCTTCAGCCCTCTGGTTGTTTTCAGTATTCAACAGTCTCTCACGATTTGCCTCGCCTTCACCTTTTCATCCCATGAGCCACACTGCTTTTTGCACTTGGGTGGGCTCCTACCTGACAGTGGAGGAAGGTCTTCCCTGCGGCGAATGGGCTCCAACAGACACAGAGGACGAGGTCGGTGGTCCAGGAAGCACCCGGCACTCGGGCACAGAGCAGAGGTAGAATTCTGGACCCGTGAAAGCGCTCGCATACATAGTGGGGCCCCAGAGAAGTGGGATCCCAGGGCCATGCCGTGTGGATGGGGACATATCTGCTCCACGCTCTATGGGCGTGAACTTGAAGCAGAGCTTCTGAGAGGAGCAGAGGAAGGTCGAGATGTGGAAGGAACCAGCAGGGGCAGGTACAAAGAACGCCTCGTAGCCTCGTAGCTTGTTGCTCATCCGGGATCCGGGGACTGAATATCGTGCAGAAGGAGCCGGATATTCTGGGCTCTTCTCTGTCTGGACCCCAGCCTGCAAGATGCCCACCCTTGAACCTAACCCCATCCCCGAGCCACACTGTATCCCAAGTGCTACTGCCTCAAAGCACCCCAACCCCAGCCGTGGCTTTCTCTGGAAAGCTCTGCCAGGAAGTCCCCACAGGTGATGGGCCATCACCATCCCGTTCACTGGAGCACCTGCACTGGCCACCCACGTGCGGAGCTGTCCCCAGCCTCTGCGGGTGGCCTGGGGGTAGCGGTGCAGTGAGGTGGGGGGATGTCTGGGAAAGAACAGCAAAAACAGGAGGGGACAGCATTGTTTCCTATACATTCAGCACAGCAAGGCTGGGGACAAGGAGGATAATAAACAAAAGAGTCAAAAGGACCTTTCCCGAGTCATATGCAAGGAAAAGGGAGGGAAAAATTTAGATGAAAATCTCTTAGCCTTTACTTCGAAAGTTGATGGCGTGTCCTTGCCTGTCCTTACACTATAGCTGCACACCTGGGGTTGCTGTTGTTGAGGAGGCTGGGAGCTGTGCCGGTGGGGGTCACTGAGCCCGAGGGTCTCATGTGCTTGCACCACTGCCCCTGGGGATGCAGGACCAACTGTGGAAGGAAAAGTGGGCAGACAACCCTGGGTGTCCATCCTGTCTCTCCACTTCCTGGTCAAGTGAGTGGCCCATGCCTCAGTTTCCTCACCTGTAAGTTGGAGCTCACAGTAGAACGTACCTCACTGAGTGAGCAGTCAGCCCAGGACGTGACCTCGAGGCAGCGGGCACACGTTAGCTTTTATTGTCACCATGTCATTACCGCCCCACTAATAAATCATTTTGCTGCTGTCAGTCTGCAGGGCGTGGACTCCTTCAGGAATCAGGCCTGTCTGAGTTTACTCACTTCAGCCCGATCCCCCTCCTATAGTCTGTTCCCCAAATCTGGAGCCACGAAACCCCCTCTGGTGACCTCTGGTGGCCTGCTTGTTATATCAGAAGAAGGCAGTGTCCACCTGTCAACTTTAGCTGCTAATGAGCCCTGGAACTCGCTGGCATCATTTTCCTTTCTTTTCTTCCGGGAGGTCCTGGAGGTCTGCCCATCAGTTACAGAAGGAAACTCACCTTTTTGTTTTGTTTGAGAAGGTTCCTTCCTCTTTCACTTGTGCTGCCATGGCAACCACACTAGACGTGGACCCACTTTGAAAACACCCCCTTCCCGCAACAGCGAGTGTGTGCATGAGTGCATGTGTGTGCTTGTGCGTGCGTTCCATCAAGGTACTTACGAGCTTCCTTGAAACCTGATGGTCAGCGGACTGTGTTCCGCTCAGAAGTTGCTGTAATTGACAGAGGAGAGGAAGTCCTGGGTTTTGCCATGTTCTGCGATCTCTGGAACGTGTGCCCCCCCCCTCGATCGGCCCCTTTTTGTCCTCAGCACCGGTAGCATCTGTGACATGTGACGAAAAGCGCTGTCCAGAGTGGTGGGCATTAGCAAGCTGCTGTTTCCAGTGCACGTCCGAGGGGACCCCTGCAGCCAACCAGGAGGAGATTCTGTTCAGGTGGCCCCTTGGCCAGCAGCCCCACCAGCTGGGCCCAGCAAGGTCGCCACCACCATTTCTGTTATGGTCCCCGTTACACTTCCCAGGCCGCGGGCAGGCCCACCCTCTGAGATGCGTTATAGACGCAAACTTCGCATAAGCTGACTGGAGACTAGGGACCACACGTTTTGGCTGGTTCCCTGATTCACAGCCTCTCCGGAAATAGTCCCTCAGTGAGTCCTTTGGATGCGGGACTGTGGGAAGGCAACAAATGCATGGGTTAACGGGACCCAAGACCACACCTTGGAAGGACCCATATGGGGTGAGTGGGACACACATGACTCATCCCCCAGACCTTTGGCTTACCCCAGTCCGGCTCTATGTCCTTGGAGGATTTTTCCTACAAGGTGCCTGCAGATCTGCCCTCCCAGAGTCCTGAGGCCTTCCCGTACGACTCACAGAGACTTTTCAGGGTTCGTCTCCAAATTTGCCTAATGCCCTGATTTTAGAACTGTTGCAAAAAGATTAGACTTTATGGTAGGTAATGTAGAGGCAACACCAGGGTCCACAACCTGCCAGCATCCTTCCGGGGTGGTGGCTCTGGTCACTGTCCCCCTCCTCCCTCCGCTGAGTCCCTGAATCCTGTTTCTCCATCTGCTTTGCTTGAAGTGATCAGTCTATAGGCTTTAGCCACTGGGTTTCTATTGATATGGAAATTTCTACTCTGTTTCCACTGGCACCAGCCCCTGGGGATGCTAAAATGCTGGCACACAGCTCCTGATTTGCCCAAATTTTCTTATTTTAAAAAAGCAAACTTGAGACTTTAAGGTACCCCCCTTCTTCCGCTCTCCGTCTCCCTCGGCCCCCACTTCTGTCTTCATTTTCTGTCTTCTCCGGCTCTCCTCTGTGTTCTCCTTCCCTCTCCTGTCTGCTCTGTGTCTCTGATGCTTTTTCTTCTATATGTCTCTGTCTTCCTGCATCTCCTTTTCCTGGTTGCCCCTCCCTCTCCCCTGCCTCCCTCTCCCTCCCCATCTCTCTCTGTTTCTGTGCGTCTCTCTCTCCATCTCCCCTCTCTCCCCCTTAGCTTCTCTCTCTCCCAGGTGCTCTCCATGCTCCTTGGCAGTCCGCAGTGTCCCACCCTGTCACTAAGCAGGAATAAGTCCAGCTGAAAAAGTCACCTTTATACTTAAGATTCCCGAACTCTGTGACAGTTCCTGTTTTCCATACTCAAATCCCAGCCCTGTTCCCCCTCCTCACCGCCCCCCTCCACCCATGCTCCAGCAGGTGCAGCAGCCCAGGGTGCCCGACCCACGCTGGGACGGGCCTCTCTTGCCTGTGGCCTGGGTCCCATGAAAAGCCTCCTTGGCCCCCTTTCAACAGACCCGGTAAGGATTCTTAAACAGGCTGTTTTCTCCTGTAATTATCTCCCAACATTGACCTGTTACGTTGTTCCTTGATTGCAAGTAAGTGAACAAGGCTTATTTTTGCGCTCCGTAGCCCTCACAGCAACTGTCCACATATTTCAGTCTTTAGCAGCACGGGCAGAGGTGAGGACATGCAGCCCCCCCACTGCCCCGGGGCAGAGGTGAGGACATGCAGCCCCCCCACCCTGTGAGGGAATGAGAGGGGCAGAGATGAGGCTGATCTTTCTTTGCTGTGCTTCTTACCTGAAGGGTCTAGAGTGTGTTCAGACTGGAGAGCAGGGGATGGGGGCAGGAATGGAGTTCACACTGAAGGGAGGGATCCGGCCCCTCCAGCCAGAGCACAGTGGACACCAAGAGAGGGTGACGAGGCCAGGCTGCTGAGTGCATGGCCACCTGCCTACCTCCCTGGTCTCCCTGCCCTTTGGGTCACCATCAAGGACAGCATAGGACAGCATGGAAGACAAGCATCGGCAGAAGGGCTTGGGAGTAAACTTCTCAAACTCACTTAGCACGCTGTCACCTGGGATCCAGTTCCGAAGCTCTAGGGTGGGGCCCTGACTCTGCATTTTCATCTGGCTCCCTGGTGTTGCCCCTTCTCCAGCCCAAGGCCCACACTTCCAGTCAGGAGGGTTTGGGGAACTGGGAGAGGGCGTGGGCCACAGGGAGTAATCCCTCATTTCCCCAAGCTGGAGTCCAAGCACAGCTCCAACTGGACCACACGGACCACCCTCCCTGCAGGGGACAGGATCACCCCTGTCCCAGCCCATCCTTCCTTGCAGCCCCGCCACCGTCCCGGGTCCACTTGCCACACACAGGCACGGAGCATGTTTATTGAAAAGTGAGAGGCGGCCAAGTGTCGGGAAGATTGGAAAGCAAGAAGGACTACCTTTCTTCTTTTAGAAAAGGGATCATCAGTTGCTAATTCAAAAATTGTAGAGTGATGAAAACTACATCAATAATTTTCATAATAATTATAGTCTTCCGTTTTACCCTTGAATGTTTTCCTAGCAATGTCTGATTCAGTTATTCCAGAAAATGTTATTATGCTGTTTCAGTGTTTTCCTCGGAGTCTTCAGTCTAGAACCAGCTTGATGATCAATCTTATCCTGGGGGATCTCTGAACTGCCATTTCAAGGCAGGTTTTTAGGGAGCCCCTGGCCTGGTTGGGCTAGATCAGTGATTCTCAGCCAGGGAGGAATTCTCTCTCTCTCTCTCTCTCTCTCTCTCTCTCTCTCTCTCTCTCTCTCTCGTACACATGCGCATGTGTGCACCCCACTGGGACATCTGGCTGTGTCTGGAGACATTTTTGATTGTCGCACCTTGGGAGTTCTGGCATTGAGTGGGTAGAGGCCAGAAAAACTGTTCAACATCTTACCGTGCACAGGGCAGTCCCACTCAACAAATCCTGATCCAACCCACAAGTCAATAGTGCCGACGCTGAGAACCCGTACGGTAGATTGAAAATACAATTAGGAAATAAAACGTATTGGTCAGGACACTCCTGATTATAAGTGACACCAACTCTAAGTAGTTTATGTAACAAAGGAACTTTATATTGACAGAATTATTATTTAGCAAGACTAGGCTACTGTAACCAAAAACCTCCCGAAAGAGCCAAGTTAATTTCTTTGGTCATGTTCCTTATAATGATGTGCATTGTAGCAAACCTCATTCTTTGTTCATGTTATAACAACGTGCATTACTTATGCGTCAGGCCTTCATCTAGACGTTTATGAATATTCTCATTTAATCATCAGTAATCCCATGAGGGTAGGTACTCTTATTATTTTCATTTTGCAGCTAAGAAAATCAAGACCCAGAAAGGTTTTTCTTGACCAAAGTCACACAGCCAACAGATGATAGAGCATCACGGGGCATTAAACATAAATAACTTTCCTCATTTGTCTTTATCAAAGTGAGAGAATGCCATTGGGACTCCCTTGTCCCCACATGGACTTCTGTTGTCTCTCCACTGGCATCAGAGCCCAGAAAGGACAGAGAATGATTTTCCTCATCCTCCCTCTCTCTTCGGGCCTGAAACCCAAGGGAATGATTCTCCTCCGTCTCTGCTCCCTGTGGGACTCAGATGTCCTCAGAAGCTCCGCGAGCCACCTCTGGAAAGAAATGTGTGGATGTGCCGATGGGAATTACAATTGGGCCCATGGGGTCTATTTGAAGCACGAGTCAATGGTGCAGACACAGACGAAGGATACAGAGCAGTTTCTTCTTACTAAGACATTTGGGATTTAAATATAAATTAGAAGCTGTAAGTCAATTCCACGTATGAATTTGTACAAATCCCTTGTAATGAAAGCAGAAGGTTTCTCTTGTCCTTATTTGTACTGGGGTGTTAGCATCAGGAGCCTAACCAAGTGTGTCAATTTTCCCACAGCTCAGGAGATTAAAGATGTACTTTCCTTGGCTAGAGCCGCTGCGAGTGGCATCTGGGGAGGAGGGCTGGCCTTCCATGAGCTCTGGGGGGGTCTGTCTCGTTTCTGCATTAACTTGAGCAGTATCCCATGCAAGCTGAGAAAGAAGAGGCTATTCTAAGTGCGTTGGCCAAAGGTTTTGAAAGAGACAAGGTACATATTTCTCCTTCCCCAACCCTCGTGCCATCCAAAGAGGAAAGCCTTAGTCTCAAGTATTGCCTTCCCTCACATGGGACCTGGGGGCTGTGGGCTCTGGGAAGCCAGCAAGCAGTACGCAGCCCCGTGTGTTTGGAAGGTGTTGGACAAGTGCTGCATGCTTGCGGACGAATGACTTCGATCCATGCCACCTTCAACATGGAGTCACTGCCTGTCCCAGGACGTCCACTGTTAGATGTCTATGCAGGAGAAGGAAAACATGAGTCCACTCCAGATCCTGTCCATGGACGTCCATAGCCACATTATTCACAATAGCCAAAAAGTGGAAATAACCCACCCGTTGGTCAACAGATGTACAAAATGGGGTCCATCCGTACATAGTAATCATCGGTAAAAGGAACATAGTGCCGATACCTGCAGGAACTTGCCTGCGCCTGGAAAACACCGGGCTCAGTGAAAGAAGTCAGACCCAAAAGACCACATGTGTGTGAGTCCATTTGTATGAAGTGGAATAGTAACTCCACGGAGACAAAAGGCACATTCACGGTTGTTCGGGGCTAGACGGTGGGGGGAACGGGATAACAGCTACCAGGTACCAGATTTCTGTTCGAGGCGATGAAAAGCAGGACCTCCGGGAGCTAGCCCTGTGATTTCACTGGCTAATGATTTCCACTGCTCTGCATAGCGACCCCTGTGACCCCTTGAGCGTAGAACTAAGAGTTCTCAAGTTTCCCCACCAGGGGCACCCTTTGGCTCCCCCAAAGGGGTCTTCACCAGGGAGGACCCGACATGCGCTGAAGGGGATCACGAAGCTCTTTCTAGGGCCTGATCATAACACCAGGAGGGGACCTTAGAGTCGTCTCAAAGAGTTGTGTTCAACCCTGCCGGCTCATGAGAATCATCTGGGGGAGTTTTGAGGAATACGAAAGTCTCAGCCCCACCCATGAAAAACCTGTGCACATGGGACCCCAGATCGTCAGTAGTTTTTCAAGGATTGCAAGTGATTCTGATGTCCAGTCACCGTTAAACCTGTGGCTTGGGGCGCCTGGGCGACTCAGTCGGTTAAACGTCCAACTCTTGATTTCTGGTCAGGTTGTGATCTCGCGGTTCATGGGATCGAGCCCCACGTCGGGCTCCACACTGACAGTGCAGAGCCTGCTTGGGATTTCTCTCTTTCTCTCTCCGCCCCTCCTCAACTCGCGCTCCCTGTCTCTCTCTCAAAATAAATAAATAAACATTGTTTTTAAACGTTAAAAACAAAAGAGAAGAAACCTGCCACTCTAGTGGGACACCTATGCCTCAGATAAGCAAGCAGGGACTCAGACAAGTCACAGGATTGACGAGTTCAAGGGGGATCCAAACCTGCCCCACGTCACTGAAATTCCAAAGGCTATAAATTGCAGCGTTGCATGAACCAAGCTGCATCCTCTTTGGAACAGACCACGCTCTTGCTCCTATAGGAGTCATTCTTCATCCAGATTTAAATGTTTGTGGTCAGGTGCATATCTCTACAGAAAATCTCTTTGCTTCTCAACATGAAACTATGTCCAATTCTCTGATCAGATGTACAGATGCGGTTTGCCTTCTCTTTCATTTTTTAACAGGGAGAAGTTCAAGTGAGGGAGGCATGGTATCTCAGGTGGAATAGTGTCCACACCTAGCGTTCAGAGACTAAGGAATGTGGGCATATTTGCTCCTTGGGTTTTATGTGTCTCTCTTTACCTAACATAGTATTTATTTCAGCGGTTCCCTAAGGCAGTGATCAGACTTCTTTTTATCAGCAAAATATTTTTTGAGGCAAAATCTTGGGCAGGAACTCTAATATACGAAACAGGCAAAACGTAATTGACAGATTCCTTAACTCTCTGTGGTTTGGGGGAAAAACACCTGATTCGTTGCCAGGACTCCCGACCATCTCTCAAACGGTCTCGGTTCCCGGGAACACCATTTGACAACCGTTGCTCAAGTGCGTTGTTTCCGTGTCAGTCTTGGGTGGCGTTGTGTTTTCCCTTTGCTTCCCGGAGGAAAAGGCATGTTTTGTTATTTGAGCTTCTTCTCTGTGTGTGTACTTGGCACATTAGAGGAGCCTCAGCAGGCAAGGACATGAGGGGAAGAATCCAGGCATCAGCAGGCGCACAGCCGGGCCCCCAGAGAGCCAGGCCTGGCTGGGCATGGTCCTCAAAGATCATTTACTCACACCCTCCTGTGTGTCTGCAACGCGTGGAAACTCCTCAGAGGAAATGAACCCGCACAGGGGAGTGTGCACCGAGAGCACGCGGTGAATAATGTTTCCATCTCTTGCCCGTCGGCCCATCCCCCTTGCACCTATACAGCCAGAAAGCTGGGGGACACTTAGTCTCTCGTCTTGGTGGAAGGGGACCCAAAGATGACAGCCTTCCAGGCACAAAGCTCTCCTGCCAGCCCAGGGTTTGTCTGGGTGGGTTGCACCAACAAGGGGGCTGTTTGTATTGGCCCCCCAGATCAAGAACCACATCGCCTGGGCGGCCAGTGAATCTTGGAGAATGTTCTTTGCTCAGGAACAGGCTTCTTTGCCATTGAGGGGGTGTCCTTTATGACTGTTGAACGGCTCGCCTTCCTTCACCTGCTTGAAACACGTAGCTCAGAAAACTCTGGTAACACACGGAGCAGTTTAAGAGGCCCCTTCATGGCCGTCCTTCACCAGCGCTGGTAGGTTCTCGCGCTTTCCACGCCGGAGATAACATGCAAATGCTTGTACCAAAGTATCCGGCACAAAAGGAAAACAGTAATTATCAGAAGACATTAATGTTCGTCGGATCAAGAAAGGACTCTGATTATATTTTCTGAAAAAGAGCTTTTATCTTTCCGAGGCACACAATGATATATTTACAGATACAGTGATAGGTCCGGGATATGCTCCCGATAATACAGGAATGGGGAGACGTGGGCGCGTAAACAAAGCACAGTGGGGCACGAGGTGAAAGTCTCTGAAGCCTGATTGATGATGGGCACATGGGGCCCTTTATTGTGGCTGCTTTTATAAATGTTTGAAATTCTCCATAGCAAGGTGAAAAAAAAAAAGATACTTGAGGAGACACCTGTAGAGCCCAAATCTTCATCAGAAAGCCCACATTTTCCCGCAGAGAGCGGCAGACATCTGCCAGCCTTGGTTTCCCCAGGGCTCTGTTAGTTGCAAGGAGCAGACACCCACTCAAGGCGGCTGGTGAAGATGCGGCTGTTGACAGGCCCGGAAGCATCCGGGTGACAGCAGGTGCAGGGAACGCCGGGGGCATGGGGGCAGGACTGGGAGCCCAGCCAGAGAACAAAGATGCTTCCCCATCTGGGAAAAAATGGGATCCCTCCATTCTTCTTGCAGTGTGTCCATTCTTTGACCTCTCTATGCATCTATTCATAGCCATCCAAGTGACAAAGACAAAGGTCACCTCAGGCTCAGCTACTCAGAAACTTAGGGTTTAAGGACTCTTTACTCTGGGATGATAGCTTCTATTTCTCTGAGTTCAAATTCTTAGAGAAACACCTGATTGCTCACAAGGCAGACAATGGATTGGTTACCTGTGATTAGTTACCTGTGAGTCAGGTGCCAATCTGGGTCCAGTCATCTCTGATCAAGGAAGCTGGGATCCCATGACACCAAAGGCCTCCTAGAACACTCTTTGCAGCAGGGGCTGAGACCTTCTTTAAGGATCCTCAGAAAAGGAAGGCTGACATCCACCATTTAGAATTCTGTCCTTTCTGCCATTCGAACTACAATTTAGTGTCACCCACCTTTTACTCAGTGAGACTAGACCTGGCCCCTGTTCTCATAGTGAGACCCTCAAACACATGTACACTGGCATCCATCTTCTCCACATAGGTTTTTATTCCACAGATAAAAATGACCCCAAAATTTAATGTCTATGTATGGTGCTCTTGCTTTATGAAAGATCTGGCATTTGGGGAATCAGAGACATTGATCCTCACTTTCCAGAAGCTCACAGTTGGGAGGGGCATGCCCCAAGCTGTCTCTGCTTGACAGGACAGGGTAGTCTCTGCTCACCATTGCTGGCAATCCGAGCCCTGGCGTCTGATTTGCTTCTCACTGTGTGCATCGTCTCCCATGTGTGTTGAAAACCACTGGGACCACGCCTCGTCTTCAAAGAAAAAGGGGAGGGGAGCCAGGGGACTCAGTCAGTTGAGTGTCCGACTCTTGATTTCAGCTCAGGTCATGATCTCATGGCTTGTGGAGTCCATGGGATCAAGCCCCACGTGGGGTTCTGCACTGGCAGCGTGGGGCCTGCTTGGGATTCTCTCTCTCCTTCTCTGCCCCTCCCCTGCTCACACTCTCTCCCTCAAAATAAATAAACTTTAAAAAAAAAAAAAGGAAAAAGAGAAAGGGGTATTCAGAGATTACAGAATTTTAACCAGATGGAGAAAAGAGTCAAAGATGGTTGCCAGTGTCTGGAGCCATAATGGTCCGGTGGTTTCCTGAATATTCTTCAGTCATTTTGGGGCCTGTCTCTGTATGTCCTACTGGGACATGGCTGGGAGAGGACCCAGTAAGTGCTGCTGTCTTGTGGGCTGGCTAATGGTTTCTAGCCAAGGACCTTCAGAGTCCCTTGTGGGCCTCTGTTGCTAATCATTTCTTAAACATACAGACTTCTTTAAAATACTGAATGAGGGATGCCTGGGTGGCTCAGTTGGTGAAGCATCCGACTTCGGCTCAGGTCATGACCTCACCAGTCCGAGTTTGAGCCCCGCATCAGGCTCTGTGCTGACAGCTCAGAGCCTGGAGCCTATTTCAGATTCTGTGTCTCCCTCTCCTTCTTTCTGCCCCTCCCCGACTCATGCTGTCTCTCTCTCTCTCTCTCTCTCAAATAAATAAACATAAAAAAATTTTTGGTATTCAATGAACTTTAGAACTCTGTATACTTATTAGAATTTTTATTTAAATATTACAGGTTCTTTTTTATATAGTATGTTCTTTTTAAATACTATATGTGTTTTATTATGTGAACTTCACACACATGAGTACATTTTATATTTTTGTATTTTATATATTTTAAATATTTTACATATTACGTATATACCAAGTGCACATAAGCATTAACAGTAAGCTGAATTAAAATGTCCTCCTATGTTTCCTTCTAAAACTTCTACTGTTTTACCTTTCACGTTTTGTGTATGGTGTGAGGTAGGGATTGAGATTCATTGTTTTCTCCACATGGATATCCAAATGATCCAGCACCATTTATTGAAATGGCCATTAGCTGGAAACTAAATCATGTCCCAACATAAAACCATGAATAATCGGCCACACAGGCAGCCTTGGATATATGAGAGTGGAGAAATGGTAGAAAACAGAATGTCTGGAGGTGATGTCTTTGGTGAGCAAAACATATAAAGGGGGTGACTGGGAGAGAATGTGTCAGTCTACTGAGCTGTATGACCCTGAGGGAAGAGAACACTGTCCCTCTCATTTACTGCTGTATTTCCTGTACCTGGTGGTCTCCCTGGCATGCAACAGACATTTCATTAATATTTGCTAATCTGAGTTCTTGCTTTTTTCTATCCTGGGGTGAATCCTAATCATAGATAGAAGGAAACCAGATATCCATTCTAAATGTAGGTGCTATAGATTAGCATCATCTGCCTTGGCAATAAAGGGTCTGTTGTTAAAGCAAATTGGTGATAAGCATGTGAGTGTCGGATACTCCTAACTTAAAAGAGAAGAGCTTTCCCACACCAATGCAGGGATATAAGGTATCTCCATAGATTATACATTAAAAGTCAGACCATAATAAAGACAGAAAGAGTCACAGGGGTTTGAACCATATTCTCCAATTGATTAGTAAGAATTTCATATGATACAAAACAAAATCCGTCATCACCATCCTCACTAACAAATACCGGTTCCTTACTCTGTGCCAGGCAATGTGTCAAGATTCTTAAAAATATTATCTTATTTCTAGCAATCACAGTTTCCACCCATTAGGCTATCAGCAAGAGATTAGATTTTTCCAATGAGCTCTATCCTTTATGCAAATATAGACTCATAAAATCATTTGCAAGTTAAATTTCCGATGATCTCTCCCTCACACTTTTAACCTCACGATAGGAATTTAAGTTTATAAAACTTTCTGGGACCTTATCCTTTTCATTTCCCAAATCCAGGGCCCAGATGACTACATCTCAACTTTTCAAGTTCACCATCCATGAAATGTCATGGTTGACAGTTCATGAACCTGGACTCCAGTCGTCAAACAGACAAGCTCGCAGATGTCCAATCCCTTAAAGTCATGCACTGTCATTTCTTCCCCACCTGTGGCTTTCTACTCTGCTCATTATTATTTCCATCTTTGGGTTAACCTTAATCTAAAACCAACCACTTGCTCTATGAGGAAGAGCATTTATTCTTGATGTGGAATAAAATGGAAGGCTCTCTTCCCCCTGGTGATAGATGACCTTTGTGGAAAGTCCAGGCATTCTCTTCCTAAATGTCCATCACATAACTCCCTGCACATTGTCACAGAAAGCAGAATGAAATACTCAGTTCTGAATATGAGAGAGAGAGAGCTAATGAACCTCAGTATGTCCCAAGCCAGTCACCCACATTGATTGCGTAAAAATACATTTTGCATCTGGTATTTGATTTGCCACACAGTTGAACAGAAAAGTGACTTTATCTATTTTTTTCCAATTAAAGGAAGTAATGTTACAATCAATAATTCCTCCCACTCTGGTGTGCTAAATTAATGTCTGTCTGTTGTCTTTAAATCGCAAAGTGAGCATTGCTGTAGAAATATAAAATGGTACTATTTCATCCTAATCTATTTAATTTTCCATCTTGAATTATATAATGGGGTTAAAACATTGAATAGAATTAATAGAATGAGTATTTAATTAAGTAATAATGAGTTTCTAAATGGATGCTCAAGGAAACTAGCTTTGTAGTTTATGCAAGAATCAGATAATGGTCTTAACAAAGACCATAATAATTGTGTTGAATGTTTTCTATATTTAAAGATTTTTTTGGTCAGAATTCTCTCAAGGGTAGATTTAAACATAATCCAGTTCCTTGACTAGACTCCTCTTGGCTTTCATGGTAAATTCCATTGCCTTTCCTTGGCCCCCAAAGCCCTGCATAATCTCACAAATTGGACTCCTCTGAAGTCCAATGGGAGAGAGTTCTCCCAGCCCTGCCCCCACTCCAGACACACCCACCGTGCTCCCTCCGCCACTGGCCTTTCCTCCTGCTGTCCCAGATGCCAGGACCCAGGACCGCTCTCTCTCCTTTCACCCTAACTCCGCCTCTGCTCTCAGTTCTCAGGGAAATCCTCCCTAGTGACCCTCTGCAGACTGGGTCAGGCACCTACTCCCTCTCGCCACCCCACTTTCAAGCTACAAGCTCAGTGTTACTTTTTTTCTAATATTTAACACAGGTTCCTTACCAGACATATACCATGTCTGTTTTGTTTTCTAGCATATCCCTAGAATTTAATAATATCTTGTGCCTGGATACAGAAGCCCTTTGTCAAATATTTGTTGGCTGGATGTCTGTCTGGAAGATAGATGGATGGATGGATGGATAAATGGATAGAGAATGATGGACAAATGGATGGGTAGATGGATAAATGGATGGATGGACAGATGGATGGATGGATGGATAAATGGATGGATGGATGGATGGATGGATAGATGGATAGATGGATGGAGGTATGGATGGATGGATGGATAAATGGAGGGATGGAGAATGGATAGGTAGATGATGGATGGATGAGAGGAAGATAAATGGATGGATAGATGGATAGAGAATAGATGGAGAATGATGGGTGGATGATAGAGAGGTGGATGGATGGTAGGTAAATGTTTCTGTGGACATATTACTAAATCTAAGGATGTATTAGGGCCACAGGACACACTGTGAGAATTCCTATAACAATACCGCATTATTCCATTTGGAGCCATTTGCTCACACACTAAAAGGGTGTTCTATGCCAGGTGCTGGAGCCCTATGGTAGGTGCTCCAGACATTAAAAAAAATGGGTCATGGGAAAAACTGCACAGGTTTTTCCCACTTAGACATGCCCTAAATATTGATTTTAAAATCCAGCCATCTGATCTTCATGTGTCCAGCACTGTGATATATACTGGGGATCAGGGCTGAGTCATCCCTCAGGTTCCATAGGCACAGTGCCCTAAAATCAGAAGAAAAAAAGAACTTCTGGGGTCAAAGAAAATTTTATTTTTTTCCCTCACATCAGAAAAAGAAAATTTTAAAAGCCCATGAACATCTATTATGGCAGGAGGGGCCAATGAAGGCAAACGTACCTACGATCCACAAAAGTCATGATGCAGCCACGCTAGAGATGTCCTGGGGAACAAGAGTGATTGGTCCATCCCTACCCTTCTGGAACATCAAGAAAGTAGCAGAATCAAGCATCAGTCAACCAGCCAGTCCCTCTTACGGCTCCTGTATAGCTATACCCCTCATATTTCCTCCACCCTCGCCTGTGATGCCCGGTCCCACTGCCTATATTTAAGACCACAGATTCACTCAACAAATACTTACTGTGTCCCCTCTCTGTACCTGGCATCACGGAAGGGGTCAGGGGGAGAGCTGTGAACAAGGCAGACCACGTAGAGCCTCCAGTCCCCTCAAATCGTAATCTGTCCCGTGTCTTCATCTCAGCAACGAGAATCTCATCTGCTTTGACAAAGCAACTTCTCACCTCCGTATTGGATGTAACAGCATTTCTGCTGGATGGATGGCTCCCAGCATCCTCTGGTCTCAGCGCTCCCCGTGCCTGCATAATTGCCCACCTGGGGTCCTAAGGCATCAGTGTCAGAAAAGACACAAGGACAGGTTATAAGCTGAGGTCTGATGTGATCAGTAGGGACAGAGAACCCATCATCAGGGTCTGGACCCCAGCAGGGGTGAAGGACAGACCTACGTGATGGGGGTCTTGAGTAATAGTACTTGTGAAAAGCAGAGTTTACAGGAATCCAGGAGATGCGGACTTGACCTTTGGTTCACTGAATGACTCTGGACTTCACTTCCTTCTCTGTGCCTATTTCTTCATCTGTATCTGAAGGGATTAGATAGCACTGTGGACACGTGGCAGACTGCAGGGGATGCTCCCAGCACCTCCCCACTGACCAGACACACCGCAGGCCCTCAGCATGGAGCTCGGGCAGCCTCTGAATACTCGGGTGGGCTCTCACATTGACACCTCCTCACCGTTCTTGACCTTGGACTCTATCATGCTCCTCTCAACCCAAACTGCATACTAGAATTATCTGGACAGGGGCAGCTGGGGGGCTCAGTTCGTTAAGCATCCAATTCTTGGTTTCAACTCAGGTCATGATCTCATGCTTCGTGGGTTTGAGACCCCCGTCAGGTTATGCACTGACATCAAGGAGCCTGCTTGGGATTCTCTCTCTGTCTCCCTCTCTCTCTGTCCCATCTCCACTTGTGTTCTCTCTCTCTCTCTCTCTCCCTCCCTCCCTCCCTCCTCCCCTCCCTCTCTCTCTCTGCACCTTCCCCACTTGTGTTCTCTCTCTCACTCTCTCTCTCTCTCTGTCTCTCTCTCTCTGTCTAAATAGATAAATAAACTTAAAAAAAAAAAAAGAATTATCTGGACCGGTTAAGAAAATACTGAATCTCAGACTTTACCCCAAACCCACTGAATTGGAGTAGAGCCTGGTTATGTAAAAAGTAAAAAAGCCCCTGAAAAGATTCTCTTATGCAGACAGGGCTGAAAACTATCCACCTAGATTTAAGCTTAGGAATTCCGTGATTTTTGTGAAAAGGAGAGAAAGACAGAAGAGAGGACTCCTTAGACAGAAATCAGGTCAACTTCCTGGTCTCCTGGAGCCGCGTCCATGTGACAGCATTCTCCAAGCCTCCCCGCTCTGGGCACTTTCCATCCTGCCAGCATGTTCCAAGAATTTCCCAGCGCCCCTTTCAGAGAAAGGAAACAGCCCACCCAGGTCTGCTGAGGTGTGGTAGACAAATTAGTTCCCGTCCCCGCCCCATCCCCCCCAAGGCATCAAGATTAAGGCTTATGATTAATGATTTGCAAGTCAATTAATCAGCCACTGCTTTCAAAACCCCATTTCTCAAATTACTTTTCTCTGAACACAAGGGCTTTCTGACACTGTCTCGCTGTCTCTAGATGCAGTCTCCTACTAATTGAAATTCCAAGATATTTCTTCTTGTTGGCAGCTTATTGGTATTACTTGTTTGTAAAATATTTGCAAACAGATTACTGCTCACCTGTAGTGTGTCAGAGGTAAGCACCAAAACAATACTTTATGCTTCTAGCTCAAAGGAATGTGCTAATGATAGCTCGTGAAATTCTCTATCTATGGGAAAGCCGATTTTTTCATTTATTGATTTATTTCCACCACACCTACTGGCAACAAGTATTTGAGATGTATTACAATAAAAACATAGGTACAGCAAGGCTCCAAACAACTGATTTATATGTGTCCGTAGAAAATGGTTTCTTGTTTGTTTGTTTTTTTTTTAAGTCCTACTTGTCATGGGGAAGGGGTGGGACTTTCTTCTTTAGAGGAGATGACGCAATCGCACAGAGGCTGTGGAGTCAAACGTGGGGGGGCTCCCTCTCCAGCCCCTCCACATGCCGGGGAGACACTCTGGCCACCCGGTTGCCTTGGTTACCTTGCTGTTTGGGGTACAGGACGCTGCAAGAGCAGAGAAAGACAAAATCGTATAAAGGCTCAAACTCCATAGAAGTCTGTTTCTCCTTCAACCACAGCTCAGGACGGTGCCCTTCTCCTTGTGGGGACTCAGGACCCACGCTCCTGCCCTGTGGCCATACCCTGCCCTTGGGTCCCGTGGTTGTCCGGGTTCAGACAGATGGAAGGCGAGGCACAGAGAAGCTTTCCCCGGCCGGCAAGCATCACTCCTGGCCACAGTCAGTCGGGGAGAAGGCAGTCTCATGGCCTCACCTAAGTGCGGGGAAGGCAGAGGGAAGGAGCGGACCATCTGCCGGCACAGCACAGCTCCACGACCTCCCTGCATTGTCGTTGACTGTGTGAAAGGACGTGGTGCAGGGCACGTGCCCACCACCGGGCCCATGGTAGAGCCCAGCAAAGGGTCTTTGCTGGTTTTTTTTCCCCAAGAGTGACCGTAACCATCTGCTCTGTTTGCAGTTTCAGGCCACCGTCGAGGAAGGAGCCGTGGGGGTTATC
Organism: Cryptoprocta ferox; assembly: GCA_028646485.1. Lineage (NCBI taxonomy): Eukaryota > Metazoa > Chordata > Mammalia > Carnivora > Eupleridae > Cryptoprocta > Cryptoprocta ferox. Next base: position 52,001,783 of record CM053563.1, read on the forward strand.
GTCAACCTGACAGTGGAGGACAAGGACGACCCCACCACGGGCGCGTGGAGGGCCGCCTACACCATCATCAACGGAAACCCAGGGCAGAGCTTTGAAATCCACACCAACCCTCAGACCAACGAGGGCATGCTGTCCGTCGTCAAAGTAAGGGTGCTTCCGAGGCTCCTCCCTGCGCCAGGCGGAGGGCCTCCCTGCTGGGAAAGGTCAAGGATAAGTGAGCCCTGGTCTCCTCCTCTTGGAATTGAAGACAAAAGTCAGGGGGCTCACAGCTTAAGGGTGACCTTGGATCCTCACAGCCTCGAAACCAAGCTGGTCTAGGTTCTAGGAAACTCAAACTTCTGTGTCACCTTAAAAAACTCCCAATTTTAATTTTCAAATGAGATTCTCCATACATTTGATAATGAGTTATCAAAGATGTGCAAAAATGGGATATGTGAAGGTTTTTTAAAGACCTGTGATCAAAAATGTGGATTATTAAGGGCGCCTGGGTGGCTCAGTTGGTTGAACATCCGACTCTTGATTTTGGCTCAGGTCATGATCCCAGGGTTGGGTTGTGGGATGGAGCCCCATGCTGAGTGTGGAGCCTGCTTAAGATTCTCTCTCCCTCTCTCTCTCTCTCTCCCTCCCTCTGCCCCTCTCCCTCATTCGCACATGTGCTCTCTCACTCAAAAAAAAAAAAAAAAAAGTAGATCATTGCATTTCTTCTTAGTCTTTCCTAGCAGAATCTTGGTTATTCACTTAAAAACAGGAGATAAATGGCGACTGGCCCTTAGCGCCTGTGCGAGTGTCCTGGGACTGCTTTAACAAATGACCACGAACTTGGTGGCTTAGGGGAACACAGACTCACATCCTCTTACAGTTTTGGTGGCCAGAGCTCCAAAATCAGTTCCACGGAGCTAAAGTTGGCAGGGCCGGTTTCTCTTGCGGACGATCTATTTCCTCGTCTGCCCCAGCTTCTGGAGGCCGCCCACATTCCTTGGCTTGTGGCCCTTTCTCGTGTCTTCGGTCAGCAGGGCGGCAGCACCGAATTTCTCTCTGCCTCTGAGCCTATCGCATCTGTTTCTTCTTTTGACTTCCCTGCCTCCCTTCTTTGAGGACCTCTGTGATTCCAAGGGCCCACCAAGATAAGCCAGGACCCTCTCCCCACAAAGAGGTCCTTAGCCTAATCACATGTGCAGAGTCCCTGTTGCCACGTAAGGTCATGTATTCACAGGTTGCAGGGATTGGCATGTGGTCATACTGGGAGGTCATTATCCAGCATAGCATGGGGCCGTCTAAACAACCGCAACAACCGAGTTCCACAGCCTTCCGGGGGACAGGACCCGGGGCCACTGAGAACGGCAGATCTCAGAGGATGAGAGGCTGGGTTTCTCCGGAGCCCCGCCCTCCCCAATACTTCATTCACATTGAACTTCAAGTGTCTGGCTGAGAACAGCCCCTGGGTCTTCCCAGGTCTCCTTCCCTAATAACGCAGGCAGGGGCGGAGCTGTCAGGAGATGCTCCCACCGCCCCCCCCCCAGCTGCTCCCACCACCACACTTTCCAAGCTGTGAAAATCGAAAACTAACGCAGCCTCTGGCTGTCCTCGGCAGCTAGCCTGTGCCTCCATGAGCCATCAGGCGATCTTCCAAACGTGCGGCTGGAAAACAGGGTTTGGGTGAGTGTCCATCCCCATCATAAATCCTGGAAGACCACAGTCGTCCCCGCTCTGTGTGCTACGGCTTGAGGGACAGAAAATACAGGAGAACCAGAGTCAGGAAGGAGCGTCCTCCCCTCCCCCCCGTTCCCACTCGAGCCCTCGCCGCGGAGTCTGAAATGTGAGCACGTAGAAGCCTCACCAGGGATGCAGGTCCCGACCCAGCTTCCTGGGCCCACACCACACCTGCTGGGTCACCATCCGAGGGAGGGAGGTGTCCCCCAAGCCCGGCCTTGTGGACGAGCACCGTGGAGGACGAGTCTCCACCTGCAGGTCCTAGGAAGGAGGCTCCCACAGCACCCGGGGCTCCCTCTGGCCTCAGTTTGACTAGTGGACTTCCTTTGCCTCAGAATTGGGATGGAGACTCCCTCCTCCCTCCGGCTGCCTACTACGGGAGTTTCTCCAAAGGGCCTTGGGCCCTCCCTGCCTCTCAGCCCACCAGGGTCAAAGCCCGGGGGCAGCTTTCTGCAGGCAGGCCTGGCCTTGTTCGCTGGCAACCCAGTGCATTAGTTAGAAATGCCTTCAGGTTTTCCTGAAACCCCGAAATACCAGGCTGATAGTGGCTTCAATACCAAAGAGAATTTAATGATTTCCACAACTGGATGAAGGTAGGCTGGTCTAGGATTGCCTGGCAGCTCAGGGTGTCAGAGGGCAGGGCAGATGCTTCTGGCTTTTTCCTCATGGACATAAAATGGCGGCCAATGCCCTAGGTATCACATCTTCCCGCTGCAGTGTTCTAAGGCCGGAAGCAAGGAGGCAGGCAGGCAAGAAAGAAAGAGAGCGAGAGCGCGCCAGAGAGAGCTCTCAAGTGCCCCCCCCCTCCGCTCTTTTCAAGGAAGAAAATATCTTTTCCACTGGTTTCCCAGGCAACTTCCCATGATGTTTCATTCGCCAGATGACATATGTCCTCCCTCAGCTGCAGCGAAAGCTACAAAATCCAAACCTGGCCTTTGGGGCCCCTGCAGGGAGAGACGGGTAGGGGGTGGGCATGGTCGTTGGGCAGCCAGCCCTGAGCAGTCCTGCCCTAACCAGTTGGCAGTCTGCAGGCCGAAGGACCAGCCGAAATTTCAGCACTGCGTGGCTCCCGGGGGAATCCTCACTCCCTGCAGGACCAAATCCTAACAGTTCTAGAAAGCCAGTACCTGTGTCCGCGAAAACCTTCTGGTCAGGAATGCTCTCAGGTGCTTTGTAAACTTATCCCAAAACTGTCAGCGAGTTAACCTTTCCGCTGAATATAATCCACCCTGCATTTTAAGCCTGTTTCCTCTTTTGTCCTCGGTGAGGAAGGAAACATCCAGAAAGCCTTGATCCCCAAACCCGTAATAGGCTTAAAAGTCACTGCCAAATCCTCCCTCTTCCAGGCAACAAACCCCAGGCCCTTCACCCTTCCCGCGTGGGGTGGCTGTTCCAGCCTTTACCCCCTGCAGGACCTGGTCCGCGCCCTCTCTTGACACTCGATGAAATGTTAATTGAATCGAATCTCTGTAACTTTATTGGAAGTGTTTTCGATTTCCTCCCGTCCCTGACACAGACACGCTGCCCCAGACAAATCACATGAAGAAGGTCGTATGCCCGAGACAGAGGAGGGTTTCTTGCTCCGGCGCGACCCGGGGCGGGGGGGCGGGGAGTGTGAGAGCAGAGACCCACGTTTTGCCAGCTCCCCAGTGGCCTGGCCCGGGGAACGCACACCCGGAATTATTACAGCCAGCACCGTGCAGGTGGGGGTGAGTGAGCCAGGGGCACTGCCCTCCAGGGGCACAGCCCTCCAGTAGATCTGCCCTCCAGGGCACTGCCCTCCAGTGGATCTGCCCTCCAGGGCACTGCCCTCCAGTAGATCTGCCCTCCAGTGGATCTGCCCTCCAGGGGCACTGCCCTCCAGTGGATCTGCCCTCCAGGGGCACTGCCCTCCAGTGGATCTG
>CM053563.1:52005896-52040831 GCA_028646485.1 Cryptoprocta ferox
CACCCCTCTGTGTTTGGGAGCAAAGGTGTCCCTCGCGCACCTAAGAAGCTGCGTTCCATCCCGGTATGAATACGTCAGCCCTGAGTGGAGCAGGGGACCGGCTCCCAGGCAGCATCACACGTAGAGAAGCACCACTGGGTATAAACGGCAGTTTATTATTGGCTCAGACTTTCTCATCGGGCTTCTGGGGCCAAAACATAGCTCTGTGCCCCTTAGGAGCTGTGTGACCTTAACTGAGTTATTCAACCTCTCTGAGCCTGTTGCCTCATCTACAGAGTGGGAATAAAAACACCCACTATAACGAGGTGAAGCGAGGACTGGGTGAGCTGGTGCCCACGGGGCGCTCCTAGCACACAGAGGGTGCACAGCAAGGGATAAATAATGCCGTGGAAAATAGTGAAGCGTGGTGTAAAGATCAAATATATGTATTGTGGGGCTGGGGGACTATATGGGTTGAATTATGTCCCAGGAGAAAAGCTATTTTTGAAGTCCTGTGAAGGTGGCCTTCTTTGGAAACAGCCACGGCAGATGTGATTAGCGAAGATGAGGTCACGGTGGAGTTGGGGGGGGTGCCCTAGGCCAGTACGACCGTGTTCCTGTAAGCAGTTGGCCACGTGAAGGCAGAGACCCCCAGGGGAGAAGGCCGTGCGATGGTGGAGGCAGAGAAGGGGGTCGCACAGCCGTAGGCCGAGGAGCACAGGGAAGAGGCAGGAAGGGCTCCCCTGCAGCTTTCCGAGCGAGCACGGCCCTGCTCACGGTGGATCCTGCGCTCCTGGTCTCCGGAACTGGGAGACAGTGGATTTCTGTTGCCTCGAGCCACCCAGTCCTTTGTGACGGCCACCCTGGGAAACTAATGCACCCACCAGATTGCCTGACTAGGTCGGGGCTGCCACTCCAGGGCCTCGAGTGCTGGCAGATCGCCACTCCCAGCCTCTCCCCTTACCAAAAAGGGAGCCCCCTTCCCCCCCAGCCAGGAAGCTTAGGCCCTGCCAGCTGGGAGAGCCTGCAGCCTGGGCCTGACAGCAGGGGGGTGCAAAAGGCCACCCCTGCCTTGAGATGGGCTGACTGACTCAGTGGTGCAGTGAAAGTGCCAGGGCCCCCATGGCATCGGGCCAGAGCCGAACTCCAGCAGGACCACGTCCTCACTCACTCCCGCTCTTCTGAGAAGCTATGCCAGTCAGTCACGCTCCGAATCCCTGCCTCAGGCTCTGCTTCCAGACTCGTCTGGAGTCTCAGGGAACCCAGACACACACACACACACACACACACACACACACACCCCTATCATAAATGAATACATGCACATACATACATAGACACACACATCTAACACACATCGAGTATGTAAATCCATGTGTGTTCATGGTTAATGTTAAAGGCACGCACGTACTTATCCAACGCAGGGGAACACACATTCTAGGCACACTATTTAAAGGCCACACGTAAATAATCTGGGCCCCTTCGGCTCAGGATCCCGAGCCTCTCTCCGCCCGGCCTGCTGCAGGTGGCTCAAGTCACCCTCAGACCCAGGCCTGAACTGTGCTGTGAAGACCCCTCCGAGGCTGGCACACCATAGAAAACCCCAGTCTGGTGGCGTTTTCATCGTGGTGGAAAATTCAGTCGGGCCAGGTTTGGGATTTCACGCATGTCAGCAAGTTAGGTAACTTGACCTCCAGAAGCACCTCCTGTGCTGCCAGGAGCCAGAGCTGGTGTGAAAGACGCCCTCTGCCCCTGAGGTTCGCCCCTCAGTCTGCCCAGCACTGGGGGGTGGGTGGTGGGTGGGAAGGAGGCTTCCGGAGACGGAGCTCCACCCCTCAGCCCTGCTCCAAACGCTGAGCGCAGGGTGGCCCCCACCCAGCGCGCCAAAGGCTCCCTCCCCTTTGCCATCCAAATTGGGACGGATGACTGTGCTCTGAGCATGGCAGGCCCCCGGCCCCTATTGCAAATGTACTTCACTGAGGATGTGTATTTAGCACGTCGCTCAGGATGGACAGAAATTAGAAAGGGATGGAACAGTGGGATATTCTCATGTCTCAGGGATGGGCCCAAATTATGACTGGGTGCCAAGCGCTTTACATCCGCTAACTCGTCAAGCCCCTCTGGGAGTTGTTACAGCTGGGGGGAGGGGGGGTCCTGTTACAATCCGGAAACACTCCTGGGTCATCGTGTGCATGTCCTTGTGCATATGCGTGCACACGTGTGCACGCACTTGTGCACGTGTGGGGCGAGCTGTTGGCTGTAATTATCATGGAAGGTAACGTCAGTCAGTCCAGCTCTTGCACCTGTGGGGCTCTGCCCCCACTTCCCGTGGCCCATACAACCTGCGTGGTCGTTTGCTTCCTTCTAGTCGAGTGCGAATCAACTCCCTGCACCCACTTTGGTCCTGTCCTCCCAGCGACAGTATCCCTATGTCATGGGTCTGAGGAGTTAGCTGCTCATTCTCCCACCAAACATCAGGGAAATAACTTGAAATAAACAGCGTGCCCTCATCGGACCTAAAGGTCTCCCCGACGCACTCCAGGGACAGGAAATGTCACTCCTACATCATCTCGTGGTTTGGAAAGGGAGCAGCCAAGTGAATGTCATCCGTGATGTTCTGTGATGGGGAGGACCCGCGTTTAATAATGTCTACAATGGGGCGTCCTTGACATGCTCTGATTTCCTCTGCACAGCAGCCAGGGGAGGGGGGTACTCTCAGACCCCTCTGCAAAATCACCTAGGCCGGCCCCACCTCAGTGACCCTGGGACCAGATCAATCCACCACCGTGTTGGACAGTCCCGGACATGGCCGTGCGTCTGGTCATCACTGCCTCTGCCCCATGTATGGCCACAGAGCCCCCCAGTCATGGTGACCATTCAAAATGCCCCCACACATTTTCAAATGCCCGCAGGTGGGGAAGGGCCCTGAGGCTTAACCCCACGTGGCTCCAGTCCTCTCCAGCCCTTTTCCCTACTTGACGCCCTCCCGGGAAATGTGCAGGAGAGCTGGAGAGATCCCATTCCCAGCCCTTGTGGCGAGTGAGAGGGAAACGTTGAAAATGGGACTTTGGGCTGCCTTTTCCATTCCATCTCCCATGGTAACAGAGGCGGGGCTACCCCGAAGCTGGCAAAGCTTAGGCTTGAGTCATTCATCCCCTCACCCCCTCCGAGTGTCAGCGTCGTGTGGCTACAGGTCACAGGTAGGAAGCCTTGTAGTGTCAGTGTGGCCAGAGCGTCGCCTAAAGAGATCTCAACGGGGGACCCCAGACCTCTGAGGCTCATGTAACGTGTTGTCATTTATTTCTCAATCTAAAAAAAACCAAAAAAACCTAACAGCTTCCATCCCGAATTTTGTATCTGTATGTTTCATATTCTCTTTCTTAAGGAGGACCCCAAAGTGCATTCAGGTTAGCCCACAAACCCCGGATCCATCCCTGCACACCCACCCGGGCTCGTGGGATGTCCGGGGGACTTGGTGCAAAAGCACCTGTCCTTTGTAGCAGTTACACACGCTGAGCCTCCTCTCCCTGCTTTCCAGCCTCTGGACTACGAGATCTCTGCCTTTCACACCCTGCTGATCAAAGTGGAAAATGAGGACCCGCTGGTACCCGACGTCTCCTACGGCCCCAGCTCCACGGCCACTGTCCACATCACTGTCCTGGACGTCAACGAGGGTCCGGTTTTCTACCCGGACCCCATGATGGTGACCAGGCGGGAGGACATCTCTGTGGGCAGCGTGCTCCTGACCGTGAACGCCACGGACCCAGATTCCCTGCAGCATCAGACCATCAGGTGGGTGAGCGGCTCCCTCACGGGAAAGCGGAGGCAGGCAGGCAGACGTCGCGTGCCTTTTCCGGATTTTCCTGGTTGTCAGGAGCAAGCTAGCATTCAGTTAAATTTGTTAGTGATCTGGGTGAGTAGGAGGCACAGGTCACAGTGAAGAGCTCATGGCCGATTGCATCCAGACCAGGCTGACTCCATGGGGTGCTGCCCCCACACCTGATTCCCAACGCAGAGTAGCTCAGGAGGAGGGTGGCTTCCGGGCCATGTTCCCAAATGGCCAGAGGGGTCTGCCAGTGCCAAGCACAGTCTCTGAAAATGAGAGAAAGGAGCCACCACCTCTGGCCCCCTGCATCTCAGACACTTGACCTATATTCTCGTCACCATGTCTTCGTAAGTCAGCATCGGCTGACTCCACACACAGGCAAGCGTATAACTAGCCCAAGGCTGCCCAGCTTAGTAGCAGAGGAATCAGACTAGAAACAGGATGGTCTGCAAAGTCCGTGCTCTCTGCTAAGTGCTGTGGGCTCTGAACTGGCCAAAACGGGAAGGAACAGACGTTGCTGGTACTTAGAAGTGGAACGTCGGCGTCACGGTTTTGACTGACACGTGGCAAGCCCAAAAAAAAAAAAAAAAAACCCGTCTTCAAACTTTCTGTCTTCGTTTCTTGAGCTCTGTCCAGTGCTTAGAAAGAAGGTGTTTTCGTGACAAGATTTAATTAAATGATCGTCACCCAGGGGGCTCGCAAAGACAGGCTGCTCTCGTTGGTACGGTGTTTCACGGCGAGCTGAAATCGACTTGCAGGTCCAAATGCACGCTTGTCTCCACAAAAGAAAGTTATTAATCTTTCCTTTCGAAAATCTAATCTTCTTCTCATCGGAAGAACAGATAATCAAGTATTAGATACACTTCTAATAAACACGTGTCGTATTTTCCTGATTTGAAACACCTGGAAACATGTCACGGTCTGCACGCAGCCGCTTTACCGTGGAGCGGGCTGGCAGACAAGAGGCTCGCGTTTCCAATCCCACAAGGGGATTTATTTTCACGACAAAACTTTCTGAAATGCCAGATGAACTAGATAAAGGTGCGAACTGTACCGAATCCTATAATAATGTGACTCTGAAATTGTCATTCTTTTTTTTTTTCCCTTTTCTTCTTTTTTTTTCCTTTTCTTCTTTTTTTTTTTTTTTTTCCTCTTTTTTCCTTTTCCTGCTGGGTACCTGGCAGAGGAAATATGCAATTTAAATATCAAAGAGGAAGTTTTCCTTAAGTCCTTAGATGGGGAAACTGGTTGCTTCACAGACAAGTCAGGCAAATGTACAAATTTACGATGTCTTTAGGGAAGCTTAACCGTCAGTAGGGGCAGGAGAGGGGACTCGGGGTGGGCATGGCGGGGGGCAGAGAAAGCGACCTTCCACGGGCTTGATGCTGCTGAACCCAGGTGTTGCCGTGTGACTTGGGGTGTTGCCAGTCTTGGAAGTGTTAACATGGTGGGGGAGGGGACAGATGCGGCGACAGACAGCGAGAGAGCTGGGTCTGTCCGGGTTCTTTGTTAAACACCGGCGCCGGCTGACTTAGGCAAAAGGAGGAGTCTGCTGGTAGAGTCACTGGATGGCCTATTGAGCGTGTTTAGAACCGAGGGGCATCTGGGGGGCTCAGTCGGTTAAGCATCCTACCTCGGCTCAGGTTATGATATCGCGGTTTGTGGGTTCGAGCCCCGCGTCGGGCTCTGTGCTGACAGCTCAGAACCTGGCGCCTGCTTCGGATTCTCTGTCTCCCTCTCTCTGTGCCCCTCCCCTGCTCACGCTGTCTCTCTCTCTCTCTCTCTCTCTCTCTCTCAAAAATAAATAAACATTAAAAAAAATCAGGCCTGAGACAGCACAGGAACTGGGCATTGCTGAGTCTCTAGGGGCTGGGAAATGACGGGCTGACACTTCCCCACCTCACAGGGTGAATGAACCGCCTCCAGCCATTTCCCACGGCTTGTGCCACTCACCCGCAGGGGTTCACGTGCCGGCGTGTGTGCGTTTTGCCTGAGCTGCAGCCACGAGCCTCCCGACTCAGGGCGCCTTGATGGTGCACGGAGACGATGCTCTCTGGTGGGGGCAGCCGACGGGGAGGGAGGAAGGAGGTCCCGTCTGAGGATGGAATGCGGAACTGGGAAGGGGGGCCAGGCCCCAGAGAGCGGGTCTGGCAAACTGAGGTAGGGACAGGATTCTGGCCTGGAGAGGGAGGGAGTGACTGGCAAGAGCAGAGACACTGAGAGGTATCAGGACCAGGGTGTAGCCCCCGGAACGGGGTACAGGCGTCCCCCATTCTACCACGGGCGGGACATCAGTGGAGAAAGCAGTGTGTTGATTGCTAGAGGGGGGACTTGAGGGAAAAAGCACAAGTCTGGAATGTTCCGAAGAGCTTCGTGTTTCTTCCGTCGCTCAGCACAGAGAGGGCCTCCGTCATGCTGCCAGGACCCTCCTCAGAGGGGCTTAGCCCAGGGCGGCACGTTCTGCCTCGAGTGGGGACAAGGGGACTCAGCGTGAGAATTCGGGTGCTCAGAGTATGTTCATTTTGTACCTCTTGGCTCTGCTGTCCCCCGCGGTTGGCCTCATCCTCAGCCACGCCTGGATGGCTGCCAGCAGTGCCGGTCCCCGGCCCCAGCAGCAGGAAGACATGCTTGCCAATCGAAAGTTCAAGCGCAGGGCCAGGCTTGGGTGTCACGGAGCCAAGTTGGACCCACGCCCATCTCTGAGCCACACGGAACAGCGGGTGGGGGCGGGTGAACTGTGCCCACCGTGGGCCCCAGGTCCCACCACGGCCACCAGAGGAGTCCAGGAGGTTCTTCCCAGGAGACGGGAATGGATGCCGCATCCTCAAGAACCACCAAGAGTCCCTGTGACCAAGTTCAATGTTGTGAGTCCCCTCAGGAAAGAGAACTGAGGTGTGTCTCTGTGCCTGGTTTGCTTAAGAGTTCCAGCATTTACAAATTGTCTGGAGAAATCCCTCTTCCGGCCTTGAAGCAAAGCAAATGTGTGTGTGTGTGTGTGTGTGTGTGTGTGTGTCACACACTTCTCTCTCTGGCCAGACTCCTCACACAGGTTCCTTCCTGCCGGGGCCCACGGTGGCCCAGAAGTGCCCCCCTTTCTCAGCCTGGCACTGAGCACGCCTCCCCTGGTGCCGGTTCTGAGCTCATCAAGGGTAGGGACGCCATCAGTGACAGGCTGCGCCATTGTCCCAGGAGCCCTCTGGGAGAAGAGGTCCATTAATTCCTTGCCGCCCGTGATCCTACACACTGAGGAGTGCTGTCCCCGAGGGGCTATGTATGCAGAGGGTGAGCAGGGCTGCAGGGCGGGGCCAGCCAGGCTGGGACGCCGGTCTCTAATGACCCGATCCAGCTTGACTGCCCAGAACTTTCCAAAAGGCACAGCGACCTTACGAGTGGGGCTGTTATTGTTGTTGTCTTGGTGATGCATTGGGGAGCAGGCATGGGAACAGGGAGGGAACTCTGCGTGTGGAGGAGCACTCTGAGTTCAGGTGACAGAGGCGCACGTAAGATGCTGTCCCAGTCATCCTGCCCCCGAGGGTCTCCATTCCGTGAAGCCCTGCCTTGCACTCTGCCACCATGCAGGTCATGGCAGGTGTCCCTGACTCTGTGTGTCCCTCTCTGTTCGTGCCTGTCTCTCTTGTTATCTCATTTGCTCTGTCTGTCCCTTCCTTGTCTGCCTCTCTGTGTCTCTGCCCCCCTCTGCCCTGGCGCCCACCCCACCACTGCCTCTCTGGGTCTCCCCTCCAACCCTTTCTCTGTGTCTCTTTCATCCACTCCCCCCGCCCATCTGGTTTTCTGCCTCTCTCCCCTCCCCCCTCCTCCCTCCCCCCTTCCTTCCTTCTCTGCCTCTCCCCACCACCACCTTCTCTATCTCTATCAATATTGCATTCCCAGATTCTCTGTGACTCAGCCCCAATAACCCTATTTTCATCTCAGATGACTCACCAGGCTCTGGGAGCTTTCGAGCCCAGTGGGAGATGTTCCACCTGCCCAGGGTCCTGATGCGGGTCCTGCCCCAACCTTGACAGGCACTTGGCCTCTTCCCTGAGGGCGGGCTCCATCACTGTCACAGTGGGACACCTCCTCCCCACCCCCAAGCCCCCACAAAACTTAGGAACTTCTAACTAATTCCCGTCCTGGCCGGCATCCTGTCTCCCATGATGAAAGGCGTGTCTCGTCTCAGCCCCACGATGGCACTGCTGGCCCCCGCTAGGTACTCTTTCATCTCACCAGGGAAGAGTAAAGTCTGTGAAAGGCATCTTGATGTCTGAGAAGCCTGTAATGCTAAAGACAGGAGGAGTCCAGGCATCAGAGTGAATATTCTCACTAAAAAGCCCGAGTTATTAAAACTTGTTAAAAAGCCCGTCACCTTGCGCTCTTAGCCAAATCAAAATGGACATCAGTGGGCTGGTGACAGATGAAATTCTCCTTTTTAATGACTTGTATCTTCTTATCCTTATTATAAAGTTAAGATAGTTCATGGAGGAGACTTTTGAAAAGGCACTTAAGAATAAGGAAGATGATAAAGAATCTGTAATATCTCATACAATACCCTTTTAACAACTTGGGTATAGCTCCCTCAGTCATGTGTGAGAAGACTTCCGTTTTTATTACCAGAATTGGCTCTCAGCACCCGTCCTGTTCTGGAACCTGCCATGTCTACTTCCGACTATATGGTGAACAGCTTTTCCATGCCATTATTATTAATTGCTTGATAGTATTCTATTATTCTATTACTTGGATGTTCTCATTTAGTCATTCATCTCCTTGTTACTGGACATTTAGAGTGTTTCCAGTCGCATGCAATTATTTTTCTAAAAAGGTCAGTGGCCATGCTTATAGCTAAATTGTCTAACGCATCATTAATTCCCTGAAGAATTTTTCGGAAATTCTTTGAGCCAAAGGATTGGTATTGTTAATGCCTTTTGTCATCTAAAGACTTCTCTGTTTTTGATACCCAGTCAAATTTCTGTTTTCCCTTATGATTTGAATTGACGTCATGGTTAGAAAGCTGCTCTGCTCCCAGGTCGTGTCCATCCTGACATCCTGACACAGAGCTGCTCCCACCCCCAACCCCAGCCTCGCTCCAGCCTCCCGGGTGGACCCTGCCTCCCCGTCCACGAGACAGGAGCCGGATGTTTCTCCATGACATTTCGGGGTCTCTAATGAGGAAGAGGCTTGTGCAACTGAACGTGTTGGCTAATTACTGTCAGAAGGAGCAGCTCAATGATGATTATGCTCATGTGGAAATGACTGCCTTTGCCCGACATTCTGCAGCAGTGACAGGAATAGCAGAGACTAACCCTTGCCTCCTGTCTGTTGAGTTGGCTGCTTTGGGGACGCAACCGGCAGCTCAGTCCTTTCGAATGGCCTGAGAGGACTTATTTCGCTGGGTTGCATAATCAAGGGATTTCCGCTGAGCCAACCTAGTAGCAATTCTGATTCTGAACATTTTTCAGACAGAGCTCATCGCGTCCGGGGCCTGCAGTAAACCACGCTGCCGCAGCGACTTCTGCCCACACACTGAATATATGAGATGTGTGTTCAGGAGAAATACTGTCCCTACCAATGTGAAATGACCTATCACTGCTCAACATGTTTTCGGAAAGGATCATTCATCCAGGGAGCCCTGTGAGGGTGTGTCGGGCAGCGCTGTATCTGTGAGGATTAAGTTTGGCTGAATAGAACAGGAAAATTCAAAATGACGGTGGCTCAGAGAAGATAGAAGTCTATTTTTTTTTTTCTCACCCAAGTCTAGAGTAACCATGGCAGGCTCCAGGGCATGTAGGGCGGGTGTTCAAAGCCGTCAGGGGCCTGGGATCCTTCCTGCCCACCATTCTGCCATCTCCAGGCTGGCATCCCCTCCTCATGGACTGTTATGATTGCCAGTGCACCAACTTTCATATCTGCATTCCAGACAGTGAGATGGGAGAAAAGGGAAGAAGGGAGTCTCCTATCTTTTAAGGAGACTTCCTGGAAGTCAGCCCCATTTCTGTTTAAACCTCATTGGCCAAGATTGGTCACGTGACCACACCTAACTTCAGGGGACACAAGGACATGGGGTCATTTAGCTCGATAGCAATGAGCTTTGAAAACTGGGATTCTTTAGGAAGGAAGAAAGGAAGCGTGGATAGCTTGAAATAGCTAGACATTTCTACCACAAAAATCTTTGAATATTGAAACTTTCCACAGAATAAAAACCACAGGATAAACTTTATTTTTTTTTATTTTTTAATGTTTACTTATTTGAGAGAGAGAGAGAGAGAGAGAGAGAGAGGGGTGGAGGGGGGTCAGAGAGCAAGGGAGACACAGAACCGGAAGCAGGCTCCAGGCTCTGAGCTGTCAGCACAGAGCCCGACACGGGGCTCAAACTCACAAACCGTGAGATCATGACCTGAGCTGAAGTCAGACGCTCAACCGACTGAGCCACCCAGGTGCCCCTCTCAGGGTAAACTTTAAAAGTTGAAACGTGCCATGATACTAGATTTTAACGCAATCAACATAATAGGTAATCGTGTTGCTAAAGACAACTGCTTGATAAAAGCACAAGGATTAAAGCTATTTGTCCATTCATTCATTCATCCAGTCCCTGAGTTTGCTTAATGGTATTCATTTCGAGCCCAGTGGGACCCTGATGCTGCAAGGTGTCATGTATTCACTTGTGCAAGAAATGGCCTCTGCCTACAGCCTCTGGGGAACTTGCGGCCGTGAGGACAAGAGCATGTGCTACAAATGACGTCCCTGGGAAAGAAGGAAGAGGGCGGGTGGGCAAGGAAGGCGGGAGATCAGTGGTTTCCTTGGGAAGTAAGAGCCAGTGGTCGCTAGCTGGGGAGAAAGAGCCAAGAGACAGATATTGTTTCCAAGCGTCACTGTGGCCTCACCTGTCAACCGATTCCTGAATTCCCTGCTAACCCCGCCTCTGTGCAGGTCTCCGCCTCCTGGGAATTGGGTGCCAGCCCAAACTGGCCGAGACATCCGCAGTCGGCCCCCCTGCCCCCCGAGACACGTGCTTGAGGATGACGGTAGTAAAATTGCTGGTCCCGGACTTTCGCCCAGCACTTTTATATAAAAGTTCACCAAAAGCACCACCACCAAAGCCATTTAGTTCCTACAAGTCTGCCAGTGAGAACTTTTTCATGTCCCTTGTTGCTGATAAGGAAAGCGGAGCCTCTGAGCCCCCCTTTGTGGAAGGAGAGCAGGCAGGGGTGTTCGGAGGGCTGCGGAGAGCCCCGGGGGCTTTGCTGGCGCCCACCGAGCCCAGCACCCATCGCTGTGTGTCCATACTGAGACGGGCTAGTCATCCCCTCCACAGGGAGGCCGCCCTGACCTTGGGACTACACCCCCCAGGGCTTTGGAGACACTTAGCACCACCTTTCTCATACTTTACTGTGGTTCCCGACTTAATGCTCTGTTTTCTCTCCAAACCCGGGCTCTGGGGGCATAGCCATCGTGTTTATTGCCCTCCCTGAAACCAATATCAGTACCATTACAGAATGAAGCACTTCAGACCCCGCACCGGGACCTTCAGATTCTCGGGGACCTGCCAAAGTGTCAGGGACCTGAACGTGTAACCTGTTGTCTCCACGACCAGAAAACAACAGAGCTGAAACGAACGCATATCGGGCGTCTGTAGCAGCACAACTTTTTCAAATTTAAGATTTGCAAAACCGTCTTTACCTTTGCAAGCCGTTTGTAGAGCTCACCCTGCAAGAAGGTCTGAGCGCGCGCGCTAGAGAAATCACAGGGGATTGCGGGTGAGCTAGTCCTGGTAGCCAAATAAGCCAAAAGCAAAAGCAGAAACAGCATTTCCAACATTCTACAGGGAGAAAATGTGTTTGGTATGACTTGGGCTGAGGCCACCAGAGGCAGAGGAGGTTCTTTGAGGCTGGAAGTTCTTGAGATGGTCGCACCCCCGGCCAGGGCCAGCCAGTTGGCGTGCTCGGTAAATAGGCATGGGTTAATGGCCACTGGGTTGCGGCTGTCTGTGTATAAAGATGTTTGTGCATAAGCAGATGTGGTTTATCGGTATCATTATTGTTCTTCACCTTCCAGTATTGACGTATGCCTACCAACCCTGACAGCATCGGCACGTGGCCCTGTCTTAAACCAGTCCCAGGAGTGAGGCCCTCGTGGGACACACAGGCCTCGGACTGGTTCCAGTCCAGAGCCAGGCCCGTCAGTCTCCCCTTCTTCCGGAGCCTTGATCCAAATTGAGCCTATTCTTTGAACACAGACTGTCTGAATCAGATCCAGATTAGATCCTCATCTCTCTGAAAACTGCTTCGCCCACTTTGTCCTCACTTCCTTGAGTCTTTTTTAAGTCATTTCCTTTCTTCTCCCCTTTTGGACATGGAGACCTCTTAGCTCTGTGGTAGCGTCCGGTCACAGGCTCAAGCAGATACCAGAGGCCACATGCAATGATGAAAATTCGGCCCGCAAAGGTTTGTTAAAATGCCCCATTTCAGGTTTTGCTGGTCTTCCTGCAAACACCTTGTTTAATCTAATATAGGAGCCCATTTAGAGAAAATCACCAAAATGACGATAAATCAGGTGAAACCATAACCGTAGGCTGTCCATGGGACATTTTGTTCTGTCTCTTCTAAGATCTTTGGAAGTAGATGTCAAAACTCAGTCCACTTGGAAGTCTGGATTTTGTCATCACTGGCATTTTCAGGAACACAAAATATATATAGTAGCTTACCATTTATTGAGGCGGAAAAGGAAGGTTTCAGACTCCTTTTCGTAAAAGAAAAAAAAAACAGATTTCAAAACCAGATTTAAGAGTTTAATTTGGGGTGACTCCCACCTGTTAAATTTTAATCAGAAGTTAAAGGCTAAATAACAACATTTCTACCTGGGGAAATTAAGAGTAGAGCCTCCCTCTACTAAAATATATTATTAATGCTTCATCTTAATTAAATGTGGTTACTGACCTCAATAACAGGATTTGGGGTGAGGTCCTTTCTGTTTTGTTTTGTCTAATGAATTATTCCTTTCTTGAGTCAACACAGAGCTTGAAATGTAAATGAATTGTTTACAGTGGCGCCTTTGTAGTTTTTAATTAAAGTGATAGTCTTCCATTGAAAGTTTATGGTGGCAATACATTTTATTGCCTACTCTGGTGTAGAGTTTTTAATTATTTATGTAAATATATTAGCGCAGGCGACTCTTATTTTCAGCGGTCAGATTTTCTGTTACGAAGATGCCAGCGGAAAACAAGCTCTAATACATTAAACAACTGATTTTTTAAAGATTAACATCTTCTGTGGCTAAAAATAGAATCCTGGCTTTTATCATAACCCAGAGATGGAAGATTTTCATTATTAACCTCAATTAGAGGCACTCAATTCAGTTAACATGAAAAGAGCTGACCATTTGGGTACACAGTGGAAAGGTTGTTTTACAACCCAGCCACCTTTCTAACATCCGTCTACACGGGTTGTTACAAATCTGCCACGGGCCAGACTTTCATTACTGAAAGCGTGGTTTGAATCGGTTCTATTTGAATATAATTATGATGGCCCTCCCTGTCAGCCTGAGAAATTAATTCTCACAGCCAACGAAGAAGATATTGACAAACGTTAATATTGTTTCTTGCCCACTGTTTTCTAAGCTGTTAAATCCGCTTAGCTGGGTGTGTGTGTGTTTTTAATTTCAATAAAGGCATTTGCAATCGACCAGCATGGGGGCAGCAGCTCCTGATACCGTATTGATTGAGAAAGACACACATTTCAGGATGGCGAGAGAAGTCGGCCGGGAAAGGAGGAAGCTGACTTCTTTTATGAGGGCACTTGGTCAGTCAGCAACACTGAGCAGCCGACGAACACATCTGGGGGCTCGCGAAGGGCTCCTCACGACCTCAGTACTCACGCAGGGAGATGACCGTAGGCGGTGAGTCATGTAACTAACTCAAGAGGTGGGTTTCAGCAGCGGCTCCCGGTTTGTATTTTCAAGTGATGAGGCTCTAAACTGTAGTCCCTGCCACGTTGTTTAGTTCGGGGGGTTTCCTTGTGTATCCTGACAGTGAATCACAGGAGAGGATCAGACCTCGCAGAGCCGGCTCGGACCGGCCTCGCCTGCCTGGGGGGAGTGGGGCCTCCGGATCTGGACTCGGGTTAGGATGGGATAAACCAGCTCTTCGATCGCTGACTCATCCATTCATTCCGCAGACCTCCGATGAGCACGTCCAACATGCAGGCCATTTTCTAAGCACTAGGGACACGGCAGCAGCACAGACAGTCAAAACTGTGTGTCATCATGAAGATTCTATGCCAGTGGGGGAGAAAGGAGGTAAACAAGAAAGTAAATAAGTGAAATAGGAGCGCCTGGGGGGCTCAGTCGGTGGAGCGTCTGACTTCGGCTCAGGTCATGATCTCGCGGTTCCGTGAGTTCGGGCGCCGCGTCGGGCTCTGTGCTGACAGCTCGGAGCCTGGAGCCTGCCTCGGATTCTGTGTCTCCCTCTCTCTCTGCCCCCTCCACCACTCGTGCTCTGTCTCGCTCTCTCTCTGTCTCTCAAAAATAAATAAACATTTAAAATTTAAAACAAATAATAAAATAAATAGCATAGTAGCAGGTGACCGATTCCAAGAAAGAAAAAAAGCAGAGAGAGAAGTGAGGGTCTGAAACTCTAGATTCCAGGGAAGGAGTCGCTGATGGCACGGCCTTTCAGTAACGAAGTGAAGGAAGCAGGAGTGAGCCGTGCAGGTATCTGGGGAAGAGTGGTCCAAGCAGGGGGGTGAAAAACAAGTGCAAAGGCCCTGAGGCAGGGTGTGCAGAGGTGTGAGATGCAGGGGGTGCGTGTCACTGGGTCTGGTGCAGAGTGGGTGAGGTGGGGAGATGAGACCCGAGCTGTGCAGGGGTGAAGCTTGTACTCCGAATAAGGCAGGAGGTTTAACACTGGTGGTTTTAGAAGAGAGTAAGTAGGGAGGGGTGGAGGGGAGGGGAGACTGCAGAGAGCCGTGGGGAGGGTCCCGCAGTAAGCCAGGTAGGTGAGAGGTGGTGCAGCTTTGGACTTGGCAGGGGCGGTATGAGCCGTGAGAAGCAGGCCTTACTGAATGTGTCTGGAGGGTAATGGCAATTGGGATGTGCTGACCAATCACGTGTGGGGTGGGGAGCAAGAGAGAGAGAGGGGAGTGACAGCTGATGCCCAGGTGAGGACAGGGAGGCTCAGCGACATTCAGGAGCACCCCCACAGGCACCCAGATCCCCACCCAGGAACCCTGACCCCGAGACACTCCTCGCACCTTCCTGCTCCTCTGCCCCCAAACCAGACTCGGGCGGGAGAAGCTCAACCCTCAGTGCGCGATTGCCAGCAGCCGCGGTGGCCTTGTTCCATCAGGGTCCGTCGCTCGGAATTAAACGGCACATTCTGTTTCTGATATTCGCGGCTAGTCCCGAAATCAATGACAGCCGTGGCTGCTGAACACCCAGATGCCACGGACGCCCCAGGGAGGGCTGCGTGGGTAGATATGGCACAAAGCCCTCGGGGTTTCCTGCGCGCGGGCGCCCCTCGCCACCGTCATCCGGCAGGGATGCCTCCGTCCCTGGGTGTCCCTGTTTCTTTCGTCCCCACTTCCCTGTGCTTCCTGCTCATACAGCTGCCTTCCCGAGAACAGTGCTGTCTCATGACACCACCTCCCAGGGCTGCCAGGCTTGCTGTAGGAGGTTAGGCAGTCACGAGCGTGAAGGATGTGTTTTCTCAGGGCGTGCGGAGGAAGCAGACCTTGACTTCTCGCTCCATCAGAGACTCAGTCTTGTCTCCAGGGGCTGCCAGGAGGCCCCCCGGGGTCTCACGTGGCCTTGCAAAGAGGGATGCCGTAGCCCCGCGGCTCTCATGGCTCTCGGGCCCTGAGTTAAAATCCCCACTCATCCACTTCCTGGTATATAACCTCGGGCAGACGTTCAGCTTCTCCAGCCTCAGTTTCCTCCCTTGTGAAATGGGGGCAATAATGTCTGGGCTACAGCGTCGCTTTGGAGGGTAAAGCAGATAATTCAGGATAAGCACTTGAGGCACAGGGCCTGGCACCCAGTAGGCCCTTAATTCACCAATTCTCGTTCTTGGCAAAGAGTATAAATGGAGCCATTCTCTAAAGGAGGCTCTTCGAGAATGAGAAGGGTGTTTTCCGACCCTCCGTGGTTTCCATGCATTGTGGATTTGGAGTCAGCAAGTCTACGCAAACACTTATTAGGGTTATTAGTGGAGATGAGTCCCAGCTCCCAGGAACGATGGCCCGTCCATAGCCGGCCCAGGGTATCTCGTTGCTAAAAGCCTCACGATGTTGGCCGTCTCCTCCTTCTGAAAGTAGCAGAAAGAAGTTTCCAAAGGCTCACCTTTGTCACCTGCCGTTCGCAAGCAGTTAGTTCTCAGAGATGACGGGGCACGTGGACGCGTGGTGAGCAATTAAATACAAGATGCAAACAACTGATTTGGGAAGGTTCGCAGCCTGGCGTTTCGGGGGACAGGTGTGCTGGATTTTGCGATCTTTCTAGAGCGTACGTTTGACAGTCCTGTTTTCTGCTAGCGCATCCGTTCCCGGTTCGGGCATCAGGATTACACTGATCCATGGTTTAAGATGCTCTGCAAAGCGTATGATGCCGCGCAAATAACACCATGACTAGGAGAGACTCTGTCGCCCAAACAGGTTGAGGTCCTGGTCGAATGTCTGAAGGGAGATGAACCAGAGGACCTCTGATTAGTTACTTCTGGTGCAGGATCTGTCCGGATCCGTGGCTACAAGCAGCAGAAACCAGCATCAGATGTATTATGTGGAATAAAACAGGCATTTACTAGATTGATATTGGGGCTCACAGAACAGCCAGGAGGCCAGAGGAGAAGCTGGGAAGAAAAGGAGTGGTCACCAAATAGAACCAAAGAGGGGAGACAGTCCAGGCTACCCCAAAAGGTGCAGCCTTGCACTTGAGCACTGGAGTTAGACTTCCCAGGGCAAGAGCGTGACGCCACCACCCCCACCCCACACGCAGAGAGCATCATTCGTTGAGCTAAGCTGCACGTCCCCAGCGCCCCAATATCCCCAAGCCACTCCCACTGCCTCTGGGCCAGAATGGAAGCTCCCCCCACCACCACCACCCGACACAGGGCTCTGTCCTTGGAGCCTGGGGTGCTGTGAGGAATCAAGGACGGTGAGCAGCCGGAATGACAGACGTCCACAAACCCTTCCCGCAGATCTGAGTTTTCCCGCCACACCTTGAATGATCCTTTGCCGGTCACTGGGGCCACGCTGTCCCCAGAAGCGCAGTGTGAGGGACACACGCTGGCACACTGGGTAACTGCGCTGAGTGTCCGTCTCAGAAGGAGAACAAGCCTTGGTCGGGAGGAGCGGGTGCAGCTCCAAGGGCAGTGCAGCTCGGGGCCTCTCAGGACAGACACATTCCCCTGGGGAGGACACTTCTAGGGAGCACTGCAAAACTCAGCCATCAAGACATAGTCTTTTAATGCAGTGTTTTTTATGTCAAGATTAACACAAAAATTCAGGTTAAACCGAACGTCACATCTCTAAGTATTAGTAGGGTCGGTGTTGCTGATTTTTACTTTTGCTTCCACCTCCGATACGACTGAGCACAGAATGCGAAGGCTACTCTGGGCCTCTTTCTTCTGTCAATTCAAAGGGTGAGATCAGGGGCACCTGGGTGGCTCAGTCCGTTAAACATCCGACTGTTGATCTCAGTTCAGGTCTTGATCTCGGGGTTGTGAGTTGGAGCCTCGTGTTGACACGGATCCTATTTAAAAAAAAAAATAGGGGCGCCTCGGTGGCTCAGTTGGTTGAACTCCCGACTCTTGATTTCAGCTCAGGTCATGATCTCAGGGTGATGGGATCGAGCCCCACATCGGGCTCAGTGCTAAGCGTGGAACCTGCTTTTAAGAGTCTCTCTCTTTCTCTCTCTCTCTCTCTCTCTCTCTCTTTTTCTGCCCCTGTCTCCACATTCTCTCTCTTTCTCTAGCAAATAATAAAGGAAGGATGGGATCAGAAATGCTGTGACTCTCTGGTTCAGGAATAGGAGTGAACATGTGTTCAGCCAAAAATGAGGCTTCATGAAGACCCTTTATGCCAGGCCTGCGCCTGCGTCCTGGTGGTCTGGGCAAAGGCAGACACCCTCTGTACAAGAGTGAGAAATGACCAGGGAACTACCAAACCCTCCTCACCCATGCACATCCCTAGCTGGGCTAAAAGGAAAACGAGACATCTGTGGGTAAATGAATAAATAAATAAAATAAAAACTGACTATAAAGTAACGTTTAAAATGACTAAGGAAAAAGAATAGGAACCATGAATGAAACTAAAGCATAATGACGTAGGAAAGACGAATGTGAAAAGAAACTAAATACAACATCTGTACATCCGATGCTGCGGTATCTCGTTCCCACGCTGGGCACCCCGGAAGTGGGGGTGGCCCGGCCCATCCTACAGAGGAAGGGAGGTACCCAAATATGCTCAGGGTTGAAAAGTTCATGAACGGAAGGGATGGAATTCAAATTCAGATATATTTATGCCAAAGAGTTTTTTAACAAGGGAATTCTTTCTTTTATTTTGCAAGAGG
The DNA here is from genome assembly GCA_028646485.1 of Cryptoprocta ferox. Lineage (NCBI taxonomy): Eukaryota > Metazoa > Chordata > Mammalia > Carnivora > Eupleridae > Cryptoprocta > Cryptoprocta ferox. The sequence continues at coordinate 52,024,255 of CM053563.1, forward strand.
AGAAACCATCGTTTAAAAACAAACAAACAAACCTGTACCCAGTAGAACCTATAGCGTCTTTCAGATCCCATAAAATGTCTCTCAAATTCTGCTCCGAGTGGGACTTTTATTTCATGAGCTCATCAGAGGGTCAGTTTTGTCTCGATTCTGCGCTTGAATTCTTTGTGTCTGGGGTTTCTTTTAAAATGTGTAGCCATGGGAGGACAGAGGACCCAGCAGAGTGAGAAGTGACAAAATGGCTCTTATAGCCCCGGCTGGCGTCCTTCTGAGTGCGCTTCATGGGACACCCACAAGTGAGCACTTCTCCCAGCGGCCGCCCAAGAGCAATGACGGGCAAGTGATTACCGACAGATGCTTCACCCTTACTGTCTAAAAACTAAACATCTCTGGGGCGCCTGGGTGGCTCAGTCGGTTAAGCGTCTGACTCCGGCTCAGGTCATGATCTCACAGTCTGTGGGTTTGAGCCCCGTGTCAGGCTCTGTGCTGACAGCTCAGAGCCTGGAGTCTGCTTCGGATTCTGTGTCTCCCTCTCTCTCTGCTCCTCCCCTGTTCATGCTCTGTGTGTCTCTCTCTCTTCCTCAAAAATAAATAAACATTTCAAAAAATGTTTTAAATAAAAATTTAAAAAATAAAAATTAAACATCTCTAGCTCACAAAGCAAACATTTCACAAATACTTATATAGATTGTTCAGTTACTGGGAAGAGGCATCAACCGGTGTTAGCAGGTGTATCTTCAGTCTCTGCATTTCCTGCAACTGCTCTGTGCACACTTGGTCTAGGCCGCATCCCCATTCACCTGGACGGTGATCCCTCGTCCGCACCAGCCTCCTCGTAGTGCTCTATCCACACTGTATGCTTCTGCTGCTGGCCTTGCTCTGCGCCAGCTTCCCTCTCTCTCCTGGCTGTCTCCGCTCCCACCACGTGGCCTGCCCCGAGTGTTTTCTCCGCTCAGGAACTGTGCAGAAATCATCTCTCTCTGCCTTGAATCGCACCGACCCTCATTATTCACACATGCTGTATTTGCAAATTCAGCATGCTAAAATTTATTTGTATCCCCAACATACTTGCTGTATTTTCACAGTCATTCGCAGGTAAGCGCGCGGAACAGTGACCCATTTGAGTCGCCCAACAAGCACATTCCCAGCCGAGGTCAAAAGAGGTGATGCTCGGCGTGCTTGCGTCGGCTCTCATACTGTGAACAGGCATGCATTCGAGGTGTACTTGGTGCCATGTTTTTTTTGCATGTTTGTGCTTCGGGTGGTGATTTTGCTGTCTGCAAGGACCCTGGTGTAGGGATGTCTGGTGTTGGAAAACACAAGAAGGCTGGGATGGGCCTGTTGGAGAAAACAGTGTTGGATGAGTTTCCTTCAGGTCTGAGTTTGGCTGCTGGCCATGCATTTAATATTAATGATCAATAATGTGTCTTAAATACGATGTCTTTAAAAAATTTTTTCTAATGTTTTTATTTATTTTTGAGAGAGAGAGAGATAGCATGTTTCTTTAAACAGAAACACACATTGGGGCGCCTGGGTGGCTCAGTCGGTTGAGTGTCCGGCTTCAGCTCAGGTCATGATCTCGCGGTTCGTGGGTTCGAGCCCCGCGTCTGGCTCTGTGCTGACAGCTCAGAGCCTGGAGCCTGCTTTGGATTCTGTGTGTGTGTCTCTCTCTCTGCTCCTCCTCCTGCTCATGCTCTATCTCTCTGCCTCTCAAAAATAAATAAATATTTAAAAAATTTAAAAATAAATAAACAGAAACACACATGAAATAAAGTGATGTAATAATTAGTTGACAAAAATGTGTTCAGAGGCTGGCAGGAGCCCAGGCACAGTGGCTGGTGTCACTAATTCAGAGCTCACAGTGCCTAGACCACGGCCACAGAGAACAGCTGGGATGGACAGCTTGCCTGCATTTTTGCTGCCTGTCTGCCCTCTCCCTGGGCTGTGAGCCCCGTGGAGGCAGGGGCCACATTGGCCTTGGCACATAACGGGCGATCCATAAATTTGTGTTTCATTGATAAATAAATTAGAAATAAACCATGATTTTCAAAGCCCATTTTTAATCAGGTTTTAGACTCTACTGAGTCTTGTTCCGAGGTTAATAGTTAACTCCTCTTGGCAAAATCTAGAAAGGGATTTCCATCAGGAGTCTGACTTTAATAAACAGTGCAAATGAATGCTAATTCAATGTTTTTATTCAATTATGACTTGATGCTTTTCTTTGGTTTGAGCCTCCTCCCGACCCGGGCTTGAGAAGATAAAAGAAGAGTTCCCCCTACTTCTCCCAGTGCCCCTGGTCAGGCACTTGGGCTCTGTTGAATCTCTTGGAGACCACTTTGGGGGGGGGGTCAATGGTGCCACCCAGCTGTTCAGGGTGCAGCTGCCTTGGAAAGCTCACAAGAGGCCAAGAGCTTCCGTATCTTGGTCCTGCCTGGGACAGGCTACGCTTTCAAGCCATTCGGCGGCGTCTCCCTGGACCGAGACGTTAGTACCAGCAAGAGTCTTACCCCAGACGAGCCCGCTAGTTTGGAACACGGAGAGCTGGTTTGCTAACAAGCAGGCTTGGTGCTTCCTTCACAGCTCCTGTTAGAGCAGGAGTCCAAAACCTTTTCCCATCCAGGGTCAGATGATAAGTTATGGAGGCTTCGTGGGCCCTGCGTTCTGTCTCGACTACTCAGCTCTGCTGTTATAAAGCGAAAGCCTCCACATGGCCCAATAGGCGTGGCTGTGTTCCAATAAAACTTTATTGACACAAGCAGTGGGAGGGCCAGATTTGCCCTGTGGACCGCAGTTTGCCAGTCCCTGCAGGAGGTGCCTTCCCGTGCGATGGGGCCTTTGTGGTCTACTCTGCGCCGTGAGTCCTTTGAGGAAGGACTGAGTTACGTGTGCTTTTCTCTCCTCAACATCTGGCACAGTGCTTGCCCCATAGCAAGCTGTCAGCCGACACTTGCTCAGCGTGTGACTTCTAGGACACGGCCCCCAAAACTCAGGTGTCGTGAAACACGCCAGCCAAATGAAAGGTAATCTGAGGCCCAGTGACAGTCCATCCGTCTTCATCCTACGACCTGTTGTCGATACTCAAAATAGCAGCAGTTGTTTTTCTGACAATAAATCAAAATAATACTCCTATATTCATTCAACAAACAGCCACTGAGTGTGGGGGGCAGCACCCAGATGGGCAGCTAGGATCCGCCCGCCCTTGAGCCTTGAAGAAACTTGTGACAAATCTTGATTCCATGCCCTGGAGCAGACCAAAGGCTTCCCCAAGATGCATGCAGATTCCAGAGGACTGGAGAGAGAGGCCCCACATTTCTAGCTCGGGATTTCCGCTTCTGACGAGTTAGTTCCACTTCCTCGCTGTCGCGCTGTCCTGTGCATGCCAGGCTGCGACATTCCACACCGCCCTTCTCTTCACTCCTTCCAGGCACACGCATAGGCACACGCGTGCGCACACGTGCCCATTCACCGTAGTCATCAGAATTTGAGAATGTCCAGAGGTGGGAGGGGGAGGCAGTTACATGATCTCGAGTTCCTTCCACCTGAGGCCCCGTAGCCCTCGACTGCACATTCCTCCCCCCGCCCCTGCCTCCGTAGTCTTCACGGGACAGCGCAGCCCCGGAAGTTCCCAACCTCGGCACAGATGGTGACTCCTCTCCTGTCTCCAGTCCCCCCCACCTCAGGCCCTCACTTCTCCTTCTTGTAACAGCTTCTAGAGGTGCGGCTGGCATGCCACGAACTGCACACATTTCTAAGTGGGTAATTTGCTGGGGCACCTGAGTGGCTCAGTCAGTTAAGTGTCTGACTCTTGATGTGGGCTCAGGTCATGATCCCAGGGTCGCGGGACTGAGCCCTGCATCACGCTCCATGCTCAGCGTGGAGCCTGCTTAAGATTCTGTCTCTTTCCCTCTGTCCCTCTCCCCTGCCCATGAAACTATTGCCCTGTCGGGTAGTGTAGCCCCAGAAGTGCCCCTTTGTGACTCTCCCTCCTGCCCCTCTCCCCGCCCAACCTTCACCTCCTCCGGAGAATCACCACCGATCACTTTGGGTCACTCTGGTCGAGTGCACATTTCCTAGAGTTTGATGTGAATCGAATCATGGAGTACATACCCGTTGTCTGGCTTCTTTTGCTCAGCAGCTATTTGGGGGTCGCTATTTTCTCCTGAGAGCAGAAACAAGGACCTTCTACAGAGCAACCTGAGTCTCTCCAGCTCCCGCCCCCAGTGAGCGTCAGGCTGCCCTCTACCAGGTGGGCACATGTCAGAAGAGCAAGTGGCCCCCGGACTCTGGAAGGCTCTGGTGGTCTTAACAGCATGTCTCCTCCCCATCCCCACCGTCTCATCTTGTAGCTGCCCCAACAGTTTCATGGGCACCTACTGCGTGCGGGGCACTGTTGCTGGGGACAGAGAGGAAGCTGGCACAGTCACAGAATAAGTAAGTAAATAAATAAAGCTTGATTCCTAATACAATAGGCGTTATGAAAAAAACAAGTGGAAAATGCGTAGAAAGTTATCTGGAAGGACAGACATCCAATCAAATCCAGGAGTTCCTTCTGGAGGGTGGAAGGAGGGTGGGGGTTGGGGAAAGTCTCCCTCTACTTCTTTGGGTTACAGGTTTTTAGAATATAGTCTCCTATTTCCTTTTTTTTTTTTTTGGGTTATTTAAATGCCTTTTAATGAGCAATGCATGCTCATTGTAGAAAATTAACAAACATGGGGCAGAATAAAGAAACGAATTAAAAATCACCTTTAATCCCAACCGCCCAGATACGGCCACCGTTATAGTTCAGTGTGACACAAGTGTGCATTTTGTTTCATTTCGTGTCATTAAACAGGCCCTGGGAGCCGCTCTTAGCGTCCGGGGTACCTGAGCTGTGTTTATTCTTTTAAGAAGTGCTAATCTTTGATTAACAAGGATGAATGTAACATTTAAAAGGAAGCTAATTGCGCCTCTTCTCCTTCTCAACAAAACATCACTATTCCCCGCGAAGTGCGGCATCACGACGGAGGATGTATGGCTGTGAGCTGGGGAATTACAGGGGCCATTTTTCATGTCACCGCCTAGACAGTCGTGCGAGCGCTGCGACAGAGAGGTACCCGGCCGCAGGTTGCTTCCGCAGCTGAAGCCAGGGCTGGGTAATAACTCACTTTGTCATTACTTAATTCTGTGATGGCTGCAGTTACTGAGCCTGAATGGAAAGACTCTGTGGCTGGAAAGATGCGGCCCTCGGTGCCGGGATGTCTACGAACAGAAACAGCAAGGGGACAGGTGAGCGGGACCGAGGGGCGGCTGCGTAAGGGAGGCTGATGATGGACGGCGCGCTTTGATGCGTTTATTTTCCAAATGGCACATTCGCGTGTTTCGTTCATCGTCTTGTTCAGCCGACACGCGTCCAGGGAGTGCCTCTTGTGAGCCACCACAGAGGCAGGCCACGGCCAGGCACAGGACAAGCCCCGCGTACAGGCCTTCTCCCCACAAAGTGCACAGACGGGCTTTGAGGGGCCATGTGTTTAAGCGAACGCTAGACCGCCCAGGCCCCTGCGTGCATTCACCAGCGCCTGGTGGCTCGCATATAGGTCACATTCTCCTATGTCTGTGTACTCAGATGGGCACCCTGAGCGCCACCCCTCACCCCCAGCCCCGGACCCGCCAAACTTCTCCACGGTCGAGCCCATCGGCTGCCCAGCGCCCCCGCCGTGTTGGGATGCTAGGTATTCTGTGAATCATCTCTTCTCTGTGCCTTTGCTCACGTGGCTTCCCAGCATCTCCCTTCAGGTGACTGCCACGTAAGTGACTGTGGCTGAACGCTGCGCAGACACAGGTGGTCAGAGTCATGCTTTCGCGGGCGCGATTTGATAGCCAGATCTGCCGCCAAGGGTTGTGGGATTTTGGGCGAGGTGCCGAGCCTCTCCCGGCCTCATTCTCTTCAGATGCCAAAGGGGATAGTCCCTAGAGTCGCTGGAAGGATCAAATAAGCTGATCTGGCCAAGCTCTCGGCACACCTTCCAGAAAGTCGTAGGAGCCAGCGCCTATTAGCTATTACTGTAATCCTTCACGGACCCCTGCGAACAAAGCCTCACCCTTGGAGCCATCCCTTCCACCCCCATCCCAGTGGGGGCTTCGCCCTCTTGTATAACTTGGCATGACTTTCAGCACGCACGCACGCAGTTAGATGCTAATTGTCAGCGAGAACCCCGGCCAGGGCAAGGGACACTAGGTGCTGTAAGTGATGGCCCCCCCACCAGTCTCAACAGCTTAACACAGAAGTGGTCATCGTTCCCCCACACCGTTCCTTGCCAGTGATGGGGAGGAGGTGGGGGCAGATGGCCCTGCTCCCCAACTTCAAGGACCCAGGCTCCCTGGCTCCTCCGCGTTGGGAGACTGCCCCTTTAACGTGGGGCCCGCAGGGTCTGCAGGGTCGCCATGCACAGAGAAGGAAGAGGGTCTTTCAGGGACTTCGTGGCCAGATCCAGCAGTGACATGATCCCAAGACCCCAACCTGACGGCAGGGGAAGCTGAGAAATGCAGCCTACCTGCATTCCCAGATGGCAAATCAAATTGTCTCCGCCGCCAGAGCGCTTCTCATCTCCCCACGGGGCCAGGACATGCTCGAGGGCAACTGTGCGGCCTGGGCCTTTCACCCGTGTTTGCCCCCTTCCACCTTCCCGTGGGCTAAGTCTTAAGAATTAACTCTGGGACCGAGGAATGTATTCAACAGCAGTCCTGGCACGGGCCACACGTATTAGTGAATTAAAACAGCTCGCCACCACATTAGCGACGGACGTGGAGCTCAGGGCCGGGAGGAGGGGCAGCCCACGAGCACAGAGCCCGTGACCTTCTGGAATAAAGGGCAGTGTTTCCCAGCCCATCCGCCTGGGCTTCGCAGCCTGCGTCTCCGGGATTCCAATGATGAGTCTGCTAAGAGCTTCCTTCCCTGATTCACCCACCCCTTGGCCAGGTCCCTGCCACGAGAAAACGCACTGTGTCAAGCCGTGAGTTTAAAACCGAGTTAAGGCAAGGAAGGCAAATTGGTACACGCTTCGGAAAGACGTGTTGTGTTATGTATCCGCCTTTTTCTGAACAGTCATGCTCTTTGATACCAGTAATTCCACTCCTGGGAATTTATCTCAAAGAAATCATCGGCAATGGTGTCAGTCTTCGGAACGCGGAAGCAGAGATTTACATGCAGTGTGGAGCCTTATTTTTGGCAGCAGAAAGTTGGGAAGCAGCCTGAGCATCCCACAGCAGGCGGCTGGATGAATAAATCCTGGGCCATATGATGGTCTAATATGCCGTCGTTAAAACTGTGTTTTCTAAGAATGTTTACGCCAGGGGAAATTGCTCCTGATTATAAAATGAAGCGGAAAAAGTAGAGCATCGAAGCTGGCAAACTGTGTGATCCCGATCCCACGTAGAGAAACTCCTGTGTAAAATACTCGCCAAGACTGGGCTCAGTTCTCTCAGGCTCCTGGAGGTATTGACGATTTTTCATTCTTTTCTTCACACTCTCTTTTGTATGCTATTGTCAAGTTTTCTATGCGGAACGCATCGCGTTTATAAACAGAAAAATATTTTTTTCAAGACGCAATGAACAAGGACGCTGGAGACGAACTGCCCTGTCTGCAGAGATGCTGCGTTCCTGTTGCACGGTCTTAACAAGGGCTCGAATGCCGGCCTAGACCACGGGGCCCTGTGCCCGTAATGGGAGCAAACCAGCAGTTGCTGCCCAGGCCACCTCCGGCTCAGCTGCCGTAACATCCTTTCGGCCGCACAGAACGCTCCATCTAGATAACTCTGCAGACAGCAGGAGCGATGAAAAAGGCTTATTCCTCTCTAAGTCCCATAAAGACATTTCTTGGCATCGAGCAAAATGACAAGGACCCTCCACCCCAATTTCCCGGCCTCCCCATCGCTCACCTGGCTTGCGGTGCCGAAGCGAGCGGGGAGGGGGATGGAAAGCATTGCCTCTTCACCTGCAGCTGCATCTCCAGTGAGGTCTGGAGAGTAGAACCTCCTCGAACCAGCGAGGGGATAGATGTGTGCCTTGAACGTTTTCTCTTAGGTGACGTTTCTAACCTGCCGTTGTTAGGTCGTTAAGACAACCAATACACTGAACAAAAATAGCAATGATTACCCTAAAAGGCACAATAAAACACACTGTCGTTCTGACCGTGAGGTCAGAATATGAACTCTCAGCTAGTTCTTTGAATCCCACGCGACCAGCCAGTTACAGGCTGAGAAGCATGTCCCGGGAAGGAAAGTTCAGGGCGCTGAGGGGCATCTTTACTGGGTACCCAGTGTGTGGACTCAGCAGAGCACGTGCTGCTGGGGCCCCTGCTGGAGACTCGTTCTGTGACCCAGCCCACCACGCCCCTGCCACTCGGGGCCCCAACGCCCAGGACTGCGTGGTTTTCCCCTCGGTGCGTTTCCAGGGACTAAGCCCTCCTTCCTTGGCAATTCCACACTGACTACTCTCAGAACTGAATTTAAGCTCCATTAGAAAACTGTTGAAAGCCCTCGGTACTCATTTTTCACCAGATTGAAATCTGTAATGTTACCGTAATAGCAAAAAAAAAGAAAATCTTCCGAAGCTGAATTGGAATTTCTTTCTATTAACTCAGAAATAAGGGTCCAGTTTCAGGAAAATCGTTTTCAGTGCGTGAGTAAAATCACCCTGTTTGTTAGGCAGGACCAAAGCTATCCTCCGACGCATGGCTGATGCCTACGCTCCCTGGGTTTGAACTTTCTAGAAGGGTCAACATGAATTTGGAAATGTCTAGATTTTTCTGGCATCGTCTGATGGTTTTTCTGGGAAACCAAAGTTCACCCCTTCGAGTTACATGGCAGTGTGTATTTTTACGAGGTTTCTAAACTATTTGCTTTCCTGATTCTTAAGCAGACTCTGAGGATGGAATTTAAGGCTATTGAGGTAATCACTCGAGGCTGATAAATGAGCTTCACTGCACTTTGAATTTTTCTGGCTTTGGGGCTTTCAACATGTCATACTGTGGCCAGTGTATCTGCCTCTAGGCATCACCAGGACAATAAACTACCAAAGTAGAGAGTTTTTATTAAAGATTTATGTCTGGAAAGGAAAGGAAGGGAGAGGGGAGGGGACAGGAAAGGAGGGGAGGGGAGGGGAAGGAAAGCAATGATATCAGATGGAAAGCCTAAGAAAAACGAATTAAGCTTTACTGAGCAACTACTAAGTGCCAGGCATTTTCTGCATGCTTTCTCATCCTCCCAACAGCCCTAAGACAGGTCTTACTGTCCCCATTTCACAGAAAATACAGCTGAGGACAAGCTGGGAATCACACAGCTAAGAAACAGACCCGTGCAAGCCAGTATACTCCTGCTTTAGATCTCAGGACATGAGCCTCCTAATAACTTAGCAAACGTCTTCTGTTTCTTCCAAGTCGGGGCTCGTGCCCTTAAGGACTAAGGATGACCGATGCTGACACTCTGTAGCGACAGAGTTAAGGCATATCTTGTACCCAGTCTAGGTCAGCGTTGTCTGCGGTTGAGAGACGCTCTCAGCTACCTCCTGCTGTCTGTCACCACAGCAGCCAGAAATAAGCTGTGTCTTCTGGGAAGCGGATAAGTGACAGACAGAGGGATGGCCCGGCTGTGTCTCCTACCTCAGCCCCACATCGGCGGCTTTGGCAGCTCTGCCGGGCGAGGCAAAGGACAAGGAATGGACGGTGCCCTGAATGAGTGGAGGGAGGACTGGATACAGCACTCATTGTCCATCCGTCCAGCGGATCAATCAGTATTTATCAAGAACCTGCCACATGCTATGCCACATCCTTTATGACAAGTGTCCTCTTCCCCGAATTCACAGCCTTCAGACTTCTCTTCCTGCTAAGCCGCTGAATATGCTCCCAGCCCCTAAAGATGTCCACATGCCGGTCCCTGGAACCTGCAGACATGTGACCTTCCAGGGAGAAAAGAACGCCTGCGGTGTGGTTAAGTCAGGGCTCTTGAGATGTGAATCTGCCCTGGACCAGCCCGAGGGGCCCAGCGTAATCACAAGCGTCCTCAGAAGGGGGAGCCATGAGGGCCAGAGCTGGAGAAGAGATGTGACGACAGAAGCAGAGGTCGGCGTCACCCAAGAAAGAGACCACGAGACAAGGGACGCGTGCATCTCTCGGTGCCTCGGAAGGCGCAGAAACACATTCTCCCCTAGAGCCTCCAGAAGGTGTGCAGCCCTGCCCACACCTTGATTTTAGACTCTGACCTCCGGAACACTAAGATCGTAAATTTGAGTTGTTTGCGGTCACTGGGTTTGTGGTAATTTGTTACAGCAGCCAAAGAAACCTAACACAATAGCCGTCGACCATTTCTCTCTTCCGATCGAAGAGGCGTCTGCCATAAATCCCCCTTTGATCAGTACTGCTCGCTCGACGTCATCCATCCATGCACACCTCAGATCTCCCACACCCAGGGTCCAGCATGTACCCCCTTTGGGAAACACCACCTCAGCACAGGACCTGTGTCTCAGTCATCCTTGTGTCCCCCTTGGTGTCGGCAAGGGCCTCGTGCATTTATTTGTTTGGAGAGCTAGCGTTCCAGGGCCGTCCACGGTGAGCGTCTGAAACCATTCGTCACCAGACCTGTTTGCATCTGTCCAGAGCTAGTCATGCGTGCTGGTAGGAGAATAAATGAATAATTTCATTTTGTTACAAGGAAATAAACATTATATTCCTGGACTTTATCACCCCGTGTAACAGAATCCACACGCATTTTATGTCTGCGGTCTGTGACAGATATATGGCAAATCCGTTTGATGTGCGCCCCTCAGTCCCGAGCCTGTCTCCCTCCGAGGTCATGATGTCCACCTCTTTCTCTAGTTGTCTGGGTTCATAGAAAGAACAGAGTTATTTTTTTAAATTTTTAAATGTTTTTGTTTATTTTTTTGAGACAGAGACAGAGTGTGAGCGGGAGAGGGGCAGAGAGAGAGGGAGACACAGGATCTGAAGCAGGTTCCAGGCTCTGAGCTGTCAGCACAGAGCCCAATACGGGGCTCGAACCCACAGGCCATGAGATCATGACCTGAGCTGAAGTTGGATGCTCACCTGACTGAGCCACCCAGGCGCCCCAATAACAGAGATTTTTTAAGAAACATTATTTGTTACTGGGAAATCGTGGATTTCCCCACATACTGAAAAGCAAGTTACCTACGTTCAGATGCCTGAAATATACTAGAACGGCGGTTCTTAACCGGGGGTGACAGTGCCCCGCACAGGACATTTGGCAACATCTAGAACACTTGGGAGCGGGTGTGACTGGGTTCTAGCAGGCAGAAGCCAGAGTTACTGTTGAACTTACTGCAGTGCATGGGACAAACTCTATGCAAAAAAGAATTATCCGGTCCCAAATGTCAGCAGTGCTGAAATCACGAAACTCCGTGACGGAACAACAGGCTGAGACCTGGCCAAACGACCCCCTGATTCAAAGCAAGAGGGCCAGCTCTACACCAGCTCAAGGTGGGGGCACCTGGGTGGCTCAGTCGGTTAAGCATCTGACTCAATCACAGCTCCGGTCATGATCTCGCTGTTTGGGAGTTCAAGCCCCGCATTGGGCTCTGTACGGCCAGTGCAGAGTCCACTTGGGATTCTGTCTGTCTCTCTCTCTCTCTCTCTCTCTCTCTCTCTGCCTCTCAAAAATAAACAAACTTTTTTAAAAAATTAGAAGAAGAACAGTTCAGGGCACTTCAGGGCACCTCGGTTGAGCGTCTGACTTCGGCTCAGGTCATGATCTCGCAGTCTGTGGGTTCAAGCCCCGCATTGGGCTCTGCGCTGACAGCGCGGAGCCTGGAGCTCCTTCAGATTCTGTGTCTCCTTCTCTCTCTCTGCCCCTCCCCATTTGCACTCTGTCTCTCTCTCGCTCGCTCTCTCTCAAAAATAAACAGTAAAAAAATTTTTTTAATAAAAAGAAAAAAAAAAGAACAGTTCAAGGCAACTTTCAAAGGCCTGGAGGTTTTCACTGACTGTAAGTTCAGGCTTGGACAAAAGCGTCTTGTGGCTGTGAGAAAAGCTAAGAGCGTCTCCAAGTCCAACAGCTGGCCTGGAACCGGAGCCATCGTGCTGCATGCGGGGCTTCCGTGCTCCCCTGGATGTCTCTTTTCCAGACAGGTGCTGGCAACCCCACCGTGTAATCAGGACGGCCTGGAAGAAGATTCCGTGCGGAAGCTTCACACGGAGGGCGGTGCGTTCCTACAGAGAGGGTCTCCGAATGGCGAGGAGCACATGATGCTCAACAGGACGAATCATTAGGGAAATGCAAATCCAAACTATGCAGAGAAACCGCTGCACACCTGTTCGAATAACCAAGGAAAAGAGAAATAGCAAGTGTTGCTGAGGACGTGGAGGAACTGGGACCGTGTGCGCTGTTGGTGGGAACGGGAAGTGGTGCAGCGGCCACGGGAAACGGTATGGGGAGTCCTCAAAAAATTAACAATGGAATTATCATTTGGTCCAGCAGTTCCACGTCTGGGAACCCCAAATGATTGAAGGCAGGGTCTCAAAGAAATATTTGTACACCCGTGTTGATAGCGGTATTATTCACCTTCCCTAAAATGCGGAAGCAACCCAAGTGTCCGTCAGGGGGTGATTGGATAAGCAATTTGTGCTACATCCAGACAATGGAATAGTATTCAGCCTTCAAAAAGAAGGAAGTTCTGCCACCTGCTGGAACACGGGTGAACCCCGAGGACATTGTGCTCAGTGAAATCACCCGCCGCAAAAAATGCACACACTGTATGATTCCACTTACGTGAGTCATTAGGGTAGTCAAATTCAGAGGGACAGAAAGTAGAAGGGTGGTAACGAGTGAGGGGCTTGGGGGGGGCACGCAGACCCCCGGGGTGAGGAGTTTTGGTTCTACAAGAAGAAAAGAGGTCTGTGGCACACAGGATGATGACTGCACAACATTATGAAATGTTCTTAACACCACACTTCCAGTGGTTAAAGTAGGTGGGGGCGCCTGGGTGGCTCAGTCGGTTAAGCATCTGAATTCGACTCATCCATGAGTTCAAGCCCTACATCGGGCTCCGCGCTGACAGCTCAGAGCCTGGAGCCTGCTTCGGATTCTGTGTCGCCCTCTCTCTGTCTGTCCCTCCCCTACTCACACTGTCTCTCTCTCTCTCAAAAACAAATTTTTTTAAAAAGCATAAAAACTTTTAATGGTTAACGTAGATACATTTTATGTGCGTTTTGCCACCATTTTAAAAGAGTGGGAGGATCAAAGAGAGAGGACTTTGGAATCACAGAAAACCAGAGCGTCCAGCCATTTAGCAGCCATGAGACTCAGGGAAAGGGAGGTGGCCTCCCCGAGCCTGAGCATCTTCATCTTAGACGGATACACAAGGTCACCACGGGTCCTGGGGCAACAAGCGTAAGGGGCTTCACATAGTGACTGCCACCTCGCAAGCGCTCAGTAAACAGAGCTAGTACGTTTGTCATTAAGACCAGGCGAGGCTCGAGGAAGAAATGCCCCCTTTGCGCACGGCCTTCTATGAGCCAACAATACCGGGGGAGCAAACTCAAGGGGGGCTGCTGTAGGCATAACTGATGACCGAATAGGAATTGGTTCATTTCAGGGACTTTTATCTGAATGTAATCAGCTCCATTAGCAAACTTCCTAACGCGATGGCCGGGTTGTATTCAGGTACTCAGCAGACACAGGATTTGTTCGACGGGGCTGCCGTAAAGCACCGTAGACCGGATGGCCTGACAATAGAAATGTATTTTCTTACAATTCTGGGGGCCAGAAGTCAAAGGTCAAGGCGTTGGCCAGGGTGGCTCCTTCTGGGGCTTCTCTCCTTGGTCCTGTCGATGGCTGTCTTCTCCCTGTGTACTCACATCCCCCTCCCTCTGAGTGTGTCTGCCTCCTCATCTCCCCTTCTTACAGTGATGCCAGGCTGGACCAGGGCCCACCCTCATGGCCTCATATTAACTCAATCACCTCTTTATTTTTTTTAATGTTTTATTTATTTTTGAGAGAGAGAGAGAGAGAGAGAGAGAGAGACAGCGTGAGCAGGGGAGGGGCAGAGAGAGAGGGAGAGACAGAATCCGAAGAGAGGCTCCAGGCTCTGAGCTGTCAGCAGAGAGCCCGACGCGGGGCTCAAACCCACATACCGTGAGATTGTGACCTGAGCCAAAGTCGGACGCTTAACCGACTGAGCCACCCAGGCGTCCCCTCAATCACCTCTTTAAAAGATACTGTCTCCATGGTCACATTCTGAGGTCCTGGAGGTCCTGGGGGTTAGGACTTCAACACAGGAATTTGGGAGACACAATTCAGCCCGTAACAGACTGAATTCAGGGCAGTGGCACCTTTTAAAGGGGTCCCCGGTGGGTAAGCGAGAATCCGTGCGTTACAGGCATCGTCACAGCCTCGTGGAAACCAAACTCCAGGACCGTGCACACCTGCAACACGGTAAGCCTGGTTCGGATTCAATACCAGTATCTATTCTGAGTGCAGCAGGCATGATGGAAAAGGAGGCATGAGGCTAAGAAAAAATGCAGGCAAAGTAAAACCCCTGCACCCTCCCTTCATTGAGAAAGAAATATCCCGGGACGAGAGCCATCAGGGCAGCTCCGTGTTCCATTTTATTCTGTGAAATTCCGTCTGTCTCCACATTTCCCCCTTCCAGACAAAAAACAAAATGTCATATTGCTCCTTGATTTTCAGTGTTGTAGACGTTGTTTTGCTCCGGGTAGAGAAACTCGCTGTTCAGTTCACCACACGTTGTAACTGCCATGTAGTATGTTAAACGCAGGCATCATAAAAGTAGAGAGAGGTGTATAAAACCGCATTGCTTCTCTAAAAGGCGAGTCCTATTAGGTTTGTTGGTACGTCACTTGGACTTTTATTAAAATGGTAAAAACACTCTGCACCGTAACTCTAAGGTGATGGGGCATTTCTAAGCCACCAGTAAAGAACCGTTAAGGGAGAGGAATCTCTGCTTTCAATGCTAGTATGATTCAGGGCAGATACGCCTTCATTCCAGACAATTCTAGGCTCTTGGGGCTTTTAACTAATGGACTGATTAGAGTTGGAGCCTGTGTGTCAGCCTGTGTCTGTCGCCTAACCGCAAACACATGAACCCGGCTCGAGGGTCACTGCCTCCCCCTCTTTCAGCCCAGGTTCCTCTCATCCTCTCTCTTCCCGCCACGCTCCGGTCCCCCAGTCCCCACAGACGGAAGTGTGATCATCCAGCACCCACAGGAAATGGTCCCTCCAGCAGGGGGAGCTCACGGAGTCATGGGGCATCCCCCCATCATCCCCCCATCCTCTCCACATGGCAAGTGTCAAGTGCCTCACCTGAATCCAGGTGGAAGACACCTGGTTCTCAGGAGAAATGACCTCCTTTTGACTGGACTTGCTACCGATGAAAGCCAGTCTGGCTCCTCATGAGTCCTACACCCTTTTAAACAGAGTTGGGAAGAGAGGGGGCTTTTAAAGAAGGGACACACAAGCCAGCTAGATCTTCGCAGCTCTCAAATTTCCCTGCCACTAAAGGGGGGAAAAAAGAAGTGTAACTTTCAGATCAGTTTTCCCTATCAGTCAGGACTCTTAGTTACGAAGAAAACCTAACGCAAAATGGCATGAGAAAAAAAAGTGACCTGATGAGCTCGCATAACTGAGAAATCCAGGAGCAGCTGTGATTTTAGCCAGAACAGGAGCCGAGTGTTCAAGGGAAATATCCGCGTAGCAGTCATTAGCAGGGAGCACCAGGCAGCCAGTCGGGACGGTGCCTGCCGGGGACTGTGACGCCAGCCCTGCGTGTGTGACGATGGGGTGCCTCTCAGAGGTCTCCTCGCTTCCTGCAGCTCGCTCCGCCGGCTGTCAGCTTCACTCTCAAACAGACCTTCACCTCATGTAGCAAAAAGCCTGCAGTGAGTCACACCCAGGGAACTCATGCAGAAGCAGCCTCCCCCAAACCCCGGTGGTCGAGGGCTGGCTGCTCAGAGCAAAGCCAGGTGGTCAGCCCGGAGGAAGGGGACACAGGTGCTGCCGAAGCTACCACATTCGCAGCCGCTGTCACATGGTAGTGAATGGCACTTTGGGCCTTTTCTACGGTTTCTAGAACTGTCAAGAACATCGCCTTGCCTCCGTGACTTGCCAGTAATATCCCTGTCCTTAAAAGATGGCTTTGATCATTGACAGAAATACTTAATAGATATAAAATCTACACTCTCAGTAACAGGTGGCTGGCATTAAAAAAAAAATACTGTGAAGCATACTTTTTTTTGAACTTTATAGTTTATTGTCAGGTTGGTTTCCATATAACACCCAGTGCTCTTCCCCACAAGTGTCCTCCACCCTGACCATCAACCCCCTTCCCCTTTCCCCCTCCCCCTTCCACCCTCAGTTTGTTTTCAGTGTTCAAGAGTCTCTCGTGCTTTGTCTCCCTCCCTCTCCCCAACTCTTTTTCCCCCTTCCCCTCCCCCATGGTCCTCTGCTAAGTGTCACCTGTTCCACTTATGAGTGAAAACATATGGTATCTGTCCTTCTCCGCCTGACTTATTTTCGCTTAGCCTGACACCCTCGAGGTCCATCCACTTTGCCACCAATGG
>CM053563.1:52040931-52086500 GCA_028646485.1 Cryptoprocta ferox
CGTTTCTCCACGTCCTCGCCAGCATCTGTAGACTCTTGAGTTGTTCATTTTAGCCGCTCTGACCGGCATGAGGTGGTGTCTCAGTGTGGTTTTGATCTGTATTTCCCTGATGATGAGTGACGCTGAGCATCCTTTCATGTGCCTGTTGGCCGTCGGGATGTCTACTTTCAAAGCGACTGGCTATCTACCTGAGCACGCGGCCCAGCCAACCTCAGATGTGCTCTCACAGCGGGTATTTGGTGACCGAGGGGAAGCGGTTTCCTCCAGTTCCCTACAGCCAAGGGCTCTGCAAATATCCAGTCGCTAACGCTGTAATGCCTTCTGCTCTGTCACTAAAGATGAGGATTTTTCCCTGTTGATAAAGATTCTCAACTATGACGAGGAGGTTTTAAAACATTGTTTATAGGGACCGTAACACAGATGAGGGTCACAAAATAAGACTCAGGACCTGTTCGGAGCACCCGGGTGGCTCAGTAGGTTGGGCATCTGACTTTGGCTCAGATCATGATCTCATGGTCCATGTGTTCGAGCCCCGCATCCACCTCTGTGCTGACAGCTCAGAGCCTAGAGCCTGCTCCAGATTCTGCATCTCCTTCTCTCTCTGCCCCTCCTCCACTCACACTCTGCCCCTCTCTCTCTCTCTCTCTCTCTCTCTCAAAAGTAAATAAACATTAAAAAATCAGGACCTGTTGAATATTCATGATTGACATGGGCAGAGTGTCTGACATCCTGGAGCCTCTGGATTTTTTGCTTGTTTGTTTACATTTAGTAGCTTTTTTTATAGAAGAAGAATCAGAGGATGCCTTCTTCATCTCCCGTAAGGAAAGGGTTCTGATCGTATGCATTGATTTTCGGCTTCGACGAGAAACAATCTTCGTCTTTCATTCTAGAGTTTTGGCCAACTACCCTATTCCGTTCGTCTGTGTTTTTAAGAGAAAAGCAAAAGCACGAGTGTGTCCCCTGTGCCTGCCTGTTTCTGTACGTCGTTTGTAATCTCAAATAATTGTTATTTGCTGAGCAAGGGCTTTCCAGCTAGGATGGGATAAAGCAGTGGTGGACGCAGGAGCAAGAGTTTTATTGCTATCGTTTAGCGCGTGCCCCACTCCTTCATGCATGCCTTTGCTCATAAATGCCCCCACCTCATCCCACAAAAGATATGAAACAGAGCTTCATTGCTATGACTTCATGCTGGCATAAATATTACATTCCGTGTAAAAATGACTTGGGCTATTCCTGTGCTTGGCTCAGAGTTACTCACGGCCAACGCAAAGTCTATTTCCTCATCGGAGGTTAACGTCCCCTTCACTCGAGGGGGATTGGATAATGTTTCATTCACAGCAATTCTTCGGTTTCAGGAATCCATCCGCTTTATCTCCGTAGCCTAACCTCAGCTGGCAGTGGCAGGATTTTCTGCAGCTGTTGTTTTCACATTTTCAAGAATTTCTGCGGGCTGCGGTGTGGGGGGGTCGGGATTTTCACCCCCCAGGCCGAGAGTTCTCATAACCAGGGGCAACAACAATGACATTAGTAAAATTTAGTAAAATTTCCCGATAGCGTCGTTTCCAAAATGGACTTTTTATCTGTTGGAGTTCGATGCAAGGAACAGAAATTAACTCTGGAAAACATATGCAAAAACAAAAAAATCGAGGCTATGTAGCTGCTCACAGAATCATAGGAGTTGGCCAGCAGGTGAGGTGAGAGTCGGGGTGGCCACAGCATAGACATGCTAGGCCCCAACCATCCGTCCAAGCCCAGAGTCAGATTTGCGTGACTTTGATGGCCGAGTTTGGGTCAGAGCCCACCTTTGATGACAGGCTGACTGTAAAGGGGTTAGGGTAGTAGCAATCAGGGCATTTTTACCAAAATAAAGGAAGAAGACATGTCACGGCAGGGGTGGGAGGGAGGCACAGGGAAGGTGCGGGACAGGTCCACCACCCTCCCCTTCCCAATTTGTGACTATTCTCCCTCCATGACTCACAAACAGTCTATCAGATATTGTTAGCATCTTTCACCAATATATGAAATGTACCTTTTACATGGTTTTCTTGGTACAATCTTCCATGTTGCTGAGTTCATTTTGTTTTCCATAATGCTGGGAAAACTAGTCTTGCCTACTTTTTTTTTAATTTTTTTTTAGTGTTTATTTTTGAGAGATACAGACAGAGTGTGAGTGGGGATGGGGCAGAGAGAGAGAGAGGGAGACACAGATTCTGAAACAGGCTCCAGGCTCTGAGCTGTCAGCACAGAGCCTGATGTGGGTCTCGAACTCGGGAATGGCGAGATCATGACCTAGGCTGAAGTCGGACGCTTAACTGACTGAGCCACCCATGCGTCCCACCTACTTTTTTTTTTTTTTAACAGACTTTAGTCTTTAGGGCACTGTCAGGTTCACAGCAAAATTGAGGAGAAGATATGCAGACTTCCTGTGTACCTCCTGACCCAACCATGCACAGCCTCTGCCGTTATCAACCTCCCCTACCAAAGTGGGACATTTGTTGGAATCCATGAACCAAAGTCCACAGTTTTTACCTTAGGGTTCACTCTCGGTGTTTTACATCCTCTGAGTGTGAACAAATCTCTGAGGACATATATCCACTATTATAGTATCATACAGAGAAGTTTCACTCCCTAAAACTCCTCTGTGGTTTTACCTTACCCCTCATCCTCGGTAACCACTGGTTTCCGTGTCACTACCACCCCCCTTCTCTGTTGGCCTCTCTGATGACTGTTTACTCGGGGAGGGACAGTCTTCTAGACTTCCTTATTCTTTCCAACACCAAAAACTGGAAGTTGCTCGATTTTCAGGCTGACATCACTGCCTGCAAAACTTCTAAGGCATCCAAAATAAAGACTTGAACGGATCGCCTCCCTCTAGTCTTGTGACCTGTGCCGACTTCTTCCCCATTTTCTCTTTTCATATATATATTTTTCCATCTTCCTGACCATGTGTACAGCAAGGATTGGTCCGAATTGCCTCCTTCACTATTACCAGATATGAGTGTCCCGGCTCTCTCTTTCTGCTGTCACATAAAACAGACGCAAAGCCCCTGAGAAATGGGCCGCTCCCATCATTCAGAAGGACTGCCCCCGCACATCGGGATGAAACAGGCAATGATATTAAGTGAGCACCTACTGTGAGCCAAGGGCTGGGTCCCGCCGTATATTTCCCCACTAATTCTCCTGGGCACACTGGGAGGTCCTTTAAGCTCTCTGTGTATCAGGGTCTTCTCTGTAAGTGGTAATGAAATACATTCCTCTGCGGCTTTCCTGAAAGTTGAGGGAGTTAGTTTAGGTGAAGGAAAGTCGGTTACCCAGATCCGTGCAAAGTTTGCTCTCTCCCCGTGACCCTCTTGAGGCAGTTCCTTAAAACCTGCACCTGCAGGCTTTCTCTGGGTTTTCATTCATAGATTCCCATTAAGTCCCTGCTCTTCTTGCTTCCTCCCAATTGTTGGGATGCTCAGAAGAGCCAATGGAATTGACTCACCACTATCCTCAGTGAAGCCATTTCATGCTGTTCTAAGAGCTGGCTTCCAGAAGATTTAACCACAGTCTGATAGGAATTCTACTAACACACCTGTCTTAGTTTGGGTTGTCCCTGAAGCAGGCACTGAGATAAAGATTTGGGTGCAAATAGTCCCATTTGGGAGGTGATGTCACAGCATATCAGCAAGGGAGAGGGAAGTAGGACGGGGAAGGGGATGCAGCCAAAGGACTCTGCGTTGTCCAGCCAGCCACCCTGTGAGCAGAGGAGCCCAGTCCCACTGGGGTAACCCCAGGAGCCCATGGAGACTTATACCAGCCAGAGACGGAAGGAGCCGGGTATTTACACACCGGCCCCCATGGGCTGGACTCCGTGCAATCCCCAACTCAGGGCCAGTCCATTCAGGAAGATAAATCCCACAGAGCCTAGCGCCTGCATCTTTTGTTGAGCATAATTTCCTCCATGACACAGCCTCCTCGAATGCCAACCATGTCGGAGATGGACTGGGCTCCTGGGGCAGGAGGCATTGGCCCTCAGGCACAGGTGTTCCCGAGGCTGGGAGTTCACACCTGTGTCGGGGTCTCATCTCCATCATGGGTAGTGGGGTGGGTGGACGATTCTCCAGAATCGTCAGGATTCTGCACTGTCTCTGACTGCGGCGGTTGTGAAAACAGCCAGAAATGCGGGCTCGGTGATGAACAGAGACAGGGCTGGGCGGCCAAGCTCCCACGAGGCTCCACCAAAGTCATCTGAAGGTCACGGCCAGCGGCCATGTAGACCAGCCTAATTAGGGATTGGCGGCCGCACCCATCCTCCAAAATCCTGTGGATTGGAGAATGAGTTGTGAGACATCTTACATCCCATGCCCAGAGCACAGAAGAACTCATCTCTTTTGCATACCCAGCCATGGAGATAGTGCCTTCTCTTGCTCTTTGTAGCAATTAAATATCATGTAGAGCAGGGAGGGAATGAGGTTCACGGTTTTAAAGTATTTTTTAAATAGATTGAGTTTGTTCTCGTAAAGCTATTATTGGGTCTGAGAGCCCAGAGTAACCGTGTACTTCCTGTCAGTTATTCACAGTGGGCAAGTCAGGTGCGCTCTGCTCTGGGCACAGTTATCAAACACCTGTCTGAGCAAGTGATTCTTTGTGGCTCTTCCACAATCATGTATACCCCACTGTCTCTGCCCGCAAGTTGCCTGGGGTCTCCTGGGAGTGGTAAGAAATCCAACCCAGCAAACAACAGGATTTTCATAAAAGCCACCGGTGCTGAGGGGCAGGTGAGTGGTCCGGGCATAAATGCTGTAGTAGCTCAAGAGAGGAAGAGATCCAGGGACTAAGGTGGCCCAGGAGGCAGGTAGGAGGGGACAGGATTTGAATGGACCATCACAGCTAAGCAGGATAAGGATAAGCTGATGGGGACGGGAGATTGATGATTTTAGGCACGTCTGGGAACAGTGGGGAGAGCCATCTTGCCAGAGTCGAGGGTTAAAGGTTGGGAGGAAATGCAAGCTGCATTCTGGAGCCAAGCTAAAGAAAGTGGACTTCGCTCTGAACAAGGGTGGGGGGTTATGTATATGTGAAAAGGCATTGCAGGAAGCCCCCAGGAACACTGTAGCGGTAAGCCCGCTGGGGAGCGAGGTATAACCCAGGGAAGAAAGACGAGGACTTGGAATGGGGGCGGGGGAGGGGGGACCCCCATGAGTGGAGCAAGTGGTCTCTAGTCTCAGCCCTGCCACTTTCGGATTGCGTGAGCCTGCGCTGGCCGCACGGTCTCTCTGAGCCTCAACTTTCTCGTCCTGGAACCAAAAATAACAATCCTTGCCCCAAACAGTGACGCTTCAGATTACATGAAATGTCAGGCGTACAGTGCCTGATACAGTGCCCCAACCAGAGCATGTGGTCATCATCGCTTTTAGGGTGACAATGGCGCAGCAGCGGTGTCCGGGAGCCAGTCCACAGCAGCTTTCACGGACCAGTCATTCCCGTGTCCCCAATGCTGCAGCCAGTGACATCACGCACAACGTGAGGTCGGCCACAGTGGAAGCATTCACACCATGGCAATGGACAACCACGACTACTCTGGGCTTTTTACCCCACCCCCTACCCCCCAGAGAACCGCACGCTGCTAAGTACACTTTAGCAGTATACTTCTGGAAGCAGAAAAGGAAACTAAGAGCAAGATGTAAATGTTACCACGGTGGGGAGCTTAAAACAGCAAGCCTGAGCAGATGGGCTCGTGTGTCCCGGCGTCCCACACCCTTGTAAGGCATGTGTTTGTATTTTGTTCTTAGTCTGGTGGAGTCACAGCCTCTTGTCCGGATTCTCTGGCCCTTCCTTCCAATGCGGAGCTATTCAGAGACTGCAAGAGGCAGGGACATGGGCGGTTGGTTCAGCAGCATCTTAGCGAAAATGTTTACTAATAAAAAGTTTGGTGTTAATATAGCAACTTAAGATTCCTCCCAGCTTTTCTTCAGCAGCCACAGATTAAATCGTCGGCTTGGTTTTACTACACTGTGGCTCCACTGAGGAAGGCCAAGTTCCTAAATCATGCTCATGGCAGGTGCCATATTTCTGAGCCCACAGCCAAGCTGTGACCTTCTAGTTTCACAGTAACTAGAGCTGGGTGACGTGCATAATAAAGGGAGTACATAGAGCATTTTTAAAATATGGAATGAAGCCGAAATCAGATAGAGGTATCAGTCTGAGACTGGTTATCAGCCCCAAGGTGATCAATCTGCACCTGTCTTATGACGCAGATGTGAAAAGTACCGTGACTTTCACGGACAAAAGGATTGGAAGTGTTTGGGCTTGAGGACCTACCCCATGCCAAGGACATGATTCCATCTTCAGAGCCACCCTATGAGTGAGGTTTTAGTGTCTCCATTTTATATACAGGGAAGCGAAGCTCAAAAAGGTTAGTCCTTCTCCCAGTGACCCGCAGATACTAAACGGCTGAGCCAGGACTTGAACACCATCTGATTGGCGTCGGCTCTGTCCGTGGGAGGCTCCTCCCTGACTCATCCGCTCACCGTGGTTTCCTCTGCCTGAAATGCTCTCTCCACCCTCTCTACACTTGACTGTCTCCTTTTCACTTAGGTCTTGTCTGTCATCTCTCTGAGAGGGCTTTCCTGGGTCACCCTCACTAAAAAATCTCCCCAACCCTGCCTATGCTTCAGAAGTCACTCCCAACACCGATGCCCAGTGTGATGGCTTTCAGAGCACATGTCACCTTCTGAAGTTGTTGCATTGTCTGTTTATATGTTGCTTATGATTCTAGAACACAAGCTCTGTCATATATGCAGTACGCAGAAGAGTGCCTGACACACAGTAGCCATATAATGAATACTGAAAGAATGGAGAGATGGATGGAGGGATGGAAAGAAGGGAGGGAGGGAGGGAGGGAGGAAGGATACATGGATAGATGGATGTATTGATGGATACATGGATAAATGGATGGATTCATGTATGGATAGAAGGATACATGGATGGATGGATGGATGGATGGATAGATGGAAGAAAAGATAGGTGGATGAAATTGGACAAGCTCAAATTGGCCATGGGAGTTTCCTTCCTAGTTCAGGACTCCTGCGACTATATTAGAGCCCATCTCCTATAATCCTCCTGAAGGGGTCCAGGGACCTCTCCTACAGAAATGGTGTCCTTACCTTCCCCTCCCCTACCAACCTGAGCAGTGCCGGCCTCCCCAGAGGAACAAGATTAATGATGAACAGAGATCCACAGGGACATGAGCCACTGGCTGAAAAAAGGCTATGGTATAAACAAGGCAATTCAGAGAGGGGGCCTGGCTGGGAGCTGTTGCCTTGGAATACATTGGCATAGCCCCGTGTACCTTCCCATCCCTCTTCCCAGCTCCAGTAGGAATCATCCTACCTTTGGGACTCCTTTCTGCATTCCCTCACTCACTGAACAAGTATGAATTATCCCCTAAGCCACAGATACTGGGGATATACGGTCATTAAGACATAAAGGGCCTCTATCATTCGGGTTCACTCAGTCTAAAAGAAAAGGTAGCTGTGTGAGCACTTGCAGTATCAGAGCTATAACGGTGCCATTCGAGGTAGAAAACAAGACACCGTGACAAGGTCAGAGAGGCACCTCTGTGTCTACCCATACGCGGCACAGCAGGAAGGGATGACCAAGCTGAGACTTGAAGGTAGACCCGGGGACAGATGTTCAAGCCCAGCACATAGCATAGCGAAAGGCCCAGAGGCTAGATCTCTTCAATAAACCAGTGGACAGGACCATGAAAGGTCTTGTCTAATCCACTATTGAATTTGAGTCTTGATCTGTAGACAGTGGGGATGCCCGAAGGCCTGAACTCAGAAAGATGTTACATTAGAGCTGAATTTGTTATAAAAAGCCCATTCAGCCTTGAATAAAAGAGAGAAGAGGCTGGGACTAGAGCAGCAGTTTAGAGAATTCAAAGACACCCAACAGAGTCCAAAAACAAGAAGACAGAATCCAAGCGATCTGCAGATGAACTGGACATGGAGGGTG
Source organism: Cryptoprocta ferox (assembly GCA_028646485.1). Taxonomy (NCBI): domain Eukaryota; kingdom Metazoa; phylum Chordata; class Mammalia; order Carnivora; family Eupleridae; genus Cryptoprocta; species Cryptoprocta ferox. The sequence goes on from CM053563.1 coordinate 52,048,933, forward strand.
AAAGGGAAGATTCCTGTCCATCCCCCAGTTAGGAAGAAGGCTCCTGACCTTCTCGCTGATGTCCCTTTGATCTAATACAGTTGCCCTTTGTCTGACTGCCTTGGTCTTATGGCTGCTTGAAGGAAGTGGCTGGAGCCCCAGGCTGCAGTGGAGCCCAAATGCCTGTCCCCAGATCAACTGCATTAAAACCCACAGCAGGTGTTAAAATCCCAGAGGCTTAGGCCCTACATGGGACCTACCAAATCAAGACCTCCAGCATCAGGGTGTGGGAATCTGTGTCTTTGAACTCCATGGGTGATTCTGGGGCCAGTAGCAGGAGGCAAACAGTCTGGGAAATACGAATTCAGTGTTTTCCACTAATATTCGAGGGAGGGGAATGTTGGGAACCAAGTCATGCGTCTGTCTCCCCCACCCCCCCAGGCTGGCACGGCACCTCCAAAGACCAGGTAGGGGCTCAGCACCCAGCTCATCATCCCACTTGCCCTTGTGCTGGGCACTGGCTGTATCTTACCCATCTTTTCACACGTGGGTGCGAGATCGTTGCAGGGACAGCATTGTAACATGTCCTGGGAACAGCCTGGCTGGTGATGTGGTGTGAAATCTAGACCAAGAAGTTGACCCAGAATGCACTAAACCAAAGGCAATCATTTCCCCACCCAACATCGTCAGGAAATGAAATGTCTAAAAAACAACAAAGCAGTGGGCCAAACAGTCAAGTTTGGGAACAGTTTTAACGACTAATTTCTAATGAGAGTTTCAGAACACTAATTTTCCAGAGCAGAAAATCAAGTTGTGCTCATTTATAACCCGTCGCCTGCAATGAGTCAGAGGATATTTCTTTCCGTGCTGTCAGTTAACTTTCTGAGCCTGTCAGAATACAAAGTAGGGTGGCTGGCCCATAAATCAGCTCTTTGGGAGCTGATAAATGGTTATTGTACAAATCCTGCATTTGCATGGGGTCTGAGGACATAAATCTACTTCTCATGATCTTACTTGAAAAAAAATTATCCCCCTGAAGTCAGAGTGAGCAATTTATACAGGCATTCTTCTCTTCTCCAGCTGTTTATTTTTCTCACCTTTCATGGCTGCCTTTCTACTTTCTGCTCTTATGCTATACTGTACACTGTTGCACGTCGCGTAGGAAAAAAAAAAACCTACCAGGACTTTGGTTTGAATCTGCCCACCAGGAATAATTTTATAACTTTGCACTCATCCATGAATAACGATCACTCTGGTAAAGGCTGTCATAATTTACTAGTGTTGGAAGAGACCCTTAGAGAACATTTAACACTCCCTTTCTTTTGTAGATGAGGAAGCTGGGGCCCAAGAGTGAGAGTAATGTCACAAGCCAAGATTGGGACAGGACCAGAGTTCTGTTTGGGTTGGGGAGAGGCAAGGACCCTGCCCGCATGATGAAACACCTGCCACCCTCATGTAGGAATAAGTGAACATTCATTCAAAGGCAATGGCTGGGTTGGTAGGAAAGTGACCCCCCCCACCACCACTCGAGAGCAATGAGCTTGATCACTCATTCATTCATTATGCTTTCTGTCATTCATTCCTTCATTCATCTGCCTTGGTCCATTTGGGTATCAGCTTTGGCTCATTCTGCTCCCACTCTACAACCATGAATGAAGACCCCTTAGAGTTTTGACGCAACATATATACCTGGCAGGTAAAAATGAAAGACAATCAAAAGGCCTCTGTCATTTTCTTGCCCTCTGCAATTCTACTGAATTCTACTGCTCTAGAATATTCTGAGGAGCACCATGGGAAGGGTGTTTGGCTTTGGTTTGGTTTGGTTTTTGCTTTAATAACTTTGAAAACCATGGCGAACTCCCTTCCTCGAAGGTACTTTTCTTCTAACAGCTTTATTGAGACATAGCTGATATGCACAATCCACCCATTCAAACGATACAATTCAGTGGGTTTTGGTGGATTCACAGAGTTGTGAAACCATCACCGCTATCAATTTTAGGACATTTTCTCCCCCACCCCTTGGAAAGAAAACCTATTCAGCCACAGCCTTAGGGCCCCCATCCCCGGCCGTAGGTAACACTCACGGACTTTGTCTCTGGATTCGCCTCGTGTGGACACTGCATGTGAATGGAGTCTAAGACCCTTAGATTCTCAGACCCTTAGTAGGAAGGCAGTGGAAGCTGTTTAGTGTCTCGAGAAAAGATGCATTTATCATTCTTGTTTTTTCTCAACCGTATAGAAACTTTCAAACGTACTGAAATGTTGAGAAAATGTTCCAACAAGCCCTTGCGCACTCATCACCTGGACTCTAACATTTTATTCTACTTGCTTTCCACAAACCATTTCATCTGTCCCATGGATCGCCGCCTTAGTGGTGGGTCCTCAAGGAAGCAACTTCCACTCTTCCCAAATTAAAAGTAAAAAATACTCCATTCTGCAAAATACAACGTCAACGCAGGGGATAGGGGTTCTGAAACACAAAACTATGTTCAAATGGTGACCAAGGCTTCAAATAACTATGCAAGAAAGCCTGCGTTCCAGACAGGAGGACCGAGGACTGACCCAGGTGTGGGAATGACGAGTCCCTTGAAGGGACCCACGGACATCATAGCTCAACAGTCGAAGCAGAGAGAGCCAGGGAGAGAAACGAATGGTGTCAGGGGGATGGCAGCCTTTTCCTGTCTCTGCTCATTTGCCCGTTGTTGAAGCTTTCAAAGATTTAAGGGTCACTTTTGATTCATGCGTTTCAGGGGAAGAACTGGATGCCGGCAGGAAGGTGCTTTCCTTGTTTCTCTTGTGCAGCAAAAGCTTTGTTGAAATGTGGCCACATCCAGAGCCACGGCCCCTCCCAGGAGTAGGACCCCAGCGCCCAGCATCACGTGCTCAGACGCCATGGGCTGTGGTCTGGGCAGGCAGGAGCAGGCGTGATGCAACAAAAGAGAAATCCGGACACTCTGACTCCAGAGCCCATCCTTGACCTTGGGGTTTAAGTTTTTGGTGCACACAGGGGACCTGGGGAGACAATGCCTGCTCGCTCGTGGCCCCACAGCCTGCGTGCCTGAGTGGTGGTGTGGCTCTAGAAAGGTTAGATGATGCTGGGCTGTGTGAGTGTGTGTGCGTGTGTGTGCACACGCGCATGTGTGTGTGTGTTGTGAAGACACATTTAATTTGAATTCCTATGAAGTAAGGAAGAAAGGTCTTGGCCAGAGGTTCAATAGATCCTGCCAATATGTGCAAAGTAATTCTTTTAAATGAGTGAACTAGCCTTGATATACTATAAACTTGATAAACTATATTAAGGCGCTGTTGGAATGGGAATTCAAGATGCTCATCTTAGTAATTTACTCATCAGTCACCATGTTTACCAAATGCCAGAGGATGCCTGGGGAGAACAGGACACAAATTAAAATAAGGCACGTCTCCTGGCCCTCAGAGAACTCTGTCCAGCGGGGGGAAAACACACAATTTTGGCATGTATACACAATTATGACATTGTACATACATTCATATATTAGATTGGACCTATGACGTTATTGATATATTACAGGTTTTGACCATGAAAATGGCAACTTCACGATTCAACCTAATATTTATATAGTGGTGTGTTAGTAACAAAATTCCACAGACAGGGAGCCTCGACAACAGAAACTTCTCACAGCTCCGGAAGCTGGAAGTCCGTGATCAAGGTCTGGCCAGTTCCGTTTCTGGTGAGAGCCCTTTTCCTGGCTTGCATATGGCCGTCTTCTTACTGTGTCCTCACGTGGCCTTTCCTCGGGGCGCAAAAGCAGGGCGAAAGGGATTGCTCCCCATGTCTCTTCTTACAGCACACGAATCCTATCAGAACAAAGCCCTACCCTTGGGACCTCATTTAACTTTTATTACTTCCTTAGAGACCCCATCTCCAAATACAGCCACACTGGGTGGTAAGGGCTGCAACATAAGAATGTAGGGGTGAATCGGGGTGCCTGGGTGGCTCCGTCCGTTAAGCATCTGACTTCGATTCAGGGCATGATCTTGTGGTTCATGGGTTCGAGCCCCACGTCTGGCTCTGCTGAGAGCTCAAAGCCTGGAGCCTGCTTTGGATTTTGTCTCCCCCTCTCTCTGCCCCTCCCCTGCTCACATTCTGTTTCTGTGTGTCTCTCAAAAATAAACATTAAGAAACACTCTTGTTCTTGTTTGTGATGGATGACCGCCTCATCGGGGCACTTGCAGAGAGAACAGCATGTGCCGACAGGAAATTGCGCAGCGCAGTGGGATACAGAGGACCCAGGAGAGGACACTGAGATGGTCTGGTTAGGAAGGAGGTGACATTTGAAGCCGGGGGCCAGAATTCCCGGCAGAAGCCAAGGCTGGGAGAGTGGAGAGCCCGGGGGGCGTGAGGTCTGGGGAGCAGGGTGAGTGGATGATGTGGGGTAAGCAAGTGGAAACGGCCACCGTCCTCATGTAGTGGAGGGATTCGGAGTCCCCAGATGTGTCTCGTCTCCCTTGTCAAGGGTCTGTGCCTTGACACTCCTGTCCTAAAGCAACTGCTTCCCATGCGGACCAGGCATGTGGCTGCCCTCACATGCCCCTGCCAATCCCTGGGGATACCGATTCCCTGGAATTCCATAGGGAATTCCTTCCCCTTGCTTTTCATTCATTGACATTTTGTGCATTCCTTCACCCAACCATTTTGTTCACCCATCCTCGACCGAGATCTACAAAGGGCCAGACGTGTGACTTGTCACTGGGTGGAGGAAGAGTCCCTCCCCTGGCCTCTCACCTCCTCATATGCAGAGCTCAATGTCAGTTGGTAAAAGCCTTTGGTGAAGCATCAGGAGACCAGGAAACTTTCTGCCTTGCTCACTGCAGTCTCCCCAGGCCCTAGCGGAGTGTTGGATACATAACAGGTGTTCAAACCGTACGTACATGGGGCACCTGGGGGGCTCAGTTGGGTAAGCATCCGACTCCTGATTTTGGCTCAGGTCATGATCTCACAGTTCGTGAGATTGAGCCCTGCATCCGGCTCCACGCTGGGCATGAAGCCTGCTTAAGATTCTCTCTTTCCCTCTCACCCCCTCTCTCTCTGCCCCTCTCCAGCTTCTGCATGCTCTCGCAAAAAATAAAAAAAAAAAAGAGTGTCTGCAGGTCACTTGCTGCTTGGACTTCACCAGGGGGAGGTGGCCTGTCACCTGAGCCAGGCACGGCTGCCTGTCGGAACCCCACGTGGCAGCTCGCCCATCTGTGTTCACTGACCTTCAAGGCACAACACAAGGCTTAGCCATCTATCTCACTGCGGTCCCTGTGGTGCCTGGTCTCATTTATCGACTTCTCAAAAGCGCCAATACCTCTGCTCAGCTTAGTCGGAGCTGAGCTCAAAGACTCAGGTGCTGGAGCAAAGGCCGTGGCATGTCGATGAATCACCCAATAAAAGTAAGCTCTGAGAACAAATGCTGGGGGCTTGATTAACTTTTGCACGCCTGTCTTCGACATCCCCGTTGCTCTCCCAATGAGCGCGGTGGTTTCTTCGAGACAGCCCACCCCGGAGAAACTGAGTACCTAGCTCCGGTGCCCCGATGCCCCGATGCCATCGGCTTTGGGGCACAAAAGCTGACCTTGATCTGCAGGCTGAACGGCCCTGAGAGCTGAGCAGGGAGGTCCCGATCCCCTGATCTGGGCGACGCACTGTCCATCCCCAACTCTGGAACACCAAGACTATTTTACTTTATCTTATTTGGCTTTTCAGCTTTGTAATAAAGTGTTCTTAAAGTCTGGTAATCAACTGACCAAATGAGAAAAAGGGCAGGTGACGGCCTCAGGAGGCAGAGGAGTCTGGGCGGAGAGAATCCACCTGCATGTGGGGCAAGGAAGAAAGCCAAGCCTCCGTCCTGGAAATCAGAGGAAGAGAGGCTGCTCTTGTTGAAATTTGGTCGGCCTGTGTCTCCCAGAGTGAGTGTGTAGCAAGGCCAGGCCCCCAGACCCCGCGCTCTGTCCCTTCCTTGCAGGTATGATGGCAATCCTGCCTCCAGTCACCAGCCCGGGGTCCTAGGCCCGGCCCACCTTCCACCCGGGCCCAGTAGACGGGCTGTCAGGACAAGGGCTGGTCCAGGGACACCAGGGCCCCGTCAGCCTCCATGGGGGCATCAGCGTGACCCCTGGGGAGCAGGTACACAGCTCTGGGGGTTGGGGCATGGCAGCTAGGCCCTTGTCAGAGCCGGACTGAAACTCTTAATTAGATGGATGCCATGGGGACCCTTTGTATTTAGGCCCTAGGAGTGTTCAGGATGGGTTTGGGGGCATATCCCCATCACACAGCTTAAACATCACCTGATGGGACGTTAGGGTGAGACCCTCCTTTTAATAAGCCCGAGTGAGAGCGCAGAAGCCTGACACCGTATTAGAAATGCACGAAGACAGAGGGTGCTGACGGTGGGCAAAGGGGGGCTGGTGTAAAGAACCTCACCTCAGGGTCTAACTATTTACAAACATGTTGAGATTCTCCAGGAAGAAGTGGCAGGTTCTCTGGAGGCGGATTTAGCAGGTATTATTATACTCCTGAGAATGATTTTTGGCATGCAGTGAGGCAAGGTCCTGACCATCCTAGCTGGGGGCCTGTGAGCAGAGACCGGCATGGGACTCAGAACCCCCAAATTCCTGCCCCCACCACCCCTTTGTCCAGCTCACATGCTCTGAATCACGAGTCCTTGGAGAACAGGACCCTTCTATCTAAAGAATCTGAGAGCGGGGGAAGGGGTGGGGGGCGCCTGGGTGGCTCTGTCAGTTGAGCGTCCGACTCTTGGTTTTGGTTCAGGTCATGTTCCCAGGGTCATGGGTTAGAGCTCCGCATTGGGCTTGGAGCCTGCTTAAGATTCTCTTTCTCTTCCTCTGCCCCTCTTCCCTGCTTGCTTGCTTTCTCTCTCTCTAGAATAAAATAAGATTTAAAAAAAATAAAAATAAAAAAGCTAGGGAGCAGGAAAGGGCCACTGGCAATGAATTGACTTAAAGTAGGGACCAGGGCACCTGGGTGGCTCATTCGGTTAAGCATCTGACTTTGGCTCAAGTCATGATCTCATAGTTTATGGGTTCGAGGCCCACGTCAGGCTCTTTGCTGACAGCTCGGAGCCTGGAGCCTGCTTCTGATTCTGTGTCTCCTTCTCTCTCTGCCCCTCCCCTGCTCACTCTGTCTCTCAAAAATAAGTAAACGTTAAAAAAAAATCTGTTTAAGTGGGGACCAAAATCCAATGCAAAAAAAAAAAAAAAGATTTAATTAAGATCTTATTTGGGGGGAAATGGTTCCAATAAGTTTGTTTCTAAGTGTGTTTTAACTGCCATAAACTATCCTCAGAGCGAACACAGATGAACCAACTATTGCTTTGCCTTTGAAGTAACTTTTCTAACAACATCCCATGATGGTAAATGCTTCACTCCACGTTCAACCTGCGTTCAACATCCAAGCCATTCAAGGGCTCCATCCATTTTCCAAAGGGCCTCTCCTAGTCCCGTGCTATTCAAATCACTGTTTCTCGGGGCCCCTGTGAACTGAACCTCCTTTCTCTTCCATTGTTGCCTGGCTTCTCTCTACCGCACCCTTACTTGTCCTGGGTTTACTGGGGTCCCTACACTGTCCACCATGGCTTGACACCTCCTTGTGGCCCCTGCATCTTTTGTGAGATGAACATTTGTCCTGCATGCTGGATTCGTGTTGTGGTTGGATGTTTCCGGTCACTGAGGCTGACTTGCTAAGTCTGCTGACCACGGTTAAGCAGGGTGGGATGTTAGAGACAGTGACAGATGTGACTAGGAGTCCCCTCATGACACTGCCAGTGGGATCCTCAGATGATGAACAACCCTTCCAACCCTTGTTTACATTTGCACTCTCGGACCCAGGGACACAGTGAAAGAAGACGAATCCTCAGTAATGAACAAAGAAGTGTAAATAGCCTTACACTAAAGAAAGCTTACATTCTACCAACTTGCACCAAACTCCCAAGTCATCCTGCTCGTTTCTGAGTGCAGGTTCCAGTGCTCAGGAAAAGCCGCCCAACATGGATCCACGGAGGCGAGAAATTTAACTTGGCCCTGACCGTGCGTATAGGAGGAGCCAGGCTTGATCGTTAGTGATGAAATTCGTGACAGTGATTGTGATAAATTCATCATGGAAGCCATCTTGTGGCTGCATTTTTAAAGCATCTGTTTAATACTTTTACCAGCACTGGACATGTTAACCCGTGTTTTCATCTAGAGTTGACAAGTGTGCCCTTGGATTTCAGAAACCCTGAGTTTCTGAGGTCCCAGCGTGTTATATGAAGTCACGTATTTAGTTACCACACCGGGGTCCCAGTTCCCCGACTTTTCCAACATTGTTGAATCCGTGGCTTCTCAGGTTGGCTCTGTTTTGCTGTATTGCTATTTCCCTGCCATCAGCTTGGCTTGAGGCAATAACACAAGGCCCCTTAAACACATCCTTAAGCGGCCAGCTGCGTTCAGAGGACTTTGTGCCTTTTTCCAGTAACTGCTGTGCAGGCTTCAAAACTGGGGTGGGGACAAGGGCATAATCTTTGGAATAAGTTTGCAAATAGGGATGAGCCCCAGCTAGGAAGAGCCAGGCCACAGCAGTGTCCTGTCACAGGCCCTAAAGGTCCCCTCACAGCCCCTGCAAATTACAGCAAAGGATCAGTGGCCTCAAATGAGAGCACGACCTTTGCTGGGAGAAACAAAACGGGAGCACCCCTCTCTCCCAGAACAGGTGGTGAGGACGTATGAGAGACCACGGACTCGATGGCCAGCAAGCAGCAGGTTCCCAGGGGGCGTCCGCTCCCTTCTGTCATGGGAAAGCCCTACATGCAGGGCTCACAACCGAGGAGCAGGTCGGGAGTGGACAGGAAAGGGGTCCCCTGCAGGCACACCTCTGATCAGTGAGAAATCACCTGCACGCTCAGTAGTGCGTTTGTTCGTGGCGGCCGGCCCCTCTCTTCACAACTAGTGAAAGCAGAAAGTGCCTGAGTGTGCCTGTTTGTTAGAGTACATCACGTACAGACCTCAGTCCCTGTGGCTCCCTCCATCACAACTGAGACGTTTGTCCCCGCAGTGGGACTTAGTTGAACTTAGCAGTTGTCAGTATGAGCCTCCCAACCAAAGAACAGTTTAAGCCCATACTAGCTGAGAATTTCTAGTGATGAACGTATTAAACTCACCCACAGGTGCTCTGTTATGTTAATAAGGCTTTCTTGAATGTGTATATTTTTTGTATAAACATAAATAGGATTTTAAGAAAGGGTTATGTCAATTTAACAGTTTGGGGGGGGTGTGCGTGTGTGTATGCGTGTGTGTGTGTGTGTGTGTGTGTGTGTTTGGGATTGTTTTTAGGAAATGTTACCATTCTGTAGTTGCAAGTCTCACAGGCCCCCGAATCCCCCCAAAGGAAACCCCAACCACAGGACACAGCCCGGGGACTTCAGCTCTGGGTTTGATCATCATGCGCGGAACGGTGGCTCTCAAGCTTTGGTGAGCCAGAACCAGCTGGAGGGCTTGGTGAAAATGAGAAGGCCCTATCACACTCAACAAGCCCAGTAACTCTGATGCCAAGATTGGAGAGCCAACGGCCATAGGAAAGTTCCCAACCCCTCCCCCACGCCATGGGCTACTTTTAAGGCAAACAAAACATAGACACTATGTTCAGGAGACAGAGAGATCTACACTGGAGCCACCATTCTGCCATTTAAAGGCCACACAAGGGGCCACCTGGCTGGTGGTGGCGGGGGGTGGGGGACGCCTGGCTGGCTCAGTCAGTAGAGCATGTGACTCTTGATCTTGAGGTTGTGAGTTCAAACCCTATGTTGGGCATAAAGGCTACTTTAAAAGAATGAATGAATGAATGAATAAATAATTTTTCAAAAGCGCCACATGATACGAACGAGCTGCTGGCCCACTCTGAGCCTTTGTTTCCTCATCTGTAAAATGGGGGTGATAATATCTACCTCCCAGGCTGATGGGCATGAATGATGTGCAATCATGTGCATATATCGTGGGGCATCTCCTGGTTGATCGACGACCGTGGACTCCCTGTTCCAGATACAACAGAAAATAGATACTGAAAATAGACAACCCTCATAGCACACGACATGTTATATGAAGATGACCTTTGCTACCTTTATCGCAAGCATGATAAAATAACCATTCGGGCGATTACTAAGTAAGATTCTCTCTGCCCGCTGGAGTATACGTTCCAAAAACTCAGGGAATCCGCTGTCGCATACTCAAAGCCACACTTGGTGCCTAGCACGTGGAGCACTCTGTAAATATTTATTCAGAATGAGCGAACAGTATGGTCACATTAAAAACGTGCATGCGCGCACGTGTGTATCTCTACCGAGGCTGGAAGCCTCTAGACCAAAATTTTAACAGTGCTTGTTTCTGGAGGTAGACCAGGGTGATTTTCATGGTGGTCTTTTTGGCTTATCTGTATCGCCTGAGTTTTCTGCAGTGAGCACAGAATTTCTAATCGGTGTGTCCTTATGTCAACGTGAGAGGGGTTGAAGCCACCAAAAACATGTTCCTTTGTGAGGCCCAGCTTCCTCCTGTATATGGTCCCTAGAATTAAAATGGTAGGAGAACCAGAAAGTAAACGATTTCTAAAAACAAGTCGGATTTCTTTTGATCTGTCGGTTTCCCTGTTCGGACCACACACCATGCAGAAAAGAGTTAACTCGCCAGGCCTGAGTCTGTGGTCCCCAGAAAGATCTGCTTACTGGGTTGGCTCTACACTGGCATTCGAAAACTTGGATTTCTGGAGGGTTCTCGCCACCCCCAAGGGCTAAGAGTGGCTGCCTGTGCCTGAAGTGTCTGTGCAAACAAATATGGCTTCTGCTGAGAACCTCCTGTCCTTCTGGAACTCGGGGATTTTGCTCTATGTCAGGCAGAGGGTGCCTGCATGACCAGTACCTCCCCCAGTAAAACCCTGAACACTGTGTCCCTAGCAAGCATCCCTGGTGGACACCACCTCACACGTGCTGCCACACCTCGTTGCTGGGGAATTGAGTGTGTCTTGCGTGACTCCCGGGAGAGGGCTCTGGAGGCTAGCGCCTGCTCCCCCAGACTTTGCCCACGCCCTGTCCCTTTGCTAATCTCGCTCTGTGCCCCCTCACTGTAATAAATCTTAGTGTGAGTCCCGCAGGTCATCCTAGTGAGGCACTCAACCTGGCAGTCATCTTTGGGACCCCTGACATACTAACCTAACTGAGTCCCTGTTGACAGCGTGTAGGAGGTCTGAGCCCACTGAAGGGATGTCTGGAGCAGCATTTAGGTGGGAGTTTGGCTGTAATGAGAGATGGTCTGGTGACCTTTAGAGAGAGGTCTGGCCATGGGGAAGGGCTGGACAGGCACCTCAGGACGAAATTCCTTTAAAACTCTGGGTAACCCAGGACATGGGCCAGTCAAAGGATGTTCAAGAAGGCTTGTCCTCTGATCCCTTCATTCATTTATTCATTCAACCTACACCCTGTGTGCCAAGCAGTCTTCTAGGTACTAGACAGAGAGTTGAGGAAGATTGGTACATTCACTACCCCAAGGAGCTTACACTCTATGCTGGGAAGGAGTCAGGTAAGGAGACAGACTTCAGACAGAGCACTCACAGTCTCTCCAGGGACAGAGAGGTCTCAGTATTTGGGCTGAGCCCTCAGCGGTGGCAGGACACACACGAGGACGTCTAAAGTGGCTACGTTCCATGAAGCAAATGGAAAATCTTGAGGCTAGAATGAATTTGGTGTTTTCAAGGAACAAAAGGAAGCCCGTATGGCTACAGCTGTGGGAAAGCGAGGAAATCGTTTGGAAATGAGTGTGGGGAGTTAGGGCTTTGGATGCTATGGCCAGGAGTTTGGAGTTTATTCTATGCCCAATGGGAAGACCTTGGAGGATCCTGAGCAAGGGACTCACACAATATGATGTAAAACTGAAAACAGTCACCCTGGTTGCTCTTTGGAGAATGGATTGTAAAAAGTAGAATAAAAGGAAAGAGGTGCGGGGCTGTGATCCAAGCAAAAAATGATCCCTAGTGTCTTACCTTTTACTTCCTGTAACAGACCAGAGATAATGGACTCACACCAAACCTACTTCGGTCCACTGCAGGGGCGGAAGGTGACCTCCTTGGATATGGCTGTGCGTTGCTTGTTGTCATGGTGGGGCTCAGAATGTCTGGACATTTGTGCCACCTAAAGATGGCAGCCTCCCAGAGAACATGATGGTCAGAATTGGAATCCAGTATATCCTCATGCAGGATAACCCCGAGATTCCACCAGGAACTCTAGGATACGAAGGAGAGGGGGTCCAGGGAAGGGCTGAGAGGTGTCAAGAGCTCCTACCCTGTTCCCAGCTGTTACTGAGCCAGGAACGTCCATAGCCCCATGCTAGCTGGGGCAAGCTCTAGCCCTGTCTTCCTCGCCCAGGCCACTCAGTGGGCAACTCCTCTTGTCCACATCTGCTAGTTGTGGCATCTCCCCTTCCCTGGAAAGCCCTTCCTGTTACTGAGACTGCTTTCTTTGGCTCCAGTTCCCTGGCTGCCCCCCGGGCTCTCCACATGAACAGTGATGGGCTTTGGCTGCCTACCTGAACCAGGTTTCTCAGATCCACTGGCCCTTCAATCTGTTCTGTACATTTTTGTCGGGAGATTTAAAATAGGCCCTTTCCTTTGTTCCCAGAGCCAGAGCTGCGCGAGCCATTTCAAAACCGTGTACTTCCTTCAGCTTGGAATTCTATTACTTTCTGATTCTGTTTTTAAAGGAAGTGGTTGATTTGAATCACCCAGGCAGGTATTTCCTCCAACACAGGGGGCTCATTGGGCTGGAATTAAGTGGGGGGCTGAGGGTATGCATCCTGTTTCCTTCCTTCCCTATGGTTTTACAGGCTCTTTGCCTCCTTTGGTAGGAATATTCCTTCAGTAGGAATCTAAAATGACTCTGTGTCCTTCACGTCCTAGCTTTCCTTCGCTAGGCTCCCCCATCCTTGCTGACCCCTCTTTGAGATGAACTACAGTGAGGCTCACACGTAGGTCTTAAAACACCTCCCCTACAATACATGATAGCAGCCAGGATATTTCTGACGGTTCCCCATGAGTAGTTCCTCTAGACAAGTGCTTCTCTATCATATATCTACGAAGCCCTGGGGATCTTGGACTGACTTCCTCTGACACCAGCCCCTACCCAAGTCTCCTCCCCCAGGTGGTCCATGTTCCCAGTTTGTAAACAGACACCCAGACCCCTCCGCGTACCTCCACACATATTTTAATACGCCCAAGGGTCCACAACATCAGAAAGATGCCCAACCTACTTTTTGCCAAATGGAGAACGAGTCAACGGAATCTATTGAATGATCTAGCTTTTCCAAACAATGTAACATGGCCATCTATAGCCAGTAGCAAATTTCCAAACATATATACGGCAATGCATAAGTCTACTTATATATAAAATGTCTGTCTAGATAGATAGATCTTGATTTAGCTATTATATATGATATATAGTAGATTAGATATCTATATCCACATCTGTACCTGTCCGTCGACCTGTCTATACAACTTGCCCATTTCTGGTGCTCTATTATATGGCATTGATCTCTTGGCTATTCCTACACTAATGGTGTATTGCTTTGTAACATTTTTAAGTCTAATATAAAAGGAAGGCCATGACAGCCCGTGTGGTTTTGGTGTCTATGCTGAACAAATATGGAAAGAACCCAAGAAGCTTACGGAAGAGACTTGTCGAAACTTTGAGTCTTTCCCTCCTTCCCATCACTACCAGGGCCCCATGAGGGTCTGAGCCGGGCAGCCCCAGCTCTGCAAGTCCTTTCCAGTCAATCCCTGGCCTTAATCTCTGGCCTGGCAGTTTCCTTCGCACTCCGCTGGGGCCCCGCTGACAGTCAGCCTGCTTCCCGGGAGAGGCGCAGGGCCCGAGCGTGGTTAGACACCCAGCCCCGCTTTTCCACGTGGCCTAATCCTGCTGGGTATCCTGCCCCGTGTCTGCCGAGGCCGACACCCAGAAGAGCCAAATCTCCTCTAGCGCTCGAGCAGCTCCTGTGAAGCTACATTACAGACTGAAATGAGTCCCGTTTTTAATTTGATTTTTCTTCCCCTGTAACAAGCAAAGTTCACATTACAGATAAATTGCCCGGAAATTCCAATTTAATAAGGCATAGGCATTTTTCAGGCCTAAAAGCATGGAAAACATCGTGCACGCTGGTATTTTCATACCAAAAGGTTTATTAAAAAGACAGCTTTGAAAATGTCAGAAATTTACATAGAACGTCTGGCAAATTGGTCAGAAGGCTGATCGGGCAAAAGGGCCCATCACCCAGGAAGTGGAAAAGCCAGTTGGCTGGTGGTCTCGAGCTGCTCACCCCTCCTGGGTGGAAAGCTCTAGGGCTGGGGAAAATCACAGCTACCCTCAGGGTCCTGCACCCAGCTCTTGGCTTGCGTCGTGTGGGGATACTGTAAGACGACATTGGGCACTTGACAGTGCTCAGTCACTGGAGTGACCCCTGTCCTTCTCTGTCCATGGGATTCTGAGTAGATGGAGACCCGGGACACGGATATGCCTCCCCTAGGTCTCCGATGGGAAGAGATACCAAACAAAATAAGTAAAGTAACAGAGGGAGACAAAATTAAAGGCCATGTGAAAACACAAGTAAATAGCAAGCAATGGCTACCTGATTATTTTTTCAAGGAAGAAAAATAGTGAGTAGCTTCATGTAAAACCCTCAGGGCCTTGCTTTCTGCGGGAGGGTAATGGGCACAGGCCGACTGCACCAGGGCCAGCTTCCGGGTTACCATCCGTAAGCTTTCCACCGAAATGTTCGGTGGAAATGTTCACAATGTTTCACAATGTTCACAATGTTCATCATCCTGTGAAGCTGTAGCATCAGGAGACCAAGACCATGACCAAGGGAGAAACAAAGAGTACCGTTTCTTGGCCAACATGAAAAACCTAGACCATGTAATTCGTTTTTATTTATCTTCTAAACTCCGATTTCAGTAATCAGGGAATAAAGTACGGTCCATTTAAATTTTTCAGTATTTCAAATATTTTGAACCACCCACAAATCACTCCTGGATGCACCGTGAACTTGTTACCTGATGGGAACACTTCTTGCCACTTCTTGGCTGTGCTGCTTTGGGCAAGTGGCTAAGCCTCGCTGAATCTTGGTTAGCTCATCCGTAAAACAGGGATGATGCCAACTCCATCTGGTTGTTGGGAACCACAGAAATGAGTGTGGTGCCGAC
The DNA here is from genome assembly GCA_028646485.1 of Cryptoprocta ferox. Classification (NCBI taxonomy): domain Eukaryota; kingdom Metazoa; phylum Chordata; class Mammalia; order Carnivora; family Eupleridae; genus Cryptoprocta; species Cryptoprocta ferox. The sequence goes on from CM053563.1 coordinate 52,064,156, forward strand.
TGTGAAGAGCTGGGCCCAGGGCCACGCGCGGTAAGTATGCGCTAGTACAGCACTTGAACCTCATCCTGACGTCACGGAGCGGAGTTTGGTGAAAGTAGCGCACCTACAAGGGGCCATATCATGCTCCACCAGGCCTCTTACTCTATGTTTGTGCCCAGCAAGGACCTAGAAGAGGGAGTGACTAATTCTGACTGGGGAGCTCTTACAGAATGACCAAGAAGGGACATTTCAGCCTGGCCTTTGAAGACAAGTAGACGTTTGCAGGTGGAGACATACATGGCTGTCGAAATGAAAGGCAGGCGTTTTTTTTTTTTTTTACATTTATTTATTTATTGGGAGAGAACAAGCAGGGGAGGGGCAGAGAGAGAGGGAGACACAGAATCCAGAGCAGGCTCCAGGCTCTGAGCTGTCAGCACAGCTGACGCGGGGCTCAAACTCCCGAACCTCAAGATCATGACTTGGGCCGAAGTCAGACGCTCAACCAACTGAGCCACCCAGGCGCCCCAAGACAGGTGTTTTTAAAGTGGTTTGTTCTCATGAGTAATACATTTCTTCAGTTTTTAAGAAGTAAGGAAGGGATCATTGAGGCGGCAAGGGAGTGTGGGACCTCCCTTAGCCTCATTCATCCTCCATCTGCTCCCTGCCGGTACTTCCCCTACAGAACGCTCTTTCCCCGGGGCTCCACTGAGTCAAGTGTTTCCAAAACATTCCCGGGGACAGTGCAGACCACATCAAAACAGGGCGCACCGGGCCGACCCCAGTGGACCCCAACAGCAGGTCGGCAGACTGAATCGCTCCGCTCGGAGCCACACACTCGGTCTACCTGCCCTTGTACACCACCCCCGGGGCGGGGGGGGGGGGGCCTGGGATTATCCCATCCCACCAGAGGAAACAGAGGCAGAGAAGTAGCTCGCCCAAGGTCACACAGTGAGAATCCAGGTCTCTTTCATCCCAACGTCCATGCTTTTTACTCCCAGGTGACACTGGCAACGTATGTGACCCATTGTAGCCAGTGCAGAGGTTAAGAGCAGACCCCTGGCACCAGGCAGCCAGGGTGCAAATGCCAACTCTCTAGCCACTGACCTCTAGGTTGGTTTGCTGGTTTGTTTTTGCACTGGAATAATTATTTTTCTCTTCGCAAAAAGTCAAGTGGGGGGCGCCTGGGTGGCTCAGTCGGTTGAGCGTCCAGCTTCGGTTCAGGTCATGCATGATCTCACGGTTCGTGAGTTCGAGCCCCGCATCAGGCTCTGTGCTGACAGCTCAGAGCCTGGAGCCTGCTTCAGATTCTGTGTCTCCCTCTCTCTGCACAGTAAATGCTCAGTTTAATGTTGGATGCTACTGTTGCTATTATCATGAGTAAGTGGACATTTCATCCCTGAGATTGTTCTAGAAAGACCAGACCTGATGCCTTATAGGAAGCATTAGCAGGGCCCACCCCCTGGTGTGGCTCAGCAGTCCAGAGTCTGGCTCATCTACTTTTGCAGACTAAAAATTTGATTTGATTTGACTGGCGCACACAGAGGGGCTCAGGTCTGCTCACAGGATCCAAATTCACGAGGGACTGTAGTAAACCAGAGTCCTTCTCTCTGAACTGAAGTGAGACGCCATGTCAGAGGGTCTGTCAGTGCCCAGCGGAAGCCCAGAGAGGTCCAGGGGCTGGTGCTGAGGCTGCAGCAGAGCCGGGGAGCAAGTAGGGGGGGGGTGTCTCCCCAGCTGGTGGTCAAGTTGGGACCACGGGTTCGAGGCTGAGCTGCTCCTGGAGGCTGCTCCGGGGATTTCTTACTCCTCAGCTCCCTTCTCGAGGCCCCAGGCTGACCACCCCTGCTCTCTGTGACCACAGCCTGTCTCGGATAACGGTCACATTGCCAGGTCCCCACGATCGCCTTCAAGTCAGGGACGGTGGCTCCCCTTCTCCTTGGCCACACATGTGTGGACAGCTCCTTGGGTCTCACCTACTCATGAAGCAGCTAACCCATTGCCCTGGGAGTCATCCTCGCTCTATCCTTGGAGGCAACGTTTTCTTAGACTTCAGCAAATATCTTTTGACACCCCCCCCTTTAGCAAATTAGCTGGGAAGCGGCTTAGTGGGGGGGGGGGGGGGGGGTTCAGAGCAGGTGCTCTGGGCCCACGTCCTGACTCTACAACCTCAGTAGCTCTGTGGCCTGTTCTTCAGTTTCCTCGTCTGTAAGTGGGGATATTATATTCACTGTATTAGTTTAGTTTCCTGAACTGTATTAGTTTTCTGTAACAAATTACCATAACAAGTTGCTGTAACGAACTATCACAAACTTGGTGGGGCTAGAAATTTATTCTTTTCCAGTTCTGGAGGCCAAAACGTCCAAAGTCAGTCTCACTGGGCCAAAATCAAGGTGGGCCACATTCCCTCTTGCAGGGAAGACTTCTTTGCAATACTCCAGTCCCTGCCTCCGCGGTCACGTGGGCTTCTGCTCTCTTCTGTGCGTCTCAGATCTCTCTCTGCCTCCCTCGTAAAAGGACACCTGTGGTTGCGTGTAGCCCCAGTAATCCAGAATCACCTCCCCATCTCAAGACCCCCCACTTAATTAGTCCTGTGAAGTCTTTGCCATATAAGGTAACATTCACAGGTCCCCAAGATTAAGATGCGGATGTTTTTTCCACTGTGAAAACTAAGACGTTAATTTGCCCCCAAACTCTTGTTGGTTAAATCAGGTTTTAAACATTCTCGGAATCAAAACCAGCAGCAAATGGCAGAGATGATCGACTTCAGGTGCCTTTACCTGACTGATGACCCATCAGTTTTCATGCCTCCCCAGGGGCATATATTTCAAAATGGCAGGAAAACATAGCATCTCTCTAGCTTAGGTATAAAAGTGGTTGGAGAGATGGCCCTGTGTCAGCGGGCTAGTCCCCCTTTACCCAAGCCTCTTGGTTCGAAGAAATGTGAGTCCTGTTCAGTTAGAATCTCCCTGGTAGGTGGGATTTTCATTTCTTACCTAATGCACATTTTGTTTGAACTTCTTAGAATGAACGTGGAGTATTTTTACAAAGCCTTCCAAAAAATACTCACATTTTTAAATTCGTTGATGGTTTTCCATTATCCAGAATCCAAACCCCTTACGACACTGGCTCAGGGTCTTTATAATCTATCTAAACTCATTTCCTTTCAGTGGCCCCTGGAGAAGGTATGTTCAGACCACAACCATCCACCTAAACACTCATTCACTCAGCAACTATCCGCTGAGTGTTGTGTATGTGCTGAGCAATGTTTTCAGAGCTGTTGTCATGACAGCAGACAGACGTCCTTGCTCTTGGAGGTGGAGCTTATCCTCTAGTTGTGGTAGGGTCCCCTCCCTAAGGGGAGAAAAAAAACGCAAGGCAACCTGGCTCAATGCATACGTGACAACATCCCTCATGACCTCATAACATGAGACCACTTAATCAGACTGCATGTTTGCGTGTTACCACATATGAGAGAAAAACCAATAGAAAATGTATAAAAAATACACCATGTGGCATTTGGGGCTGAGTTCTTTGGGTATGAACCCAACTGAGCCATGCCAACACGAATAAAGCTGCTTCTTGGAAAGAAAAGCCTCAGTGTCAGGACTCTCTGTGTAAGAATCCTCGTGAATCTCTCTGTTCCATGTGTTAATTCGTTTTGTTCTCTCTTCCTGACCTGTCCGCCCTCTCAGTCTCTGACAACATCCCATCCTCTCTTCCGGTCTTGGTTCAGACACTGCATCTTCTGTGAGGTCCCCTGGGTTACTCTCCATCAGAGCTAAATGGCGGTTTCCTCCAGGCGTCCGTGGGTCCTGCCTGTACCTCCATGGTAGTGCTTCTCCCACCAGCTGTGCACACAGGACACACCCAGGGTGTAAAAGAAACACAAGTGGACTTGTGAACTCTGCCTCTGTGAGAACCGGGCAGATGCGAGCTCTCTCCTCACAGGCTTGTCGTGAGGCACAAAGGTGGCACACGCACCAAATATTCCGCACAGAGTTGGTGGTCAGACGTCACTTTCTAAACAACTCTAACCGTAATGATGTTTGGGGGGTTGTGTTAAGAATTATCTGGGGGCACCTGCGTGGCTCAGTTGGTTACGCGTCCGACTTCTGCTCAGGTCATGATCTCACAGTTTGTGGGTTCGAGGCCCGCGTCAGGCTCTCTGCTGACAGCTCAGAGCCTAGAGCTTGTTTCAGATTCTGTGTCTCCTTCTCTGTGCTCCTTTGCCACTTGAACTCTGTCTCTCTCTCTCTCAAAAATAAATAAACATTCAAAAATTTTTTTAAAAATTATTTGGCACCTGGGGCGCCTGGGTGGCTCAGTCAGTTAAGCAACGTACTCTTGATTTTGGCTCAGGTCATGATCCCACGGGTTTGTGAGATCAAGCCCATAGGTTGGGCTCTGTCCTGACAGTGCGGAGCCTGCTTGGGATTCTCTCTCTCCCTCCCTCTGCTCCCCACCCCTGCTTGTGTTCTCTCTCTCTCTCTCTCAAAATAAATACACTTTAAGAGTTATCTGGCACCTAGCATGAGAGCTTTGTGTCCAGGACTCAGTGAACATTTCTTGAATCTGTTCTGAGTATAATGTGATGTTGCTCGGGATTTTTGTTTCAGGTATTCTGTCTACAAGGACCCCGCGGGCTGGCTGAGTATCAACCCCATCAATGGGACCGTCGACACCACGGCGGTGCTGGACCGCGAGTCTCCATTCGTCCACAACAGTGTGTACACCGCCCTGTTCCTGGCGATCGACAGTGGTGAGTAATTTCCTAAATGCCACCGCGTGTATACTTTTCAGTGATAAATGTATTTTCACATTTTGCAGTTCCTCTGATAACACCTGGAGGTGTTCTTGGGAAGGATACAAACGTGTGGGGGCAGGGAAAGCAAATGCGTAAACACACAGGGAGTCAGGGATACCCCCTAGGTCCTGGGGCTCTCGGGTCTTTGTCCTGGTCAAGGTCATAGTGGTGAGCTCGCTGTGCTCCCTCTCAGGCTAGGCGCCAAGGCTAGGAAGGTGCATCCATGTCCTTCCTCTGGGCATCACGCTCTCATCTGCAGGCCGGTCCTTTTACTCAGTGCAGCTGCGAGAAAGTCCCAGAGGACATCGCCAAACCTGATGATTGAATTGCCCCCATAGCTTTTACCCTGTTGTCGCAGGAGACCATGGAAAGACCTCAGGTGCACTCAGCCAGGAGCTTCCTAATCACAGAACAATTGCTGTTCATTCAAAAGCTAATAATGCAACGGGCCACGCGTCGGCGGGACTCGGCTCTGGCTGCTGGGGGCACAGAAGGGAGCAAACAAAACCCGCTTCCTTGTGCAGCTAGCACACTCACGGAGAAAGGAACAAACAGTAAAATACATAATACGCTTTGGGGGGGGGGAGAACGTACTATTTATGTATAAAACAAGGAAATGGAGAAAAGGTAGCAGATGGCAGGGTGCTGAAGTTCTCAAGAGGCAGCCCTGGGGAGCCTGGGGAGCCGTGACATTGGAGTAAAAACAGGAAGGCACTGGAGAAGGGAGCCCTGAGGTTATCGAAGGGAAGAGCCAGAGGGCCAAGAGGGCAGGACCAGAGAGAGTGGGCGGGACAGGAAGGGGGCGGGGATGCAGATGGCACAGCGGCAGGTGGGCCCCCGCACCACCCTCCGATTTCGCTGTGTGTGAAATGGCACCCTGTTGCCAAGGGCCTGGTAGGGTTCAGTGTGACAGCATCGTGCTGCCCTGTTGAGATCAGACGTGGGGGACAAGGACACAAGTGCAGAGACCTCTTAGGAGACTGGTGACCATGTAGGCATGACTGTGGTTAGACCTGTAATAGGAGAGGGGTGAGAAGAGATAGTCTCCATATTTTAGACACAAAGGTAACGGCATCTGCCATTGGCTGGGTGGGGGAGGGGGTGTCAGAGCTGATTTGGAGGTTAAGCTGGTTAAGATGAGATGCCCATTGTATCCATCACTTGAGTTTTGCTCTCCCGATTATTCCTAAAAGCTAGCTGTTCATGGCCCAAGATTCAGTCCCATATATCAAAATGAATGTTCACAGGCCTTTTCATGTGCCCTTCACTATACTCATATCAGGGAACTAAGAACTCTCAGACCCCGACTCCATGTGCTGGGGGCTCTGATGCAAGCCACCTATGGGACCAGGTGTCTGAGAAGTGCACAATCAGCGCAGCATTCCATAGGCAGACAGGGCCTCACCCTGAAGTCAGCCTTTGAGTTTGGCCTTGAAGGACTGGTAGGATTTGGATAAGTCGCAGGGTAGGAGGTAGAGGTGCCTGAGAACCCAGAGCAGAGGAACCAAAACTAGAAGGGAGTGTGGCATGGGAGGTAAGAAAGGGCAAGAGTAGAGTTGCATCCAACTCGTTGAGTGAACAAGTGGAAATCTATTTGGGTGGATGTGGACTAGTCATATCTTCAAAGCATCTCAACATCCAGACAAGTCATTTCACGGAGCCTGCAGCCAAAAGACCCTGTAAGTCCTTGAGGAAATTGCACGATGAAGTAGCACACGGACACTCAACCACAGACTCCGGGCTGGGTCCAGGAGACTTGGAGTTGACTAATGCATGGGCCTTGTGCTCCATGAGCTGATGAGTGATTTGGGGAGTGAGGCTCGTAAGCAGAAGACCGCAAGGCAATGCCATAACTGTTCTTATGGAACTAAGCCCACAGGGGCCCCTTGTCCAGCCTTAGCGTTGGGCAGGGGTAGCTTCTCAGTCAAGGAGATCCCTATGGAGTGATGAAGGATGAGTCAAGAAGAAGTAACACATTTTTTAAATTCTGTTCCCATTTTTAAAATTTTAATCCCAGTATAGTTAACAAACAGTGTCATATTAGTTTTGGGTGTATGATCCAGTGATTCAGCAGTTCCGTATGTCACCCAGTGCTCATCGGAACACCGGTGCTCCTTCATCCATGGCTCCTCTTTCCCCCACCCCTCACCCACCTCCCCTCTGGTAACTATCGGTTTGTTCTTTGTAGTTAAGAGCCTGCTTCTTGGTTTGTCTCCTTTTTTCTTTGTTTGTTTTGTTTCTTAAATTCCACAGATGAGTGAGATCTTACGGTATTTATCGTTCTCTGACTGGCTTATTTCATTTAGCATAATGCCCTCTAGCTGCATCCGTGTCATTGCAAATGGCAAGACTTCATTCTTTTTATGGCTGAATAATATTCCATTGCATATAGATATCACGTCTCCGTTATTCATTCATGTATCAGGGGCACTTGGGTGGCTTCCGTATTTTGGCTATTGTAAATAATGCTGCTATAAACATAGGGGTGCATGTCTCCCTTTGATTTAGTGTTTTTGTATTTTGGGGGTAATTCCCAGGAGCACAATTACTGGATCATAGGGTAGTTCTATTTTTAGCTTTTTGAGGAACTTCCATACCATCTTCCACAGTAGCCGCACCAGTTTGAATTCCCACCAAGAGTACTGAAGGGTTCCTTGTTCTCCACGTTCTAGCCAACAGTTCCGTGTGTGTGTGTGTGTGTGTGTGTGTGTGTGTTACCCATTCTAACAGGTGTGAGGTGACATCTCATTGTGGTTTTGATTTGCATTTCCCTGATGATAAGTGATGTTGAGCATCTTTTCACGCGTCTCTTGGCCATCTGTATATCTTCCTTGGACAAATGGCTGTTCATGCCTTCTACCCATTCTTTTATGAATATAATTTATTGTCAAACTGGCTTATATACAACACCCAGGGCTCATCCCAACAAGTACCCTCCTCAATGCCCATCACCTCCTTTCCCCTCTCCCCCACCACCCCTCAACCCTCAGTTTTTTCTCTGTATTTAAGAGTCCCTTATGGTTTGCCTCCCTTCCTCTCTGTTTGTAACTATTTTTCCCCTTCCCTCCCCTATGGTCTTCTGTTAAGTTTCTCAAGATCCACATATGAGTGAAAACATATGATATCTGTCCTTCTCTGACTGACTTATTTCACTCAGCATAATACCTTCCAGTTCTATCCATGTTGCTGCCTGCAAATGGCATGATTTCATTCTTTCTCATTGCCAGGTAGTATTCCATTGTATATATAAACGACATCTTCTTTATCCATTCGTCAGTTGATAGACGTTTAGACTCTTTCCATGATATGGCTATTGTTTGAAGCACAGCTATAAACATTGTCTTCTACACATTTTGTAACTGGATTATTTATTTTGGGGGTGTTGAGTTGTATCAATTATTTATATATTTTGGATACTCGCCCTTTATTGGATATGTCATTTGCAAATACCTTCTCCCAATCAAAAGGCTGATTTTCACTTTGTTGATTGGAAAAGGTAACACATTCTAATAGAAGCCTGAAAGAATACGGATATGTGAGACACTGAAAAGGCTAGATTGGTAGGCTCCATATGTTTGAAGCTAAGAGCAGAGAGATGGCCAGGCACCCACTGCTCTAAGGTCAGTAGTAGGTCTTGTATTGAATGTTTGGCTGCAATCACAGTGCCTGATTTAGAGCAGGCACTCACATATCTGTGGACTAGATCCTGAAATGCTCTCTGTGCTATGCCAAGGTGTTTGATTTGATTCCATTGCTTACTTCACTTCCAGAATAACCTTTGTGCTTTAGAAAGATACCTCCTATGGCAGTGTAGAAACAGCATCTGACGGTGAGGGGGATGGCAGGGAGGCATTCTAAAGCTGTGGTAGAAATCAGGGTAAAAGCATGGCCCAAAGCCCAAGCAGTGAGGTCGGTTTAGATGGAGTGAGGCTAAAGTCAGGAAATACGTTGAAAGCCATAGTCCGTTTCTTAGTTGCAGGTGTCAGGGTGTGCCTGGTGGCAATAGAAATGGACCAGAAAGGGTAAGTCTAGAAAACACCTGGAAGGAAGAAACCAGACTTTGAAAAAAAAATACATCCTTTACATAAAATACAAAAAGGTGATATTCAGATTTCTAGTCCAGAAACCAGTAATGATTATTCCATTGAAACAGAACGGGTTTCAAAGAGTTGTTCCCATATTGGGTCTTTATGGGGGGGTGGGATGTGGAGGGTCTTTATGGGGGGAGGGATGTGGAGATGATGTCCCATGAGAAGCTGGCAAACTGGGACTGGAATAGAGGTGAGGAGGTTTTTCTTAGAGAGCCACCCATGCAAAAGAGATGGGAACATCAGAACAGGTAAGTTTTGTAGAAGGAACAGGTCTAGATGGGAGTGTTAAAGGCCTAAACAGTGGGTGACAAGAAGCCAAGAATGTTTAAAATGTTATTTGAATAAAAAGTATCAACTATAGATCAGCTAAAGTAGTGATTTCAGAGTTCTGTGCTACCTAAAAGTATCTGTACTTGTAGAGAAAATGCTCAGCTAAGAACAGCATGAAGAAAGGTTGAAATACAGCAAATAGAGTTGTCCTTGCCTTATAAAATATTTTATGTAATTATGCATCAAAAAAAGAAAACTAGAAGTGAAGTATGCTTTAATTTTTGCCAGAAACAAGAGCCTTCCCTCCAGGTGGGACTAGGAAAGCTGCTTATAGGAGCGCCTGGGTGGTTCAGTCGGTTAAGCGTCTGACTTCAGCTCAGGTGGTGACCTCACGGTCCGGTCTATTAGTTCGAGCCCTGCGTCGGGCTCTGTGCTGACAGCTGGGAGCCTGGAGCCTGCTTCGGATTCTGTGTCTCCCTCTCTCTCCTCCTCCCCTACTCACATGCTGTCTCTGTCCCTCAAAAGTGAATAAACGTTAAAAAAAAAAAGAAAGAAAGCTGCTTATAGACTCTGAGATTCAGGTTCTATTTCTATAAATTAAGGAAGATAGTTCCTACTTAGCAGGTTGTTGTGAGATTATTGGGGTGCCTGGGTGGCTCAGTCAGTTAAGCGTCCAACTTTGGCTCGGGTCATGGTCTCATAGTTCGTGGGTTCCAGCCCCACATCGGGCTGTGCTGACAGTTAGGAGCATGCTTGAGATTCTCTCTCTCTCTCTCTCTCTCTCTCTCTCTCTCTCTCTCTGCCCCTTCCCCACTCTCACATGCACATGTGCTTGCTCTCTCTCTCTCTCAAAATAAATAAATAAACTTAAAAAGAAACAAGAAAGCAAAGTGCTGTGCCTTCTACACTCACCATCAAAAGCCATATTAAATGTTCAATAAATGTTAATCTCACCCCAGTGGGGGTTATGGAAAGAATGGAGTGAAGGATGGTCCTCAAGAAAAATATGCTGTGAAATCTACTTCTTGTCTAATTCTTTTCATACTAATATCAAACAAGTATTTTCAAAATCTGGTGTCACAGATGTTTCCAAAAGGACAAAATGTCCCTGAAGATGTAATGATAAATAGAAAACAGGTTGGCATTAATATACAGAACCATCATTAGAGATGATAATCTTGAACAAGGCCCAAAAGACATAGAGCAAAAAGAGCATAAATTCAAGAAGAACTCATAAATCAAAGGAACTTTGGTTTAAAGCCTCCTTTTTGTCACTCCCTGAAAACATATCTCTAGGTATTATGTTTAACCAGGAAAAAATAACACTTGCCTATTAGATCAAAGTTAACAGTTTAGATGATGTCTCAATTTTATACAAAGTAAGCATTTGATTTTATTTAACTTGTAGACATTCAATGTATTTGATGGAATGAAAGAATAAAGACTTTTTTTGTCATCTAACACTGGGAAAGCTAAAGCCCAATAAAATTATTTTCTCTAAACAAGGAGTCACTCAGGAATTTATATCCAAACATGTTGATAAAAGGTATGTCTGTAGGGTCTTCCAGGTAGGATGTAGTAGGACTAATGTTCCCAACACAAAAACTAGGAAAATCAGGATAGATTAAAAAAGTCTTTCTGTTTTTTTAATGTTTATTTACTTTTGAAAGAGAGTGCAAGTGAGCAGGGGAAGGGCAGAGATAGAGGCAGACACAGAATCCGAAGCAGTCTTCAGGCTCCAAGCTGACAGCACAGAGCCCGACATAGGGCTTGAACACACGAACCATGAGATCATGACCTGAATCAAAGTCAGATGCTTAACCGACTGAGCCACCCAGACACCCCCAAAAATCTTTCATTGTAAAGGCATCCAAGAGGTGCAGAAGCCATGAAGCCTCCAACAATGAAAATACCAAAGAGGGAAGAACCATTCTTTAAAAGGTGTAAGACAGCCAGCCATTTCTTCTCTCTGAGGGTCTTTTCCGATTCTGGCTGAGGGTCAGGCTTGGCCCAGATGGAGGGCCCAGCATGAAGGGAAATAAACCAGAAATGCTCATAGCAGTCACGTGGAGCTGATGTGACAAAATGAAAACCTAAGGGCCCTTAAACACATGGCTGCTTTTCCCCCATGGACAAATGCTCTGTAAAGGACAGGGTGAAATCTCCTGGGGTCTCACTGAAAAAAGGGCCTCACAGAGGAAGCAAACTCACCTTAAACATACAGCCATTCTCTCCTTAAGACATTTGCCAGGTTTTAAAGATACAAAGTGTTGGAGTATGGGCTGGCTGGTGCTATAGACTGAATGTTTGTGTCCCTCCAAAATTCATATGTTGAAACCTAATCCCTCCTGGGATGGCATCTAGAGATTGGGCCTTTGGGAGGTGCTCAGTCCATGCAGATGGATCAGATGAATGGGATTAATACTCTTCTAAAAGAGACCCCAGAGAGCTCCTTTGCCCCCACCCCTGCTATGTGAGGACACAGCAGAAAGACTCTGTATCGAAAACTAAAATTCACTGCTAAGAGAATTTTTCAATCCTATTAAATAGAGAGACATACCATGTTCATGGATTGGAAGTCTCAATGCTATTGAAATGTAAATTCTCTCCATACTGACTTAAAGGAGTCAACATGATACCAAGCAGAATCCCAGGTCTTTGTTTTCAGGTGAAGGAGAAGAAATGGATTGTAAAATTCATTTGGAAATATAAGGGGCTAAAATTAGCCAAGGCGACCTTGAAGAATAAATTGGCAGACTTATGCTATTATATATTCAGACCTATTAGAAAACAACAGTAATTACAGTTATGGTGGTGTTTGCACACAGAGAAAATACTGACCGATGAAATAGAATAGAGAGTTTAGAAGCAGATTCACCCACACATAGTTCCTATTTGTGACAAAGACAATGGTGGTTGCAGACAAGAAAGCATGGTCTCTGCAATAGAAATGCTGGGTTAATTGAATACACATCTGAAAACCAAGAGTGTATCCTGACTCTTCTCTTAGACAATATACAGTAATGAGTTCTAAATATATTACAGGCCAAAATATGGAAGGTAAAATAATACATCTTTTAGCAGAAAAACATATTGGTGTCCTTGACATAGGCAAAGATTTTTTAAGCAGGACACAAAAGTATTCACAACCAAGAGGTAAAAATGGTAGGTGATGTTAAAATTAAGAACTTCAGTTCATCAAAGGATATCATTAAGAATGTAAAAAGGTAGCCCCCAGAGAAGATATTTACAATATAAAGAAATCCTATCATCTGTAAGCAAAAAACACAACCCAACACAGAATAGGGAAGGAACTTGAGCGGGCTTCACAAGAGAGGATATACAAATGCCAATAAACACGGAAGAGTTGCACAACTTCATTAATCAAAGAAATAAAAATTAAAATATGCAAATATAAATTAAAATACAAATCAATCAAAGAGATACAATGAAATGCAATACTGTGACCCACCTACAAAGAGCTAAACTGGTCAGATGGAACATACTGAGTGTTGGCAAGGAGGTGAAATCATCAGAAGCCTCCTATCCAGCTGGTGGAAGTGCAACTTGGTACAAATACTGTGGAAACTAAAAGTATCAACTAAGACTGAACCTGTGTACACCCTACGATCCAGGAATGACACGCCTAGCTATATATCCAACAGAAACGTGGATACGAGTTCACCAAAATGCAGGTGCCAGAATGTTAATAACAGCACTATTCATAATAGCCCCCAAACTGAAAACTAGTCAAATGCCCAATAAGAATACAATAAGTAAAGTAGGATCATTTACACAATTGAGCCTGTACAGCATTGAGAAGGAATGATCTGCAACTATTCACAGCAACGTGGATGGATCTCACAAACATAATATTGAACCAGACAAGGCCGGATCAGAAGACCACATCCTGAATGGTTCCATGAGTATAAATCTCAAACACAAGCAGAGCCAATCATCACTGCTAGATTAGTTGGTGGATGTCTTTCTTGATTCTGTAATATTGGACTACGTGGGTATGTTCAGACTGTGAAAACCCTTTAAGCTGTGTATTTATAGAAATATGAGTGTTCCTAATATTTCAATTAAAACTTAACCCAAAAAACTGCATGACTACACAGAGAGTGTGTACCTAGTCTGCGGTACCTTCCCCAGGAGAGCTGTAACCATTCATGTATTCCCCAAGCACCTGTTTCCCCTAGAGATAGACTCTCAGCATCCTACCATTCTATGGAAGGACAGTCTCAGCTGCTGATGGGCTGATACTCCAGGAAAGATGAGTGGCAGGGTGTCTGCAGAGGGATCAGAGCAGAACTCGCATTCTCAGGTCCGCACAATACTTTGCAAAAGGCAGACATGCTACACTCTTAACTTACTACACACAGCTCTGCTGATCCAGTTGAGGACAATGACAAGGCAGCACCACAAGAGAATTTTCCTTTAGGTACCTCTTAGAGACTAGAGACTATGAGATCAGGATGGAGGACTATAAAAATACAGTCAGAAGCAGGGCTGGAAACCTGTTCTGGGGTTACTGGGATGAAAAGCTCTTTGGACCTTTGCCTGGGGCCCCAAAGCCAGTCTAGATGGATCCTGGAATCATGCTTCATGGTGATATTGACCATGCCCATGGGGAAGAAAGGCACTTTAGTCCCTCCCCATGGATAAAGGCTAGGTTGTAACCCACAGAACAGTCAAGGATGTACAAGGCACTTTTCATAAACTGTTCAATTTTAATGAGTTACAAATGACCTAACAACACGGTTCCTAAATTATAAGTGAAATGCTTCTGTTTTGCTAAAGCAGAATGAGCTGTAGTTAAGTGATTGGAAGAATAAAGCCCTTAATCCTATAGATTAATAAGGCATGACCTTTCGAGTTGGCAAGCATTTTATCTTTGGAGATGAATATCATCATTTACCTTCTGTGGTCCAGATTTTCTGAAAAGGTTAAGGTAGTGACTTCAGAGTACACGAGCTCTTCTGTTAAAGACTTCAACGAATACAAAATCGCTAGTGTGCCTTTAAAAGGGGGTTGGGGGATAATAACCGTTAAGGAAAACACCAAGATGGAGAGAGAACATTCTGGAAATGCGGTAAGAGGGCATCCCTTTGGAGGATGTGCTGACAATGGGTCAAAGCAGCAGCAATTAGCACCGGGTAAATCCCTGTGTGATTGTTGCTCCTGCTCAGGTAATCGCCAGAAAGGTCAAATGTTAGTCTCGCTGTCTTATGTGGGCTGAAAACTGTCACAAGCAATTTCTCCTAAGAGCTCTAGAATCCCCTGGGGGATGGTCTTGGGCGGGCTGATTCCTGGCTTACCGCCTTTTGCTCCCAATTCTGCTAGGCTGGCCCTCCTGCCTCCCTCTTACCTATAACCTCATCTTTCTCCCTTCCTTCTGTTCTGAAATTGTACAGGGCTCAACGTTCCCTGATGGCTATTGAATGGCTTTTCTGCCCTCAGAGAAGATCTAAATTGTGACTCCAAAACCAAAGGCAAATATTTTGCTTCAGTAACATCCAAGCGCCCTTGCTCCCAGCACCCACACTATGCAGAGAGTTTAAAGAAAAAAGGGGGGGAGAGTCACTTCCGGTTCTTCCTAGAGCTCAGCGCATATGAGACGGTTCGAGCCAGGAAGCCCATACTATCTCTAGCATCCGTATTAAGTCTTTATATGATTATCAGAGTGTCCCGTTCCCACCCATTTTCATCTTGAAGAATAGGGGAATGATAGCGTAAAAACAAGCCAAATTATCACTAAATTCGGCTGCACGTTCTCATGACTTAGCGACTCCTGTAAAGTGGATTGGAGTCTGCCGGTGAAAAATGCGAAGTGGGTTCCCAAGAAGACACAGATATAGAACCAGGCAGAACAGCTGTTAAGATTAAAATGGAATACACTGAGATAATGATTTTTCATAGGCGAAGATATATCATGTCCCGACCTGCCTTTTCCCTCAGTCCCCTGTATAATAGATATGCTGATAATACCAGTTGACTCAAAATTGAAATATTGTGCAAAGTACATTTAGATTGATTAAAAGAGAAAAAAAATGTCATTCGGCCCCATAGGGAAATAACTACCAAATAACAGCAGCTTCCAACAGGGGGTGAGGAGGTCTAAACTGAAGATAGGTGCCTCGATGCATAATCTTTCCCTTTTTGTACGTCCACCACCCTGTAGGTTGCATAGTGAGATCCTTTAGATAAATTCTACTTAAAATATGCTAGCTTGGATAAAATCAAGCCATTATGTATGACGGCAACCCAATTAAGCCAGTTTAACACCCCTTGTCTCAGCTGTTACCGTAATTGAGGAAGAAAAATAAATTGAAGACCCAGCCATCATTCCTCGTTACTTCAAGTACCAGTAAAATATCAATCATGTTGAAAATACTGGCTACAATTTTGTCACTGACAAAATGGCCCGATAAAATAGTCCTGAGATCTGGTAATAGATAGACGGCGACCAGAGCCATTTATTGACAGCATGCGTGGTCTGCGGAGAGAGTGGCGGCCCAGTGCCCTGCCACGCCTGGAAATGAGCCAGCCCCCCAACCTCGATGGACCGCCACCGGTGTGAGACGTGGGCTTCCCTCAGCCTCAGTTTCCCCACCTGCTGGGTTGTTATAAGGACTGGAAGTCATGAATACAAAATTCCTGGCGTCTAGTAAACACCTAACAGATGTTTAAGTCCACGGACTTGGACTGAGTTACGACTGATGTGCTAAACTTATCATTACAGAACCATCCGTGTCTGAGGCCGAGTGGGAAGAGCCACCTGACGACCACCCTGGTGGCGGTCTGACCATTTTTCCAGGGAAGGGATGGGCCACAGCGCCTCCACTCAGAGTAGGGCTCCAAATCAGAAAATTGGCCAGAACATGCCGCCTTCCACGTGGGCATCATGCCTCTGCCTGAATGGGGAGATTTAAGATTTAAGGGGCGACTCATCTATCCGACAGAAGGACATTTCCATGTTGAGCAGCCAAATCAACTGTCTTAAGCACAATGTCTTCCCACATTCATTGGGGAAAGAAACTGATTGGGGCATTAAAATACTGCCTGCGATCCCCGTCTTTGTCAACTCAGTTCATCCTTTTAGCGTCTCTTAGCTAGTTCTCTTCTGTAGTCCCCATTTCCCACTTTGGGGAATGGCAGAGCCAGCTGCACAGCCCTCCCCCACCCCAGATAGAACCCATCCCCCCAATGCCCCTACCCCACCACCCCTGACCCGGCACCTGAGCCCCCACACCCCGATAGCACTAGCGCCCAGCTGGTCTCACACCTCTTGCAAGTCCCCTCCTCCTGTGCCTGTGGCATCATCTGCCTTTATCAAAGCCATTCTCCTGCTTTAAAGTCTTTGAACTTCTTCCCACAAAATAGCCCCATGATTTCCTCCTTCCAGAACAACCCCCACCCCCACCCCATCCAGCCAGCCACTCACGGGGCAGCGTCCCCAGTACATGATTGCTGACTGAATGAATAAAATGAGGCAATCCTGTTGAACCAGCGCCTCCAAATCACCTCTTCCCTCCTTTTTCCTTTTCTCTAAAGTCAGTAAAATGGAAATGAACAAACAAAAAGCTAAAATGTTGAATTCCTTACGACCAGCTCAGACTCCAGATTACCGTCTCCTCGGTAAGAATGTTTAAGGTTATGTGGGTAATTGCCTCAGGTCCACGTTAAGCATTACAGGAAACCTGCCATTGTATGTTGCAAATCTATTCTCTGACCAGGTTTGGGGTGGGTTTACTATAAAAATTTTCAGAATGTAAAATGAAATTGGCAAGCTCTGCATTGACAAAGCAATTTTTTAAACGCTCATGGGTTTGAAAGGGACAAGATTCTTGGCTTAAGGGGCACAGCCCGAAACCAATTTGTAAATAGTGATACTGAGAAACCATCGCAAATACAACATGGCTGAACAAATCAATACAAGGCCTAACCTTATCTAGAAGAAGCATGGTTCACTCTCACGTTTAAGCAAAGGTGAAGGCATGTGCAGAACCCTGTTCATATGAAGAAATAGACGTGGCATTTATTTGCTCAGAGCTGCTTAGTGAGAGTTCAGCAGACACCCAGGAACACAAAGGGAAGTTGGGCGCAGTAGATGGCCGCATGCACGCCTCTTGTCCCTGCAAAGGAGCCTCAGAAACTAGCCGGGGTGTCTTCCTTCTCTCACAAGCCCACATCTGAGCTTGGGCTCCTCTTAAATCGACCCATCTTCCTGATGTTCCTCCCAAAATCGGGTCCTCAACACATCATCTGAGGTCTGTCTCCTTGACCCTCGCATGGACTCCCTACTCTGAGCCCCAGTTTCACAGACCCTATCCCCTGCACCCTTTTTTTCTCCCCTAGCTGGGATAGGGAGGACTGGAATATAGACAGGGTCACTACTGCTCTCAGAATAGAAGCAAGATAGAGATGGGAACCTATGGAAACGTAACAATATATGTTACATGTATGCAAAGAGCAATTCGTCATTAGCTCTTTCAGGTCAACCTAAGTTAACTCCAAATTCTACTGAGTGCCTGTTATATACCAGCCTGGAGAACAGTCCTGACGCCCGGAGCCCATGGGGCTCAGGAATGAGCTTCCTGCATTTTTCTCCTCTCTCTCTTCCTACATTTTATTCTTCATGTAGGCAAACTCACTTTGCACACTATTCCCCATATAAAACCACTTACACTCATGAGTCCCAAGGCAAGGGCCATGCTGTGTGCCTCTAGACCCAGCTCAGGGACCATGTGAGACCAGTGACTAGAAAAATCTACTACTTCCCTGTACTTTTCAGAAATACCTCTGAAACTTCTTGTTCAGATCCTAGTGCTCTGTGCATGTGAAGCCAGCCCATCCCACTGCGGTGAGACCAGGGACTTGACTCTTCCAAGGGGACGCTTCTGAGGACATGCATTTGGAGCCTTGCACCATGTGAAAACCTCCCTTCTATGTGTATGTTCACAACAACATGATTCATAACAGGAAAAGAGTGCAAACAACCCAAATGTCCAGCAAAACATGGTCTGGCCTTGGAATGCAGTATCATTCCGCCATAAAAAGGAAGCGATTCATGGGACAACATGGATGAACTTCAAAAACATGATGCTGAGTGAAAGAAGCCAGACAGGGAAGGCCACTTACACTATGATTCCATTTCTAGAAATGTCCAGAAGACACGAATCTGTAGAGAAAGAAAGTAGATCAGTGGTTGCCTAGAACTGGAAGTAGGTATGAAGAATTAGTAAAAATGGGCCTCAGGTTCCTTTTTGGGATGATGGAAAAGTTCTAGAATTAGGTGGTAGTAGTAAAGCCCAACCCTGTAAACATACCAAATATCAATTCATCATAAAAACAAATAAAAGAGTGAGAGAAAAGAAAGTAGAATTGGCAAAATATTTTTAAACCCCCGTATAACTTTTGAATTCACGTTTCTGTTTCTGATTATTACAATGGACATATTTATTGTAAAGAAAATGTTTTAAAGTATTATTTTAATGTTAATTACCTGGAGCAAAAATCACTAGGTTTGGTATATTTCTTTTGAATCTTTTTCTAATTATATATTTTTTAATTAGGATTACACTTTGGTTTTAGTTGTGTCTCTTACCAACAAGACATAAAGTGTGTGTGTGTATGAGATGGCATTATTTTATATATATATACATATGTATATATACACATATATATGTATATTTAGATGCCATATATATATGTGTGTGTGTCAATATATGGCATCTAAATAACGGACCCTATCAGAAAAATCTAAGTATTTTTTGGCTAAAGTGGAAATCCTGTTTGGTCAGGATTCTGAATAAAATAAAAAATAAAATAAAATAAGACAAGATAAGATAAGATAAGATAAAATATAAAATAGTAAAGTAAAACAAAACAAAATAAAATAAAATGAAAATACTTACTAACAAAGGTGTCTCAGACCAGCTGCTGAACTTACACCGAGCACTCAGCTGTACTTACAAGGTCTGCAACACCTTCAGTGTG
The DNA here is from genome assembly GCA_028646485.1 of Cryptoprocta ferox. NCBI lineage: Eukaryota > Metazoa > Chordata > Mammalia > Carnivora > Eupleridae > Cryptoprocta > Cryptoprocta ferox. Next base: position 52,083,302 of record CM053563.1, read on the forward strand.
AATGTAGGTGCCTTTCTCTGGAAGCAGGACCATAGCCTTCACCAAATTCCCAAGGGGGACCTACCTTCCATTCCATTTAAAACCCACTGCCAGGAATGGTCCATCTCTCAAGGGCCCCTCCATCTCCTAACCTAGGAAGACGGGAGCCCCACAGGCACTCCCTCCAGAGGATGGACGCCCTCTGATCCTTAAAGCAGCAACTCTGAGAACATGGCCCAGAGGATCCTCTTGGGGCGGGGGGGATGGCTGCAAGGAGGAGGAATTATAGTTCTAGCTCCATATCCTGGGAGTTTTGCTCAAATTGAGGCTTTTTCCCTATTGAAATAGAAAATCCACGGAAGAGGGCACAGCCTCAACCATGCTTTGGGGCTGACATTGATCATGCAGAGTAGTCCGTTGGGACTGGCGATGGCTGGTGGAAAGGGATGAGGAGGGGAGAGGGACTTTTGCTGAAACCCAGAGGCTCCCATATTTCCTGGGCCCCTGGAGCTATTAGAGCCAAATGGGCTTGGGAAGAGTCATTATATTTTCAACTACATCAGAATTTTGGATGGTGATTTTTCACCATCCAGCTCATGTAAACTGGGAAAGACTCTTTCTCTGAGGAGTTTGAGAGTCCGGTCTTCACCTGATCAATATAAAGAAAAAAAAAGAAAGAAAAAGAAAAAGCTCATTATACTTGACTTTGGAAGAAGACATCACCGGTCTGGCCTGGGAGTAATACACGGAGAAGTAAAGACAGTCATATAATTAAGTTCACGAAAGGCCGATTCTTACAGCCATATTTCAAATACTCCTAACACCTTCTCATCCATTCTACCAAATGATGGCACTTCATAATATATTCAGAGCGAAAAAAAATATAATGGATTCCTCTGAGATAATCAATTATTCAATTAAAAAAAGAAAAATAATTTTTCAATAAAGAAATTCAACCAAATGACTAAAGCTGACAGTGGGAAACCAACCTCAAAGTAATTATGCATTTCTTTTAAGTTCTTGCTCCAAAAAAAGTTGTTGATGTGCCACCATTAGAAATAGCCATCCTTCTGCTGATGAATGACGTTTGCGTTTTGACGTTAGCAGCTATTTATTGGAATGTTTACTCTAAAACTGTCCTTGGGTGTTGATATATTTATATTTCCAGCAGCCCCACTAAAAAGGTATCTATTTTCACTTCTTCTTGACTCACTGCTCAGCTTCCTTCAAGCTGTTTCTTCCATTCGTGGAAGCCTCTCAGAAGGAAGTCACCAGTCACCTTCTCCTTGCAAAATCCCATGGCTTCTCTCTACCCCTTATCCGCTGGAGCATCATAACACATTTCACTGCCGTCCATTGCCTCCCTTTCCAATTCCCGTCCCCTCTGTCTTCTGCAAACCACCAACTGCTCTTTAAACTCTGGGGTTTCCTCAGCCTTCACCCCTCGGCCATTCCACACTGTCAAATTGCGTAGCCTGATTGGCTAGAACCATTTCAAAGCATCTGTGCTGACAAGTCCTCAATCGCTACCTAGCGCTGGCGTGTCTCCTAAGCTCCGTGCACTTTTACTCGGGCGCACTGAATTTGGGGGGCTGTTTGCACAATCAGAGCTGAGCTCACGTCTTTGCACTCCCCGCTACCTTCTGCTTTTCTTTGAGCAGCCTCATCTGAGTGCATGATCACCAAGACATTTCTTTCTTTCCTCCTTTTTCAATGTTTATTTATTTTTGAGAGAGAGTGCGAGTGGGGGGCTGCAGAGAGAGAGAGAGAGGGAGAGGGAGAATCCCAAGCAGGCTCCATGTCATCAGCACAGAGCCTGACGCGGGGCTCAAACCCACAAACCGTGAGATCATGACCTGAGCTGAAATCAGGAGTCGGACACTTACGTGACTGAGCCAACCAGGCGCCCAACAAGACATTTCTTCCATATTCAAACTGCCCACATTATGACTCCATCTACTGCTGGTCTCCTTGCCTCCAATGTCCAACATCTCCCGCCAGTACCGTGTGTGTTTCTATAAATAAGTCAGAGCAGATGTTCCACCGCCTCTCTGAAAAACCTCCGGTGACTTCATGTGGTCCGTAGAATCAGTACAAGCAACTCGTCATGAAAGTCAAGGCCCCATGTCCTACCAGACACCCCCAGCCTCGTCTCCTTGCCATCTTGCCACATACTTCGCATAGGGAACGGCCCATGATGGCGCTGGATGACTTTGCGACTAGCGACATGGACTGGGAGGCAAGGCTTGAACCACGGCCAATTTGAGTGTTGACAGAACGTCTTGTGATCCTCCCGTAACAGTGGACACAGGAGGCTTGTAGGAGCTGCTACAGTCCATTTCTCACCTGCCTCCCTGGGTCCCCTGGGGCTGTCACCAGACAGTTTGTCCTCTCCTTCTGGGCTGATGAGGGATGAGGCTCCCTGCCTGCCCCAGTTAGGGTGCAGCTGCAGGCTACAAACATGCTGGGAAGCCGCTTGAAAGTGGCTCCAGGTTTCAGTCACCTTGTCCCTTTGGTTTAGTGTCACCTGCACAAGGGTACCTCTGCCTGCTTGCCCTTTTACTGTCTAGGTAAGGACGGAATAACCTGCCTGATTCTAAAAAGGACTCATCATTTCCTTACCAGCGCAATCTGTCAGACCATGCCTTGCCTTGCACTTGATACATGTACCCTGAGCTCAAATATTTACTACCCTTTGAACCCCCGTGTGATTCATAACTCAACTTTAATCTTACTGTGCATTTCAAGAAATAAACATAATAGCAGGTAATAAACTGGGCTTGGAAGTACACCTGAGAACAGGAAAAATAAAATGGAGCCCGACAATTAGGTCAGTACTAGTGCATAAAATTTGAGTACCATATTTCACAGGGGCACCAATTCCTTTTTGGAATAGGGCAAATCCATATGCTTACAATTTATGGCCTGCAAATTTGGATCTAACTTTTCTCACCGAAATTAGGAACTATTAAGGAATGGTTTGTCCCAAGAGAAAACCTCTAATGCATAGATGATTAAAAATAAATTTAAGAAAAAAGAAGTAAAGTCACTCTGAGTCTTATTGAAATGAAACATTTTCTTTGAGTGAAAGACATTATCACATAGGTGATTAGCAGGGCTTTTTAAAAATAACATGCCTGGGGCGCCTGGGTGGCTCAGTTGTTTGAGCGTCTGACTTCGGCTCAGGTCATGATCTTGCGGTTTGTGGGTTCGAGCCCCG
>CM053563.1:52087000-52151852 GCA_028646485.1 Cryptoprocta ferox
TGATGCAGCCTATATTCCCCTGATGCATCCTATATTCCCCCGACATAACATTCCCCTGATGCACCCTATATTCCCCCGACGTAATATTCCCCTGATGCAGCCTATATTCCCCTGATGCATCCTATATTCCCCCGACATAACATTCCCCTGATGCACCCTATATTCCCCCGACATAATATTCCCCTGATGCAGCCTATATTCCCCTGATGCATCCTATATTCCCCTGATACTCCATACTATGTGCCCTATACTGTGTACTCCATACTGTGAATCCCATACCATACACTCTGTACTGTTCACCCACTCGGTCTTCACCTTCAGAAGCCGGGATCTCGGCCTCTCCCCACGCGTGTCGTGGCTCAGCTGTGCCTCCTTTCACAGATCCGTGCTTTCCACTGACTTTCACCAGCGCTTTGGAGAGATTTCCCACGGTGTGCTTGTTCTTCTAGAAGACTAAAGAAACAAGAAGCACTGGTGTAACAGTCTTTAAAGAGTCTTAGCCTCTGGGCACCTGGGAGGCTCAGTCAGCTAAGCGTCAGACTTCGGCACAGGTCATGATCTTGCAGTTGGCGAGTTCGAGCCCCGCGTCGGGCTCTGTGCTGACAGCTCAGAGCCTGGAGCTGCTTCGGATTCTGTGTCTCCCTCTCTCTCGGCCCCTCCCCTGCTCACACTCTGTCTCTCTGTCTCTCTCTCTCTCTCAAAATAATAAAAAACATTAAGAAATTTTTTTAAAGAGTCTTAACCTCTGACCCTCCATCGTCCACTTTGCACCGCAGACCGCCTCAAAACTACCTGTGTCTTCACAACAACCGTGGCTTTCACGTTCGACTGCAGTATCACCGCCCATCTGTGGTGTCCCTCACTTACGACACTTGCAAGCCCCGTCCCTTTCTACCAGTCTTTCCATGCGGGAAGGTAGAATTCCGAACCTGGCCCAACATTTCCCATCTGCCTTCCGAAGGCTGAAACACCAGGGTGCTGAACGAGGCGGTTTCCCCGTATCCACAGCACGGCGCCGGCTTCCCTCCCCGGGGCAAATGCGAGCTCACTACTGAGTTCCCCTTGCTTTGCAATAAAGTAAAACACCAGGACCCACCCATTGACCCACACTCTGTCTGCAGTAGTGAACTTCTCCTGTCGCTGACCCAGCCAGGGTGCCCTCCTTACCCACCAGTGGTAGACTTTTCGAGAGGGATTGGGAATTATGCATTTCATTAAGTTTTGAAAATGTGTTGTACAACTGCGCATAAAATTTTCTATTAAAACATCTCATATGTATTGAATGGCCTTATCTCATATCTCACTTTATTAGTGCCTTCCTCTTGTTATTGATTCCATTTCCCTGTTTGTCTATTTTATTGCTTTTTTAAGGAATGAGTTCTGTTACACTGATTATTTTTAATTAAAACAGCCTTTCTCTTGTTTGAGGGGCTGGTGCTTCCTTTGCTAGTTTTTGTGGCTGTAGCGGATTTAAATAACCATCACCAGCTCTTTCCAGAAAGTTCCAGCTGGAACTTTCTCAAGTGTCTCGTCCACTCAAGGGAGATGGGAGAATGAACCTGCCACCTCGCTGGGGTGACTACGTACATTGGTTATTTCGGCTGCTTCTCCTTCTGCTCAGGATGACACTTCATCTGTTTCTGCTTTCATGCCACTGCTCCGTCTTCCTCATGGTTTTATTTAAGAGATAGAGATTTCTCAGTCCTTTCCCTTGTCCTAGTTTTTTTTTTTAATACCTAGCACTGTTCATGCCCAGAAAGAGGCAGTCAAAAAAAAACTGTGCGTGTATATATATATAATATGTTACATATATATTATATATACGTTTTGTATATATCTATATATAAAATATATGTGTGTGTGTGTGTAATATATATCCCTAGTCATCTGACTGACTTGAAAAGAAAATAGTCTGAGGCTAAAAACAGTGGCCAGGCGGGGTGGCCATTTCTGCACGCTGCCCAAGGCCTGCCTCATAGCACATATTCCCACTAAACAGGGGCCGAAAGTTCAGTCCCCGTACTGGGGTCATGCTGCCGATTCCCACCCAAACCCAGAGCCATGGCTGAGGACTAATAAAGATGTAGGCTATAGAACCTGTCCCCATGGCAACACATGTGGGTCCTGCCCACATTTAGAATAAATGGATGGTTTGGGGTTTGGTGGTTTTAGGGGGTTTTTTGTTTTTTGTTTTTTGGGGTTTTTTTTTTTTTTTTGGTCTAAGAAGTTATTTTGATTATTTGAACTTGGATCCTTAAGTCAAAATGCTCTGAGCTGATCATTTCTTTTTTCTTTTTTTTTTCTTTTTTCCAGGTTCATTAAAGAATCGTTGACAAATAAAAATTGTATATATTTAGGATGCAGGTGTAACGATGTGAGAGTGGATTTTTACATCAGTTTGTCTAGATGTTGAATGTGATCTTTGCAAAGATGGTTTTATCGGGATCATAAGTTTGCAGGGAGGAGTTCTTGGAATGCAGTCAGCTTCACAAAAGTGGGTCCCTTTGAAATAGATTATAATAGTACTGACCCACAGGACCCGTTGGCAGTGGAATGTTCTAGGTGGTAGGGTGCGACACTGCGGCCACTTGCTATACATAGTTGCTGGACACTTGAGATGTGGCTAGTGCAACTGAGGAACTAAATTTGGGTTTATTTGCCATTAATGAATTTAAGTTTAAAAAAATTTTTTAATGTTTGTTTATTTTTGAGAGAGATGGAGAGACAGAGCGTGAGCCGGGGAGGGGCAGAGAGCAAGGGAGACACAGAATCTGAAGCAGCTCCAGGCTCCGAGCTGTCAGCACAGAGCCCGACGTGGGGCTCAAACCCACGAACCAGGAGATCATGATCTGAGCCAAAGTCTGACGCTTAACTGACTGAGCCACCCAGGCGCCCAAATGAATTTAAGTTTAAACACTCCAACATGCAGTGCCTGTTTGGTGTGGTTTTCATCGCCAAAACCTCACTCTTTTATTTGGGGAAGTCTAACCCTCCCTCACAAAGGTCCTCTGGTCCCCACAGATACGCACGCCCTGGTGAGCCTCCTTCAAAACCTGAACAAAGCCAACTACCACCTGCCCATCATGGTGACTGACTCAGGGAAACCGCCCATGACGAACGTCACAGACCTCAGGGTACAAGTGTGCTCCTGCAGGAACTCCAAAGTGGACTGCAACGCGGCAGGGGCCCTGCACTTCAGCGTGACCTCAGTCCTGCTCGTCTCTCTCTTCAGTTTGGCTTGTAAGTAGCCCGAATCCTGGGTGCACGCAAGTGCGTAAATGTAACTTCACCAAAGCCACTGCTCCCTGTATATCTTTCAGCACGATTCATCCCAGAGGAAGCGTTCATTCTTGGTTTATGTCCATATAATAGAAAGTTATTACATGTAAAAGTGTTCCAACCACTGTTAAGGGGCATCTTGACATTCCCCCCGCCAGCCACTCTGAGGAAACGTGCAAAGACGCTCCGCATAACCCACAGACCAGGTGACAGGAAAAACTTCCTGCCAATGCCACTGAACTTGGGCTAATAAGAATGTACCACGTTAGGTAATTGGTCTGCCAGGGCCTCATTTCTCTCTGCATTGTGTGGAATAATCTTTTGCAAGGTTACAGTAGGTACCATGCCTTTTTAAGAGCAGTCATAAGAATTCATGGATGGAGGCTGGGCCATTGTAAGTAGACAAATGCATGATGCACACATTTTTTCACTGACTGGTAGCAATGACTGTACAATAATGAAGTATTATTTTAAACAAATGAATTGTTTTGCTGAGTAATATAAATGTGAGCATTAAATGAGTAGATAAATGTGTCAGATATTTCCTATGCATGGAATACTAGTCCAACATAAACCTTAGCAATTATTCGCATACAGGTAATGCCGTTCAAATCCTCTTGTGCTTTGGTATTTGTGTTTTGAGAAGGTTATCAGTTTAATTGTGAATTAGGAACTTGACAAATTGATGATTAGGGGAAAAAGCAGCAGAAGTTATTACATCCTGGTGACAGTGGTAAGTGGGGTCAACAGGAAGTTACACATTCCAACATCAAACATTTACTCTGTATAAAAGCTCTGTGCTGAGCCGGCATCCTGGGGGCAGAACCAAGGAGAACATCTTACAATGAGAAGTGTCTCATTGGATGGACAAATGGATGGAAGGAAGGAAGGAAGAAAGGAAGGAAGGAAGGAAAGATAGAAACATGGAAGGAAGGAAGGAAGGAAGGAAGGAAGGAAAGATAGAAGCATGGATGGATGGATGGATGGATGGATGGAAGAATGGATAATGGAAGGAATAAATGAAAGAAGGAAGGAAAGATAGAAGCATGGATGGATGGTAGAAAGGAAGGAAGGAAAGAAAGATAGAAGGATGGATGGATGGAAGAATGGATAATGGAAGGAAGGAAGAAAAGAAGGAAGGAAGGAAAGATAGAAGGATGGATGCATGGAAGAATGGATAATGGAAGGAAGGAAGAAAAGAAGGAAGGAAGGAAAGATAGAAGCATGGATGGATAGATGAATGGAAGGAAGGATGGAAGGAAGGAAAGATAGAAACATGATGGATGGATAATGGAAGGAAGGAAGGAAGAATGGATGGATGGAAGAATGGATAGGTGGAAGGAAGGAAGGAAAAATATTCTCATTCTTTTCTTCTTTTTTCTTTCTTTTTTTCTTTCTTCTTCCTTTTTATTCAAGAAATAAAATATTACAGGTAAAGGTGAAATCCCCTTTTTTTCTCCCCAGTTTCATTTCCTCTCTCTCCCCAGAGAAAATACTATCTTGACTTAGAGTGTGTCCAGATGTTATTTTATACATTTACTACACACGCGCACGCACGCGCGCACACACACACACACACACCACTTATAGTTCTCTTTTGTGCAGTTTGTAAAACTTTATGTAGTTCATATTATACTGAGCACATTTCTTCTTCCCCACATTACATCCAAAATCCATGTACCTTATTCTCATTTGGGGGTTGGTAAACTTACCACAAAGGGCTGGGCAGCAAATATTTCGGCCTCTGTGGACCACATCAGATCTTTGTCACTTATTCTTTTTTATTGCTCTTTTGTTGCTGTTATTTTTGTTTTTTACTACTTTTTAAAAGTGTGAAATACATTTTTTAAAGCTTATTTATTTATTTTGAGAGAGACAGAGAGAGCATGCACAGGAGGGGCAGAGAGAGAGAGAGAGAGAGAGAGCACGTGCACACATACGAGGTGCAGAGAGAGGCAGAGAAAGAGAATCCCAAGCAGGCTCCGCACTTTCCTCACAGAGCCTGACGCGGGGCTCAAACCCACAAACCATGAGATCATGACCTAAGCCAAAACCAAGGGTCCAATGCTTAACCATCTGAGCCACCCAGGCGCACCAGAAGTTTGAAAAACCTTCTCAGCTCAAGAGCCACACAACTACACTGTGGCCCAACAGTGAGAGGTTGGCCCTGCTCTAATGCAGTCCTCCCAACTGCTAGACAGGACCCGTCGTCTGAACACTGTGCAGTGCATTCCGCAATCAACAGGCACATGCGGATGACTTACAGTGCCCTTCTATGATCTACGCTATCACAGTCATCTGCAGTCTGTTTTCCAGCAGCTTCTCAAGGGAGGGTTAGACACACAGCAAGTCCCGCACTGGGTCTGGTTTCGTGGTAGAATTGGAACTCACAGCTAGCAGAGCCTGGATAAACGAGAAGGCAGTGGTTCTTGTGTGATTGTAAGGAAAAAAATGTGTGGGTGCATGTGTCCAAGTGTGTATGTGTGTGCGCGCACGCGTGGGTGTGTACACAGAGAAGAGAGAAAATAATTGAGTGGCCCCTCACACATCACCTGCCATAAACCCAGTTACACGAGATCAAAGCCTGACCCTCAATGACATTGCTTTGAAGGACCAAGGCACACGGTGGGATGCTGTTTACTCATCAGCTACTCTAGACTGCCAGTGAGTTTTTAAAATGGAGCCTTCCGGGGCGCCTGGGAGGGCTCGGTCGGTTAAGTGTCCGACTTCGGCTCAGGTCATGACCTCACAGTTCGTGGATTCGAGCCTCACATCGGGCTCTGCTGACAGCTCGGAGCCTGGAGCCTGCTTCGGATTCTGTGTCTTCCCCTCTCTCTGCCCCTTCCTGGCTCATGCTCTGTCTCTCTCTCTCTCTCTCTCAAAAATAAAATAAATGTTAAAAAAAAAAAATTTAAATGGAGACTTCCTCAACATGCAGGATGAGGAAGTATTTATTTTTGGCAAAGCAGCACAAGAAGAAATAGCAGCGGAAGTCATTACCAGAAGATGTAGCAGAAATACAACACGCTGAAGAGTTTCGTATCAAACCTGAATCCAGGGTGGTTCCATTGGACACATCTCAGTGGCCCCTGTCGCTCCAGAATTTTGATGAGCGAAGCGTAAGGATGGCACGTTATATATACACCTCTTCCTAGTGGTTCAAATCCTCTAGAGAGGGAGGCAGGGTTGTTAATCTCAACAAGCCCTCCAGTCCCTCTTCCCATGAGGTGGTGGCCTGGGTCCGACGAATGCATCGGGTGGAAAAGACAAGGCACAGTGGTGTCCTGGATCCAAAGATAAGGACTGTTCAATACACAGAATGAGCCCCTCACTTGGTGAAATCCCACCAGGGTGCAGTCAGAGTATGTAGAAATCGCCCAGTTACACAAGGCTACTGGAGGCGGGACTCAACTTTCTGGGGCCCCAGGAACTCTGGGCGTCTTATTCCAGCAGCCGCCACTGACTGCTGCAGCGAAGAGGCGACTCCGAGTGGAGACCATGTGCGAAAGCGAGCGGAAGGAGCATCACCCCGGGAGATTAGGAGTCGAGTGGGTGAGCTGCGAGGCCGGCACCTGCTTTCGGTGTGCGTGCACCTGGGTTTGTTACTGGGAGTTGGCGGACAGGTGCAGGAACTTCGGAGGGTTCGTTCTGGAGTCATGAGTGAGAAGGACCACCTGGTGACAGTGCATGACGGGCCTGTGCCCGATGAGTGTGTGGCAGCCACAGGATAAGAGCTGTGCCTGCAGTGAGCCACTTACGCTTTGGAAAACCCGCTGCCTTCTCATAAATGACCGCTTGTGAACAACAGTGCAGGGAGCGCACTCTTCTGTGGGGCACGGATCACGCAGGGCCTCTCGGACCTGAGGACGACATCGAAGTCAATCAGGAGTTCGCGGTCATCACCACCCAAGGGGAAGCAATGTGCGTGGCTAGTGCATTAATGGCCGCGGCAGGGATCTCTGCCTGTGACCGTGTAGCCAGGATCAGAGAGACACCTACCCTCGGAAGTGGGGTTTAGATCCAAAGGCAAGTCAGAAGAGGCTGATGGTCAAGCAGGGCCTTCTGGAAAAGCCCGGCAAGTCCACGCACAGCACCCCGGCCACCTGGATGCAGCAGTATGCGGACCACAGTGAGTCCGCAGAGAGAGGTGCTGGGCAAAGTCAGTTGGTTAAGTGTCCGGCTCTTGATTTCAGCTCAGGTCATGATCTCACGGGTCGTAGGTTCAAGCCCTGTGTCAGGCTCTGTGCTGATAGCACAGAACCTGCTTGGGATTCTCTCTCTCCCTCTTTCTGCCCTTCCCCAGTTCATTCTCTCTCTCTCTCTTTCTCTCTTTCTCCCTATAAATATATAAGCACTTTTTTTAAAAGCCCCACAAGAAGTGGCCAAAGTGGGAAAAGGACCAAAGCAGAAGAAAGAGAGCAAAAGAGACCTCTCCACAGCTGGTCAGGAAGGAAAAGAAGAGGAAGGATAAGAAAGCCAAAGTTGCTCTAGAGAGTGTGGGCAGTCCGGGAGATGGGGACAGTGATACCACCAAAAAAAAAAAAGGAAGAAAAAGGAGGAAATAAAAGTGGAAGCGGTTTCTGAGTAGTGGAGACCACTTTCAGCACCGGGTCCAGTTGGGAGGAGAAATTAAAGTCTTGTTGAGAAAACATAATTCCTTTTGTTCTTAAGAGGATGGAACCCAGGTCCCAGAAAGGGTGGAGAGTTCTGGTACATGTTAGCTGGGACTGGAGGACTCAGTGAGGTTACCTGCTGTGGTCATCCCGTCCCGTCCTGTCTTAAGGCTAAGGGTTAGGGAGGCAGGTTTGATGGCACCCACTTCTCTGCTTGGCAGAGTCGGGAACGCTCCCCTTCAGACCCAGCACAGCCCAACACAACCATCCGCCGCTGCTTCCCGGTGGCTGTTTTAACATCACAGCTCACCCTTGGTTTGCAACAACCCACTTTCAAAGCGTCTAGGGGCGCCTAGGTGGCTCCGTCGGTTAAACATCCAACTTCGGCTCAGGTCATGATCGCAGGGTTCGTGAGTTTAAGCCCCGCATCGGGCTCTGTGCTGTCAGTGCAGAGCCTGCTTGGGATCCTCTGTCCTCTCTCTCTGCCCCTCCCCCACTCACTCATGCTCTCTCTCTCTCTCTCTCTCTCTCAAAAATAAACATTTTTTTAAAAAATCACTCCTTTAAAAAAAAATAAAAAGTTTCTAAACATTGCTCAGGGAAATGGGGTAGCACAAATAAAAAAATAGACCTGAGCCATGGTGCTCCCCAGGAGGGGATGAATCTTTTCTCCCATGTCCTCTGATGGCAGTAGTCCCTTCTGGCATCACCCCGTATTTCCCTGCCAGATGCAGGCCCTCTCGTCAGCTATTTCCAGTCTGTCTCTTGCTTACTGGTTCTTTGTGGACGTCTTCAGAGCCTGTGTGCACAGCCTCGGGTACCTGAGCCCATCTCCCTACTTGTTAAAGTTTACTTGGTTTTAAGTTTAAAAAATAATAATAAAATAAAATGGAGGGACACCTCGGGGGCTCAGGCAGTTAAGCGTCCGACTTCGGCTCAGGTCATGATCTCATGGCTCGTGGGTTCGAATCCCGCACTGAGCTCTCTGTTGTCAACACAGAGCCCACTTCAGTTCCTCTGCCTCCCTCTCTCTCTGCCCCTCCCCCACTCATGTACTCACACTCTCTTTCCTCTCTCTCTTGCTCTCGCTCTCTCTCAAAAACAAAACATAAATAGGGGCACCTGGGTGGCTCAGTCGATTGGGCATCCGACTTCAGCTCAGGTCATGATCTCGCGATCCGTTTGAGCCCAGCATCAGACTCTGTGCTGACAGCTCAGAGCCTGAAGCCTGCTTCAGATTCCATGTCTCCCTCTCTCTCTCTGCACCCCCCTTGCTTGCACTCTGTCTCTCTCTTTCAGAAATAAATGAACATTAAAAAAAAATTTTTTTAATAAATAAATAAGATGGAGGCTTCCTACCCGTTTCTTGAAATACACATTCCCAGTCCCATCCAACCTGTGGCACCAACATCCAAGATGACAGTGGCCTCCATAGAGACCTAGCGTTTGCATATATTTCCACTATGTTTTTAATAATAAATACACACGTCTGCTACTACCAATCCATATATTAAAATCAGTACAACTTAACCTATTTGTGTAGATTAAAAGGAATAGAAATAATGGGGCAGTACTTTCTTCTTATCAACAAGGAATTTTCCTGGGCTCCCTACTTTGGAAACCCAAGGCCTACAGAGGTCAGTGAAGAGTGGGTCCCCAAAGATTGCCACTTCTCTCTCAGCTGACCACTAGGAGCACCACAACTCCAGGGCAGAATTCCAAGGTAACTGCTGTTCATTTTTGAAAAAAAAAAAATTGTTAATGTTTACTTATTTTTGAGAGAGAGACAGAGCACCAGCAGGGGAGGAGCAGAGAGAGAGAGGGAGACACAGAATCCGAAGCAGGCTCCAGGCTCTGAGCTGTCAGCACAGAGCCCGACGGGGGGCTCGAACTCACAAACCACGAGATCGTGACCTGAGCTGGAGTCGGACGCTCAACCAACTGAGCCACCCAGGCGCCCCGGAACTCCTGTTCATTTTATACTCAGAACAGTGTCATCGAGAAAAGACAGATGCACGCATACTATGAGATGTCAGGTGTGCTGTTTGTTCTCACAAAAAGAGCCGTCCCATCTCGCAGCACATAGCCTCCCCACTGTAGGTGAGGCCCCTGGAGGTAACGTCAAAATCCTCCTCAGAAAGGAGTTCTGAATCTCCTTCCGCAGCTGGAGAGGTTCTCAGTTAACCCTCCGATGTTTTGCACAACACGGGTTGTTTCAGCCCAAAAAAGTCAAGAACAGGTGTTAGCGCTCACCTGCTTGACTTTAGAAGCTCCATCTGTCCCTATGTAGAAGGTATAAGGTTATGTAATATTGTCCATTTGAACATTAGAGCCTGACAAATATAGTGGCTCTTGTTCTATTACATACCTCGCCAGAGAGGTTCTACCTAACAAGGGATGTAGCTAGTAAGACGAGTGAGGAGCTGCGTTGGCGCTAGCAGGAATAAGTAACCGTGGGGTATCCCACTCTCTAGTAAGAGCAGAATTCAAAGTGGCCAACCCACCTGTGTAGCTATTAATGTGACACTGACAAGAGGCTGCACAGAAATGGGCCTAAAACACTAAGTTAGGTGGAGTGGAGGTGGGGAGGTTCTACAAGCACTCAAACTAGATTATAAAGCACAAGGGTAATAACTTCCTGCCTCGGCCACAGTCCGTGAAAGAATTTTGGGATCTAGTAGACTCTGCTTGATGTTTCTTTGAATCAGGAGTTGGCCAACTACTGTCCAGGGGTCAAACGTGGCCCAGTTCCTGTTTTTGTAAATAAAGTTTTATTAGAACACAGCCATATCCATTCACTTACACTTTGCCTGGCTGCGACTACAACAGCAGCGTTGAGTAGGTGCCACGGAGACTGTGTGGCCTGCAGAGTGGAAATATCTACCATCTGGCCCTCTGCAGGAAAAGTGTGCGAACACCTCCTCTAAAGCATTGCTCATAAAACTGCAGTGATCACATCACAAAACATGGCGGGGAATTTTTTTTCTCCTCTCCTCAAATAATATTCAGATCCAGGTAGACTAGCATTAACCAAACATCCTGATGTTCCATGGCTTTTTTATTTCTTTCGTTGGCCTGGAGGTGTCATAGATGAGAAAAACTGATGCTCTGAACATTCCCCAGGTGAGTAATTGGGGAGGCCAGCATTCACCATTAGACCACCTCCTCGTGGAAAAAAGTAATAGAAGCACCTCACCTTGTTATGATCCTGTAGAAGGCTTTACTGCAACTGAGAAGTGAACCAAGAGGTCTGCACTTCCATCTTTGACGGCTAAAACTGAAGGAAATAAAACTAATGACATTGAAAGTCGTAAAAAATGTAAATGAAATTAATTTTACTGCCAATTTTGTTGTTTAAGGTATGTGATGATGGCGCCAAAGAGATGCTTAAATGCTCCCCATAGGACCCTCCCAATGAAGCAAGCTCACATCCCTACGAGGCCATGTCTGGGGGCGGTTCGCAGGGCTCTGTGTCGTGTGACTCAGGCAACTCCAGGGAAGAATGTCATCCTCAAACCTTTTTGAACATTGTTTTAGGCTTAATTACTCAGCAAGAGCAAGACCATAAAAAGACAGATCAGGTGAACCAGATTAACAAGTACCAAAATGAAATAAATGTCTCTTCTTTGGCAAGGAGAGGGAATTGAATGGTAAGCTCGATCACAGTGAAGAGGTTTAAAGACATGACCAACATGAGCAAAACGGCCACTGACAATACTTTTCAGTCTCATGCTTTGTATTAAGGTATTCCTTGGATTCTATAAAATTCACCCATTTTAAGGGTACAGTGGGATGAGTTTGGGGGTAGCCATGGCCCACAATCAAGGTGCAGCTTCCTTGTGTCCCTTTGCTCTCGATCCCCTCCCCTGAATCCAGACCCTCTTTGATCTGCCTTCTCGGAGTACTTTCTTGCCTTTTCTAGAATATTCTGTAAATGGAATCATACATACAGTCCATGTGGTTGAGTGTATCAATATTTTGATCCTTTTTATTGTGAAATGTGTTATGGGCAGAGACAGGGCCTGGAGAAACACCAAACCCAGATGGAACAGGCTGGCCTTTGCCCACGGGTGGTCCTGAGTTATGCTTTGCAGAGGGCCTGTGTTCCCTCAAAGCCATGCGGCTCCGTGGACGACAAGAGTTGACCTCCTAGGGCCTCTAAGTGCCACCCACAAGCAAAGCCAAGAACTTTATGTAAATTATGTAGACTATCTCACATAATCAACAGCCCTTGGAGGTAGGACCATTCACGTGACAGTCTAAATTCACTTGAATGGGGAGGGGAGACTTGTTTAATTTAGTGGATTTAAAAAAAAATGTTTTAATGTTTATTTCTTTTCGAGAGAGAGACAGACAGACAGAGCATGAGTGGGGGAGGGGCAAGGAAAGGGAGGAAGACACAGAACCACAGAACCACAACTCCAGGGCAGAATTCCAAGGTAACTGCTGTTCATTTTTGAAAAAAAAAAAAAATGTTCATGTTTACTTATTTTTGAGAGAGAGACAGAGCACCAGCAGGGGAGGAGCAGAGAGAGAGAGGGAGACACAGAATCTGAAGCAGGCTCCAGGCTCCGAGCTGTCAGGACAGAACCCGACGTGGGGCTCAAACTCACGAACTGTGAGATCATGACCTGAGCTGAAGTCAGATGCTTAACCAACTGAGCCATCCAGGTGCCCCTAGGGGGTTTTATTCAGTCAATTTTTTTTTTTTGTCCTCAATGACCAAAATTATTTTAAGTCATTGGTACCACACTGGAAAAATTTTTTTAATGTTTTTATTTATTTTTGAAAGAGAGAGAGACAGTGTGAGCAGGAAAGGGTCAGAGGCAGAGGGAGACACAGAATCCAAAGACAGGGTCCAGGCTCTGAGCTAGCTGTCAGCACAGAGCCTGACGCGGGGCTCGAACCCGTGAACTGCGAGATCATGACCTGAGCCGAAGTCGGACGCTTAACCGACTGAGCCACCCAGGCGCCCCTGGAAAATATTTTTAAGTAAAATTCAAGATGCCCTTTAATCTGTTCCTTTCGAGTCTTTCTTCAAATACGGGTGAATCTGCAGATTTCCTGCAGCCTGAGTAACTGGAATTTAAGATAATGGTGGCGAGGACAGTGAAAAACCCAGCCAAAAAAAGAAACTAAATGAGTTTGGGAGACTCGTAACTGCAAAGGAACTCACCTCCCAAACCATGTAAATATCCCTGGGTGTAGAAAGTGACAACCAAACACTGCACCCAAATTAGTGTTATTAAAACAGCCTTAACTTCCTCGGTATCATCTTGCTCATATTTGAGTCACATTACAAAGACTTTTTACCTGATTGTAGACAAGCTGCTTTAAATTTTCCAAGCAGACGAATGATAGGATTACCCTCTAAAAGCAGCAGGGCACAGAATAGGTGCGTCTTACACCCTGATCAGCTCCTCGGCACATTCTGAATGAAAAGGCCCAAGCCTTACAGAATTAATCCACTATATTCTAGCCATCGGTTCATTCCAGAAAGAACTACGCTTCTATTGTAGGTTGACCTTTACGCATTTTTATTTCTTTGATTATAACACGAGTTTCAGTGGTAACCATTTGCCTGTACAAACCCAAGATATAGTAATAATAAAGCAAGAACAGCAGAGAACCAAGCTGTTCTGCTCATGCTATTATCAGGCAGAGGGGAGACTCTGGGCTGGGGTACATCTTTGAGAATAACCACCGTTTGGGTGACATCAGTACTCTCCGGCGAGACAATCAGGGCTGTGAAGATGGAGGAAACGGTCACAAACCAAATACAGGCGGCTTCTGGAAGCTGGAAAGGGCAAGGAAACGGCTTCTCTGCGGGGGCCCCCACAAGGGACACAGCTTTGCCAACACCTTGATTCTAGCCCTCAAAGACTCATTTTGGACTTCCGACTTCCAGAACCGTAAGAGAATAAGTGTTGGCATTTCGAGCCACTAAGCGCCAAGCACTAAGAGGTCTTTTT
This sequence comes from Cryptoprocta ferox, assembly GCA_028646485.1. Taxonomy (NCBI): domain Eukaryota; kingdom Metazoa; phylum Chordata; class Mammalia; order Carnivora; family Eupleridae; genus Cryptoprocta; species Cryptoprocta ferox. Next base: position 52,100,865 of record CM053563.1, read on the forward strand.
TACAACAGCCACAGGAATCATAGGCCGTGTCTGAAGAACCATCAATAGCTCTCTTGTTCTTCTCTGTGACCAAAAAAATAATTTCTGGGATGACAATCAATCTCTAAGCTACCACGTCAACTTGTCCATAAAATATCCAGGTTCTGGGCGAACGTGCAAGGAACGGGGCCCAATGTCACAGGGGCGGTCGGCGCTGTTCTGTCTGAGATGAGGGGTTTGCCATTAGCGTTTTCAGACAGATCCCACTTTTTAAGATGTAAACCAACAGAACTATTCATTCTCTCTTGGCATGTCCTACCCTAAGAAAAAAAGTTCCCCCAGGTAACGGCGTGTTTACCAATGCATTTATTACCTCTTGTCAGCCACTGACCTCATATTTAGCTAAAACGTTTTGAATCAAGTTGTGATACTCCTTGACTTCGCTCTGAATCTTTTCCATTCAGGTCTGTGAGAACTCCTGACATCTGAAGCTTGACTACCAAGTTTCCATAGCAACAGGAAAAAGAAAAAAAAAATCCAAATCTGAAGATTGCAGTTTACAGCTCTCGAACTTCACAACTAGGCCTCAATTGTTCCAGATTTTTGTTTTCTTTGCGGTTTCACTGGGTCTGTACTTCACCATTTCTGACAGCATCTTCCTTTCTCCTTTAATTAATGGAATCTTCTGAATTTCCCTGAATGTTTAAAGATCATGGCAGATAACTTGACCTTCTGGGAACAGAAGCAGTGACTACTTTTTCTGATGTGTTGCCATGTTGCTAGTCAGCTCTCCACACATACAGCTTCGTCTGTGGGTTAGTATTTGTACATGTGTGAGTATCCGTATGTGTATATACACAGTATTTATAGAGAGAAACTATCCAGAAGGAGCCTAGTTTTGATATTGCGAGGTTACACACACACACAAAAGGAATCAAAGTGACGCAGCTGTCCCCTCCAGGGCCTCAGCATCAAGCTGGGCCCTAGCGCAGACCCCCAGAGCTGACGCTCTCGCACGGTCCCGTTGGGTCCGAACACTGCCACGACCAGCCAGGCAGGTCTGCAGAGAGGGAGAGCACAGACAGAAGTCCTTTCTCTCCAATAAAGGATTGCAACCAATTTTTCACTGCCATCCTATGCCGTGATCCTGAGAAAAAGCGGAGAGGAGCAGAGAAGCAAATGTTACCATCAGCCACAAAGAAAAGGGCTCGCATACTATTCCATGGGCATCTGTCTGCATTTGGACGTGTCCTGAATCCAGTCCCACGGATTCTTACGAGGACACGGATCACGGTAGAGAAGCTCTCTCTCCTCAGAGTACGCACAATTGCACATGTCATCGCGGGGTCCTCCCGGCACGGGAGGCGGTCAGTAGGAACCGTGTGTATGCACACATATGCCCACATGTATAGCCACCCCTTTATGCACATACACACTGTTTGTTTCCTATATACAGGCGTAAAATAGAGTAAATACAGGTAGTTTTAAAAGTACCCTTTTGTGTGAATTGACTACCGTTGTTTGCAAACCTGGAAATAAAAGATGTTCATTATGTATGAAAAGTAATTGATTTTTATTCTGTGAGCATGTAAAACTACGAGGAAACCTAGTGCTTGTACTAAGCTGATCTTCTCATTGATAAACTGTAGAGAATCATCAAAGCTCACACCAAATTTTTCTATCAGATAAAACTAGCGACAGCCCGTGGCTTTTTATTAGAGCTCGCCGCCAACTAGGGTAAGGTAAGTGTCTTAGCGTATTTTAATACAGTTGCTTACTAAAGGTTTTAACCACACGCACACGCGTGCACACACATGCGCACCCACGCTTTCTTATGCAATCTACGTTTGCACCTGTGTTTTTCAGTTCACCTTCGATAGGAAGTAGGAGTCCTTTGTTGTCTTTGTTGTAGTGAAATTATGCAGCTAGAGAGTTCCATATATTGTATTTGTTTCAATAGTAAGGCTTTTTGGAGCATATAGAATGCAGAGATTTTTTTTTTCCATTAAAATAAATGGGTATTGGTGGTTAAAACTGCTGGACAGTAGCCCTTCTCTGATTTCTATGTTGTGTCTAATGTTGCCGATACGAGGTCTTGCCTTGGTTCACATTTTTTGACTGGTCTTTTCGGGTCCCCCCCCCCCGCCCCCGCCCCCCGCACATCTCCTGTTAATCGAGTGAGTCTGTAAAAGCCAGAAGCACACACTCAGAGCCTGCGCAATGCGCTGGCCCCGTCCATCCTAATGAACGATTTGAGCATTTTGCAGTCAGCTGTGAAGATGACCGTGTGCTCAGAGAGGCGCAAGATCATCCTACGTTGATGACTGCGTGACACGGGGTCACAACCATCTGTCTACAGTCCCAGAACGTGGGTATGTTTCTCTTGAACAAGTCCTGTTGCTCAGTCAGGAGGTGCTGCATCCCGAACATGGCAGATGCGCTCTCCCCAAGGGCATGGAGCAGGCCCAGGGGCAGGAGATTCAAGGCTGCACACTCACACTTTACCAGATTTCCTCTCCGGGCTGTGTAGCAAGCAGTCTCGTGTCTCCCTGGCGAACCTCCCTTCCCTCTTCCTGAAAGGCAGGGCGAGAATGCTCACCCTGGAGCAAACCGAGGATCATCCTCAAACGGCCAGGTGGGTGGCAGCCTGGCCCAAATGCTAAGGAACCAACAATCAGAAAGCTCACCCTCCTTCGTGAACCTGGACCATCCCTAGGGAGAAATACAGGTGTCGAGTGGCCCATTCACTGAACTCATCAAGTGCAAGAGTCCTCCTTGTCTCGCGGGCCAATGGGCTCTCCTGCACTTTGCAGATCAAGCCCCTGGCTTAACTTGGCTTAGGACCCCGGAAAGGAGGGATGAGGTGCATCCTTCCTTAGCAAGTAGAATATGCCTTAATTTTCTCCTACTTAAGTATACTCACTGTCCCCAGAGTTCTCATCAGGACAGAGAGATCTCTATCGTGTAGTTCTTTCTAATCCTTAAAAAAAAAAAAAATAATAGACCAATTCTTTGAAGCCAGAGTGGTAGCATTTCCAGAATTACAGAATGTTTTCTAACCTGCTAGAACACATGGACATTGTTTATTGAAATCAAAGCATTATTTCATTATTACCAATGCATTTTGTTTTAGTCCGGGTTATTAAAAAAGAAGAAAAGTAAGAGCCAAAAATTGCTTTTCTCAATCGCTGAGCACAAAACCGAGCATTTTATTTCCGCCGAGTGAACGGTCACACTTTCTTCACTATTTTATTAATACATCAACCACCTTGATTAAAAACTGCTTTTTCTCCTCATTTTACATACGATCAATTATTTCTGATAACTTGTTTCAACAAAAACATGCAACCATTTTCTAATTTCGAAAAAAGTTACCTTCAATGCTGTCAGTGCCTCCAAATGCACATCGTTTCACATGGACATACCCGATGTGACTCTCAGCCTGCAAATCTGAACATGATGGAAAGACAAATCCAGCTGAATTTCACGGTAGATATCAAAGAAGACTTTGATTCTTAAGGATCATTTTTAGAACTTTTGATAATTCACCCCGGATTCTCAAAATGTGATTCTAAACAGCCCGATAGAGGGGATAACCATTTACCATCAAATTTTTGAACTAGATGACGTTGCATTTCATCCAAAATTAAATGCATTGAGTCTTGATCTTAAGATGTGCCCACTAGACCATTATGAACAAGGCCATGTTTGATGCTGGCTTTAGTGCAGCGGTGCCCACACACAGTGTATCTAGCTTGGGTCCGAAGAAAAGAGTCTGCAGTTCTCGTGGGGTGTATGAATAAGGTACAGAAATGCATTAACGATGCTAATAATAATAATGCTTACACTTACTGATTGCTTCCTATGTCCCCGTGCTGTACACCATCTTTTATACCTCTGCACTCATTGACTCCTTACAACGACCCTATGAGGCAAGTCCTCTTATCTCCTCCAACTTACAGATAAAGAAAGCTGATGCTCAGAAAAATCAAATGGCTTTCCCGAGGTAAGTGGCCTCCAGAACCAGAACCCAGCCCATTTGGTTCCAGGGCTCCTGTTGTTTCCATTCTGCCACAGTGCTACTCCCAACCATGCAGTAAAACCAGACAAAATGTCTCCCTCAGACCAGAAAACCCGAGCCTGAAGCCTCAATGAGCAGGGCTACCTATCCAGACCAAGTAAACAGACCGTCTACTATTTCTTAGTTCTAAGAGCTTTCAGTCAAGAACTGTGAACACCATTCTCAATTCATACTAAAGCTTAAAAAAAATGTCTCCTGCATGAGATAGACTCTTCTTCAGTATCTCCTCCGTTCCCTCCCATGGCATGTGGGAAGGTGCATGAGGGACTCCTACAAGATTAACTAGATATCTCAGATAGCCCAAAGTACACTCGGGTCCTCCCAAGTACCCAGTCATGCACAAACCAATGGAGGGGAGGGAGAGCTGAGAGAAAACCAGTGTAGGGCATTTAGGAGCTTACCCTGAGCTCAGCTACAGACAAACTAAAGCATCTCCAAGCACTTCTGATTGTTTTTAATGTCACACATTTACCTGTTTATGTGAAGGCTTCTTAAGCACTAACCAACAGGTGAATCACACCAAGAGAAAGAATGGACTAACTTTTGTGTTTTACCACTATGTAAAATTAAATCATCACCACCACCATCGTCACCATCACCACCATCAATCATCACCATCACCATCAACACCATCACCACCATCACCATCATCGTCATCACCATCGCCATCATCATCATCACCATCATCATCACCATCATCACTATCATCATCATCATCACCATCATCGTCATCACCATCATCATCACCATCATCACTATCATCATCATCGTCACCATCATCATCATCACCACCACCATCATCATCATCACCATCACCACCACCACCACCATCACCATCATCATCATCATCACCACCATCATCATCATCATCACCATCATCATCACCATCATCACTATCATCATCATCACCATCATCATCATCATCATCATCATCAATGATCTGGCTGCACCTTTCACAAAGATGATGCATCCATATTCTCTCCTTATCTTGCTGTTGAGATTTGGAACTTCTCATAACCTGGTGGTAGGATGCTTTCAGAATTGTTCATCTACAGCAACTAACACTTTTTTTGCTATGTAAGATGCATCTCCCTTCTTATATTTCCTATTGCTGATGGATTAGCCCACTTCTGAAAAAATTTTCTAGTTTTGACTGTGTTTATATCAAAGCATATACACAATACGTAGAAACAGGAGAAAATGGTGGGATCGAGCATGTGAACAAGGACTTCAGATAAGAACTTTAACTGTATAACTGAAGAATAAGCCTATGAGCGGAAATAATTTAGATATTCATCAAATTCGGTAAGCAGAAAAGCCTCTTCCGATCACTCATGCTACATCGCTATCACAATATTAATCGTTGGAGGGTTGCTGAGCTTAAGAAGCCTTTGAACCATTGTGTTGGGCTTGCAAGTGCCAGATGGTTGGTGGGGATCTGGTGAAAAGAAGCAGGTGTAATAAGACTACAGTAAATTTCACCATGAAGCTATGAAGCCTTTGAGAAAGTGACTTTTAGAAGCACTATAAGTATAAGCTGAAAATTTCCATTTTCTGCTGCTTTTTTTCAAAGCTTTTCCTTTAGAAAGCAATAAAGTCATTCTTTATCTAGAATATACATAGACTTAGATTATTGAAGAGTTGGAAATGAAGGCCATATGAAAAATAGTCTGTGATGTCATACACATATCAACACTGTTCTGGGTAAATATTATTTATCCTCCCAAGATAAAACTTTTCAGAAATTTTGAACAGATTTTTTTCATAAACACTCAAAAGGGATAAAAGTTTATCACCTTAAAATATTTAATTCTATGGCAGAGCCGTTCCTTTGGGCCCGAGCTGCTCAATCACTCACGGCCTCGGAGCCGTAAATAGCATTTGATTTACCATGTAGTTGTGAAGCCACTTGTAACTTATTTGTGAAATATTTAAATAAAGGTTATCTGGGATTTTTAAGTGTGTCCTCAGTCCGAGACTGTCTTTAGTACAGTTTCGACACAGTGACAGAGCAAAAGGGATATTTATTTAAATGGTGCTCTGGATGGACTATAATGTTGAAAGGCCAAGACTAAAAGCAAGTGCTGCCTGCTTGATATTTAACCTTTCCCCTTCCTCCTTCATAACAGTCGGATCCCTCTGATTTGAGAAAAACAGATAGGTGATAGATGATAGATAGAGATAATAGATACATGATAGATGATTGATAAGATAGATGATAGGAAGGAAGGAAGGAAGAAAAGAAAGAAGAATAGATTGGGTGGATATAGATCGGTAGGTATGGGGATAAGTATATATATAGATAAATGGATACAGATGATAGGTAGAGACAGAGAGATATAGATGGACATAGATAAGAGAGAGATTGGGAGAGAAATGGATAGAAACAAACCAGAAGGATGGATGGATGGATGGATGGATGGATAGAGAGATAGACAGAAAGTAGGATTCCTTTAGGGAAGTCCTTAACAAAAGAGAAGAAAGGTGGTAATATTTAATAAGTGCCTTCTACATGGGGCGCCTCGGTGGCTCAGTCGGTTAAGCATTGGACTTCAGCTCAGGTCATGATCTCGCGGTTGGTGAGTTCGATCCCCACGCCGGGCTCTGTGCTGACAGCTCAGAGCCTGGAGCCTCCTTCAGATTCTGTGTCTCCCTCTCTCTCTCTCTGCCCCTTCCCCACTCATGCTCTGTCCCTCAAAAATAATAAATATTTTTTAAAATTTAAATAGGTACCTCCTACGGACCAGATAATTTACATATGTATGTAGGTATGTGGGTATTTACACATGTAGGTAGGTAGGTATATACGTATTATACGTATGTGATTCATTTGGAACATAACTATACATTACGTATATCATAGACATAAGTCATGGAATACTGGGACAGTCTCCGCTGTCTCCACTCCTTGTGAGAGGAGGCGGCTCACAAGTTAAAACTGTCTCGTCCCGGGTCTCGTCTAGTGAGCGGTGTGCCTGACTCCAGCACGGGCACTTTTCCACTCTACGCTGAGACGGCACCAGCCACCTGTCACCCGGAGTAAACCACCGAGGCTGTACTCTCACACACAATGCATGGAATTGATGGTGATGAGGCAATCTGACAGGACAGGACAAGTGAAGCCGAAGAAAACCAAACTTGCAAGCCAGAGTCTCTCTGAAACATCTCCTTCCTCCCCGGGCGTCTGTCTCCAGGAAATTGCTAGTTTAGGTAAATAGGAAACTGATTCCTTGGCAGCCAATCATGGAGACGCTAATTCGGAAAATTGCCACAAACGAGCATGAGAGACGTAAACTGACACTTCAAACCCAGAGCAAAACAACTCAAGATGGATCGAGACGCGGCTGATGGTACTATTGTTCTCCATAAAAGCAATTTTCTGTTCTTCTGGAAACACAGCCTCAAAGAGACCTTCCCTTGCTTTTGTGTACAAGACAAAGGATTCAGTGATGTGGCAACACGGGGCACCCTCCAGAGAACCCAGCAAAACTTGCTTTTCACATGGGAATCCAAGCCAGGAGCACTGGTACCGGGACGAAGGCATTTCTAAACTAAATTTGCCAGAAGGAGATGCCTCTCTCCAAAATAGAGCCCAACCTTTGCGCCTCGGCAAGGAAGATCCTGAAGACGAGACCCTACCCCGCCCCCTCCCTGTGCCTGCCAGGCCGTGTCTTCCCTCCGGAGGATTACTGGTACCTCGAATGCTTGTCCCATACAAAAGGGGTATCCGACACCTGCAGAAATTCCCCCCCAATTGTCCTTCTGGAGATTTATTCCCAAGGAAAATGGATTCAGTGTTATACTGTTACACCGCTTCAATGTTACAGTGTCACACTGTTACAATGGCTCAGCAAACATGTCATCAGGCCTCCCCTTCCCGAAGTTACGGAATGATGTGCAATTTCAAAGCAAGCACCCCCTCTTTACCCTTTGCTTCGCTGTCTCCTCTTAGGCCAGCATTTTCTCAACTTTATTCCTATAAGAACATCTTCATGATTTAATGATGTCTCTCTCCCACCTCTGCAAATCCCGCCGTCCCAATCCAGCCATCCTACCAATCACAACTACAGTTTTAAACGATGTAATTTTAAAACGATAATTTTTGCTTAAATGAACCTATTTTAAAAGAAAATTGTATATTATTACCATGAATGAAAAGCCGGTATCACTTGGGATACACTAAAGTAACAATCAAAATAAATAGCAAAATGGCAGAGCAAGAGATACCAGTCCTTATATGTCCCCCACCCCCCATCCACCCACCAACCCCGCCGCAGAAGCACCAATTCTAACAACCGTTCACAGATGAGAACATGTTTTCGGGAACCCAGAAATACACCTGAAATGTTCCAGCATTTCAGTAGCTAAAACAAACAAACAAACAACAAAAAAAAAAAAAAAAAGAGGAGAGACGCATTGAAGAGGTAAGAGTGTCACTTCACCCCTCCCCCAAGGCAGCACAGCTCAGGGCTAAGACCTCCAAATCCACATTTCTCCGTCTCCAGAAAGTTGCTTCCCCAGCTTTGCAGGACACTGCCCGCCCATTCATGTGTCATCCTGCCAAGAACACCAAGGGGATCAGCACAGCTGAACTGTCTGTGGGCAGCTAGCCACAGAGAAAAGGGGGCAGCCGGGGTGGGGAGCTTACGGCCCCGAAGGATCTTAACAACCGGCCACAGATCCAGCTGTCTGGCCCACGGTCTCCATCACCAGTCCTGCTCGCAAACAGAGGGAGGGCCCTCCAAAAATTAAAAGTGGAACTAAGATGTTACCCAGCAATCCCACTTCTGAGTACTTACCCAAAGAAACTGAACTCAGGATCTTGGAGAGATGCCTGGGCTCCCGTGTTCATTGCCACGCTGCTCACAAATAGCCAAGGTCAGGGGCGCCTGGGTGGCTCAGTCTGTTGAGCTTCCGACTTCGGTTCAGGTCATGATCTCACTCAGTTCCTGAGTTCGAGCCCCACATGCGGCTTGCTGCCATCAGCACAGAGCCTGCTTTGGATCCTCTGTCCCCTCTCTATCTGCCTTTCCCCCAGCTGCGCTCTCTGTCAAAATTAAATAAAACATTTAAAAAAAAATATCCAAGGGGTAGAAACAACCCAAATGGCCACGGAGGGATGAGCAGACAAAAAATAACGTGTTGTATACGCACAATGGAATATGATTCGCCTTGAAAAAGAAGGAAACCCTGCCTCCTGAAGCAACATGGTCGGGTCTGGAGGGCGTTTTGCGAAATGAAATAAGCCAGACACGGAAAGACAAATAATATATGATCCCACTTACATGTGGAATCTAAAGGAATCCAGTTCATCGACGCACAGAGTAGAGTGGTGGTCGCCAGGGGCTGGGGGTGGGGAAAGTGGGGAGATGTCGGTCAAAGGGTACAAAATCTCAGATCTGCAGGATGAGTGAATTCTGCAGATCCGCCTTACAGAACAGTGCCTGCTGCTGGCAATGCTGGATGATACACTTAAAATGTGCCGACCTTATGTTTAGCGTTCTTACCACACAAATAATAATGATAATAATAATAAAGGAGGCAAGAGGACGCTTTGGGAGGTGATGGGTATCTTCATGATCTTGACAGTGACAGTTTCATGGGAGAATTGTTATCCCCAAATTCATCGAGTTGAATCCATTAAATATGTACAGCTTTTCACATGGAACTCATACCTCAAGAAAGTGGTTTTGAAAAATAATAAAATAGGGTGCCTGGGGGTTAGGTGTCCGACTCTTGATTTCAGCTGAGGTCATGATCTCATGGTTCATTGGATGCCAAGCATGGTTGGGATTCTCTGTCTCCCTCTCTCTCTGCCCCTTCCCTGCTCGCGCTTTCTCTCTCTCTCTTTTATAATCAAATAAATACAATGAACACCAAAAAGATGATTACCTGTTAGCTAATCATTATGTCCACCAAAGGTCTGGGCAGGAGACTGCCCTGTGTTAAAAGGAGAGATGGCCAAGGGTTAGCCAGGGCTCCGACTCAGCAACACCCCACAGACACCCTGCCCCTTTCACCAGCGAAGTGAAACAAAGAAGGAAAGAAAAACTGCCTTCCAGGTGAATCTCACTCGTGTAGACCACATCCTCAGACCATCCAGAATCATCTCAATACATTTTGATAGAAAGGAAACAAGCAATATTGCATGAATAGAAGGGAAGGTCGCAGATCCAGTAAGTGAGGGCGACGCGTCCCTCTCTTTCTAGAACCCTGGCTATTGAGTGGTAGCACAGAGCGGCACAGGGTCACCTTGTCGTGGTGGTGTTTTTTTTGTTTTGTTTTGTTTTGTTTCAACCACTTTTATGTGCTGGCGGGAAGGCGTCCACAGGAAGGGGCGGGGCCCGTGGACGAGGCAGGTTCCCGGAGTGGGTCCTGGTCCAGGGCCCAGCCCCCCACCGGAGGCGGACGCCCGTTCTCGTGGCAGACCGAGCTGGAATGATGCACATACAGGTACTTATGTGACACAGGCAGCAGGACATAGGTGACAATAGTCTCTATTGTCCCTGGAAAACAGAATACAAGATTATCCTCTGAGGTCGAGACCGGGGACTTCTGGAGCGTCCCCGAAAGGCTGGGGACTGGCACGCCCAGGGCCCCCGAGGACGCGGCAGCGCAGCCGGCACTGGGGCAGGAGGGTGTTCCGCATCGGACAACCCGCCAGCCGGACAAACGGACAACCGGACAGCCGGGGAGAAAAGCAGAGCAGGTGAAGAGCCGCTCAGACCAGCGTTGGGTCCAGGGGCGCCGATGCAGGTGCAGAGGGGGGAAAGTCGAATTACAGGCTCGCCACGGGCCTGCGGTGACCGCTCCTTCTCTGCCTGCAGGGCACACGCCGGTCTCACTGCCCGGCGGCCACCGGTGCGCAGGGACACCTCCCTCGGGGCAGGCAGGCCCGGGAAGGACGGGCTCAGGGACACCCCGGCTGGAGCCAAAGAGCCAGTAGAGAAGTGCCACATTGGCTCGCGTAAAACCAAACGGTCCTGAAAAGGGGGGAAAGGGAATTATTTCAGTTACGCAATTGATCTACAAAGATCTTTTTTTTCTTTTTTAATGCTAAGGTTTAAAACGAGGGCTGTTCAAAACTGACTCTTTAAAGGTTAACTACTAGTGCCTTACACATAATTCAATAGTTTTGCTAATGGAACCATTCAGTTAGGTTCCGTATATCAACCTCACAAAGTAAGTGTATCAGCCGTGACTATAAATCAGGGAAGTTTTTGTGTAAAGCAGATGCTTAAAAGGCCTTGGTCTCTCGGTCACCTGGGTGGCTCAGTCGGTTGAGTGTCTGACTTCCGCTCAGGTCATGATCTCACAGCTTGCGAGTTTGAGCCCCGCGTGGGGCTCTGTGCTGACAGCTCAGAGCCTGGAGCTGCTTCGGATTCTCTCTCTCTCTCTCTCTCTCTCTCTGCCCCTCCCCTGCTCACACTCTGTCACTTTCTCTCCCTCAAAAATAAGGAAACATTTAAAAATGAAGTGGTCTTGGGGCGCCTGGGTGGCTCAATCTGTTTTGCATCCAACTTTGGCGCAGGTCATTATCTTGTGGTTCATGAGTTCGAGCTCCGCATGGGGCCCTGTGCTGACAGCTCAGAACCTGCTTCAGATCCTCTATCTCCCTCTCTCTTTGCCCTTCCCAGCTTGGGCGTGTGCACTCGCTCTCTCTCGCGCGCTCTCTCTCTCTCTTTCTCAGAAATAAACATTTTTAAAAATTTATTAAAAAATTAAAGTGGTTTTTTATAAAAGACCTTGGTCCCCACACAAAAAATGTATGCTGTCTTTTTGCCTAAGTGCAAAAAAAAAAAAAAATGCCTCCACTAAACAGTGTCAAGTATGTTTGCTGTTTATGTAAAGAACTTTCCAATCAGAATAAAAAGGACTCAAGTCTCCTGCCAGGAACACACACACACACACCAAACTGTATGTCCTAGTGCTAATTCGCATTCCGTGTTGCTCACAGTCATAAGTCAGATCTGGCTGCAAGTCTAGAGTGTGGATATCCACATGTCTTCTGTGCAGAGTGTGGGAGCCCCGGTGATTGGGGCAAGAAGCAGGAAGGCCTGAAATCCTCCCCAGCCTTGGCTGTTCATGAGCTAAATTATCCTGGAGCTTTAAACACTTTATAAAATACCAGCTATGATGCAGATTTCCAGTGGTGTAACTTTCCCAACTGCTTTGGGTTGAATTGGGTTCCCCGCCCTCTCCCCAAAAAAGACACGGTGAAATCCTAACCCATAATACCTCAGAATGTAACTTATTTGGAAACGGGGTCTCTGCAGATGTAATTAGCGAAGGTGAGGTCATCGAATGGGTCCCCAATCCAGTATGACTGGTGACCTTCTATGGAGAGAGAGATACACCCAGGGAGGACCCCACGTGAAGATGGAGGCAGAGGTGGGCAGGATGTCTCTAAGAGCTAAGGAACACCAAACATTGCCAGCAGCCACCAGAAGCCAGGAGAGAGGCAAGGAACAGAATGCCACCTTGAGTTCACACTCCTGGTCTCCAGAGCTGTGGGAATATAAACGTCTGTTGTTTTAAGCCACCCGGTCGGCGGTCCTTGGTTACAGCAGGCCCAGGACACTAAAGCCAATGTCACTATATCCAGAGGAATATTCTCAAGAAATGCCCCAATTGAAAATAAATTCATACTTGAAGACCCAGTCAACAGAAATTTAGGCAATGTCCACAGAGCCTTCTAAAGCGACCCGTTCTCAATGGAGGGTAACTCCCCCCAACCCCTGGAGACACTGGGCAGTATCTAGTTTTGGTTGTCACATTGAGAAGTAGAAGCATCTAGTGGGCAGAAGTCGAGGAAGCTGTCAAACACCCTACAGTGTACAGAGCACACCCCCCCCCAACACACAACAACAACAGAGAACTATCCGACCCAAAATGCCAATGGTGCCACTGTTATGCAACATTGCTTCTAAACTCAGGCAGCTCAGAGAATTCTAGAATGATAGAGAAAGGAGAAGGTAGAGTCAGAAAGTCCTGGGCTCAAGTCTTGTCTCTTACTTCCTAATTTGACCACCTGGTTTAAGAGCCTTCGCCTCTCTGGTCTGTTTTCTCAAAATTGTAAAATGGTTATAATCATATCACAGGGTTCTTCTGAGGATTAAGTTAGAACACAGGAAGGTGTTTATTTTAATAATCAGGTAAAACACTAACCACCTAGCAGTTAACAACAACCAAGTTTAGAGTTCTGCCCCTTTGTCATGGGAAAGAAGGTGGGGGGGGGGGTGGAAAGGGAGAGGGTGGGCAGAGGCCAGGAGACAGGAGTGGGTGAAGTCAGGGGGCAGGGGGTGGCTGGTGAAGAGAGCTGAGTCTTACCCTCCCCATGGCCGCCCCCAGGGTTTGTTACAGACACTGGCGTGGTCCCCTACAGCCTCTCTACAGCTGAAATCAAGCTGAAACTGAGCCCCAAACACAGTCCTTAAATTAGTCAAGCAATGTGAACGGTGGCTGGAACATGTCGGCCTTCAGTCCCAGGATTCACCTACCCCCTTGTTAATGAGGCCCAATCCCAGGACCGACCACCTGTGGGGCTGGAACTCAAGGTCCCACCCCAGCAGCAGCCCCCTCCTTCAACAGCCAAATCCAGCCTCTGAACCCTGCCGCTGCCCCTACCTCGACCAAACGGGAAAGCTTCCCCACTCAACACCACAGGTCAGCATGTTGAATGCAAGAAGCCGGGAGCTAGGGAGGGCTCGTTCCACTTACACGACGTGGAAACACAGGAGACAAACGATTGTGCTGTACAGGTCAGGACACTGGCCCCCCTCGTGGGTGGGTGGGCTGGGGGAGGGGGTGACAGCAAAGGGGCTGAGGTGAGGGGCTTCCTGGAGGCCTGTCATGTTTCTTGACCTGGAGCTGGTTAACACGCGCAGACTCCAACCTCGGTGAAAAGGCACTTGAGATTTCTGCATCATCTAGAACGTACCTTATACTTAAGAGTTAAAAACAACCTGCCCAAATGTGCCTCCACTCGACCCTCCTGGGGAGAAGGAGGCCCGCTGTGGGCTAGGGTGTGACCAGTCCTGCAGCAGAGCAGCGGTGCGCTTAGCGGGCGTGCCTCTCACCCCCCCACCCCCCACCCCGGGCCACAGACTCGCAACCTCTTCTCCCTACTGGGATTTTGCAGAGTTTTGTTGGGAGCCAGGCAGGGGCACAGTCCTGGGCTTGGCACCTCGCAGGCGCCCACTAAGTGCGTCCCGACAGGCCAAACAGCATAGCTCTTAACGACAGCCTGGGAAAAGGCCAAGGCCGCCGCCCCATCATCCCATGGGCCTCACTGCGGGGCCTGCCCCCAGTTCTCCGCCCGGACTCAGTGCGGGGCGGGGCCTCACTGGGGCGGGGCGTCCTGTGGGCGGGGCCAGGTCGGGTGGGCGGGGCCTCGCTCGGAACGGAAACGCGAGAACGCAGGCCCTTCCTTCCGGCGCGTGCCGCGAACTACGACTCCCACAACGCCCCGCGGTCCCGCGGCCGGCCTCCGTCGTCGCGAGAGGAGGCCGCAGGGGGCGGGACGTGTACGCGGACAAACGGAAGTGCAGGTGACGGTTGAGACTTCACCGCCAAGCTGGGAACCGGGGAGATGGCCGAGACTGACCCCAAGACCATGCAGGACCTCACCTCGGTGGTAAGGGACGCCTGCCAGCCCCGAGCCCGCGGGAGCCCCGGACCGAGGCGCCCTCTCCGCGGCCGCGCGGGGCCGGGTTTCCAGAGGCTTCGCCTGCCGAGGCCCCCAGGCCCGGCCTGCCCTCCCTCGGTCGCGCTCTCCTGTCCCTGAGCCGCACCCCCGCCCCAGACAGCCCCAGGCCCCGCACCCCCTGCTCTCCCCGCCCCCCCTCACGCCCCGAGGCCTCCGCGCCGCCCAAGCGAGCGAAAGACCCTGTGAACTGTGACTCGCAGCGGCCGCGACGGGAAAGGGCCCCCTGGACGGGCCGGAAAACCGATACCCGGAGAAGGGAGAGGCGCCGGCGGGCCGGGGACCCCCCCCCCCCGCCCCGGGCTGACCCCGCGCAGGTGGCCCGGGGCAAGCGCGAGGTGCCGTGTCTCATTGTTTCTCAGGTGGAGACGCTCCTGCAACAGATGCAAGATAAATTTCAGACCATGTCCGACCAGATCATTGGCAGAAATATCCTTTGTACGTGTGGTCAGCTCGCCTCTGGGCCGGGCTGGCGGTGTCGACGAATGTGAGGTTTGCAGGCCAGCCTCAAGCGGTCGTTCACCACCTTTGTTTTTGTTTTTTCCTTTTTTTTTTTTTTTTTTTTTGGAACCGATTTTGGATGTAGTCTTAGGTACTGTGCCAAGGGCGGGGGATAGAGCTGAGCTGGACCCCTGGCCGCCAGGCACTTCCGGTCTCCCAGCGGTGTCTAGAGTGACCGTTGACCGTGAGCCGAGCGCACCTGAGGAAGTGGCAGTGTTCCCTTCCGTAGCCCATGCAGACCTCGGAAGCTTGGGAAGGTTGCGGGAACTTGCCCAGGTCCCAGAGCGGGTAAAGGGCCGGGCTGGGGTGTGGTCGGTGCCCCCAGACCCCTGCACTCCTCGCCCGCCCTCAGAGGAAGTTGGCAAAAGCAGTTCTGCTGAGACAGTTGTGTGGGGGGCTGTAGTGCCCGGGGACCCTGGAGGGAAAGGACGGGGAGTGAGGGGTGTGGGTCGTGTGTGGCCTTTGACTTCACCACTTGATGACATGAGCAGTCGCATTGACGACCTGGAGAAGAACATTGCAGACCTCATGACACAGGCCGGGGTGGAAGAGCTGGAAGGCGAAAACAAGATCCCTGCCACGCCGAAGAGCTGAAGGTGAGGGAAGTGACAGTCTGGGGGGGGGGGGGTGTCGCTGTGACTTCGATGCGGTCACACTTTGTCCCCATCACTTCCCGGCCCGGATCCTCATCCTCACAAGCATCTCTGGTACCGTCCCCTCCGCGGGCTCCGCGCTTGCACGTTTTTCATGCCAAAGTCTTTTTTTTTTTTTTTTTTTTAGTGTGGCTTAACACACATTTATTATCTTACAGTTTTGGGGATCAGAAGTCTGGCATGGGTCTCCCTGGGTAGATTCAGGTTGTTGGCAGTGCTGCGTTCCTTCTGGAAGCTCTAGAGGAAAAGCAGTTTCCTTTGCCAGCTTCTAGAAGCTGCCCCCATTCCTTGTCTGAAGAACCCCTTCCTCCACCTCCGAAGCCAGCCAGGCTTCGTCTCTCTGACCCTTCTTCTGGAGAGATCACCTTCTGATCACAACCCGTCAGCCATGCCCAGTTCTTTAGGAGGAACTTCTTTTCCCAGTGTTTATTCATTAGACCCGTATGCTTATTAGTTAAGATCATTGGTTAACGTTAGGTGGTCACTGAGTTTATATCATTGCAGCCAGAAACCAAGAAATCCCTGAGAATTCTTACCACTGGCAGACTTTTCTTTTGTTGTTGTTGTTGTTGTTGTTGATAACCCAGACCCCACATGGCCACCTTCATAAATGCCTTGAATTCCTGCACTAGATAAATGCCAGGACGGCAACGGATTGTGACTTAGACTCACTAGGTGAGGCCACGTTAAGCCTTCACCCTAGAGTTGATTTAAATTCCCACTACGTAGTTCCAGGTATCTGAGAAAAGACTAAAAATCGAAAATAGCCACGTAGCAAGATGCTCTTGGCCTCCATACTCCCCGCGTAGTGAGTTGCTTGTTTTAAGGCTTTCTGTGAGGATGGTGGTTACCTCGTCGCAGGTCAAAAGTAATTTTCAAACTCCCTTTTCCCTCCTCCCATTTTCAGCAATTTAATTCCCTATAAAAATAAAGTTTCCAGGGAATCTTCGGAAACTATAGTGCCAAGCAGAATATACAGCCAAAGGCACCAAATTCCTTTTGTGTGTGTGTTGCGGGCATGTCCTGGCTGGACCCATCGTAAGTGGCTGTGAAATACAGGTTGCTTTGAAGTCCAAGGAAACAGAGACTTGGGAGGTAAAAGACCTTGAAATTTGCTGTTCCTCTAACAGATGGGGTCGATCCGCTGTGTGAGGGAGTCAGCCGTTGTTCCGTGTGGGTTGGCCTCTCTTTGGTCCTGTATCGGGGTGACCTGGGAAGTGCCCCGCCAGTCGTAGAAGCTTCTCTGGGTCTCACAGGGCAGGGCGGGCAGAAGTCCCGCACAGTGAGTGAGAACATCCTCCCGAGAACTGCAGGATGGGACACTTCCTCGTGACCGGGGTAACAGGAGGAGAAGCCGGGAACGCATCCAGAAGTTTTTAAATAACGATTTCCAATCCGTGTGTTGGATCTTGGCTGGGGCAACCGTAGAGGGTTCCGAAAGGGGTTCTAGTTGCTAATTGTATGTGTCCTTCTTGTCCGTCTCAGAGCACGACATGTTGACGGTTTTTCCTCTTCCAACAGGTTGCTAATTCACCCTGAGATCTAGGACACTGTTTTTACAAGCGAAGAGAAGACCGAACGGCTTTCTGAAGCAACTACTACGCGTAGACAGGTTTTCTATTAGAAAGTGTGCGTTCTTATCACATACTATCTAGTTAGTTTATAGAGTGATTCTCCCCCCCAGTTTCTTGAACATGGTAACGTCACATCTTGGACCTTGGTCAGTCGTGCTGTTAAATATTAAACACTAAAACGTTGGCGGTTCCTGCATAAAATTGTCCCAATTTTTTAGTGTATATTTGTGAAGTCATTGTTTTCTATCATTCCTTTGGTAGTAAGTTGCTGTGTGATGGAAGTTGCTGTGTAAATGTTTAGTAGGCGTATGGTAGGTCCTTCAGTTACAGTCAGAGTTTGTGAAGGAAGGCATTTGGCAAGTTGACGGCTCTTCAGTTCTCAGCCGAGGGACTGTTGAGCCAACACCAGATAGCATGTTGGTGATACTTTTCATATGGCTCAAAACATTGAGAAACTGTTCCTTCAGAAATCTCTGGCGCTGCCCTGTTGCCAAAATTGAGAGTCGAACCACGGTTCGATGTCTCGAGGCTCCGAGGTCAGAGGCCAAGTAATGAGGAGTGACCACTACCACTGCAGTGTGTTGTTAGCATCCTTACATCTGGAAAACGACAGAACTGCCTAATGCAATGAGGCGTTCATTAGTTAGAGTCTTGCATGAGATCCGAGTCCTGAGTAGGCCCCTGTGCTGTTTGTCCACAGTAGTCAGCGTTGAAAATCTGGCAGGATTTTACGACCCAGCTCGCCCTCTTGTCTTGTCACCGGGAGAAGGAACAGAACGGGAGAGCAGTCTGTGCCACTCGCCTGGCCAGCAAATGATAAATGACCTGTAATAGGCTCAAGTTTTTAAGATACACTGTTTCTTTAAACGATTTCTTACCTAAATTCTTAAGAGTCGTGGTTTTATTATCGATCTTAGAAGACATGGATAATAACTCTTAAAAGGCAGTGCCCAGAGCACTAGGCCTAGAGGCCGGCACTGACTGTGCAGGAGATCCGTGTGACTGTCACAGCAAAGTGACCCTGTCTACAAAAAAAAAGATGGAAGAAGTTGAGGGATCGGATAGTGCTTCTTAGAAAGAAACCCTGAATGAACAGTGTGAGTCTTTTTAAAGTTTCCTGTATCACCAGTCGTGTTTGTATTGCAAATATATAATGTTATTAAGAAATACTTTGTCCTATTTATAGACGACGTAGGTAACCCAAAGGAGGAAGTTGCCTCTGAGCTGAGCGAATGAGGCACTGTCACTGCCCTGCCACAGAAACGCCTCTGATGGGCCAGAGGGCCGCGCTGGGCGAGGCCGGGCCGAGCGAGCCCCAGGGCTGCTGGCGTCTGGCCACCTCGAGAGCCCCGCGTGCGGGGTGCCGGCAGCCCTGGTCAATGCCAAGTGGAAGTGATACGGCCGATTGCTGTCGGGATTTAGGTAGGAGCTGCCTTCTTTCCGTACTTACCAGATGTCAGAGGCAAGCTCCCCTGACCAGAAATACTTGCCATGAATAAAGGTGCCTGAAATCCTGCTCTCGAAGCTTCCGTTGTGTCACAAGTGATTTGTGTGGGTTTCCACGTTCTCGGATTGAAGTGTGTGCACCGGTTTAGACCCCGGGCTGAAGCGTCCGGAAGGATTACATACACACACGGCCCAAGGCCCAAGGGGAAAGGGCGGTGAGGGTGGTGAGGGGGCGCCACCTCCCCGCTGCTGAGGGACATTTGTCCTTGGAAAGGCGCTGGGAAGGAAGGGTTTAGGGTCGCTTGGGTTTAGAAAACTCCCCTCCTGCCCAGTTCGCTTCACGAAAATTCACGGGGCAAATTAGCATATTAAAGGCTCTGAGGTCCCACAGCAGAGAATGGGATTTAACTTTCTCACCTGCCGTTTCCAAGTTATTTGACCAAGGATCTTTCTTTATACTTAGCACCTAATTAACATTTCACTGAACTAGTGTAAGATACACATAGGGAGAGAGCCTTTAAAGTAATCCAATAAGTAGCTTTGCATTCAATTTAGAACTGCCTGCATCGCCAAGTGCTCACCTGACCTGTTCTCCAAGCCCCCGGGCAAGGCTTTACTTAGCCTGGTACAAAATAGCAGCTGACTTTTCCCTAAAGTCAGCCTTCGCTTTTGTGCCCGAGGGTGAAGCCAGGATGCCCGTTCAGTTAGGCCACCGCGCGCCCACCTGTAACCAGGTGCCCCGGCAGGCTCTGCCTTCCGGCCACAAGCCGGGTCCACCCGCTGCCCCCTCCCAGGCCTACCAGCCCCTCCTCAAAGCGCAGCCACCGCCAGGCGAGCCCGTGCCCAGGGCGCGTGGCCTCGGGCGCGCACACGGAACAGCATCGCTGCTGATCTCCGGGCGGGCAGGGCTGTACGTCTCTCCCCTGCAGCTGGGTTTGGTTCCTTCGGAGACCACGAAGACCCTACTTAGTAGGACCGATGGGCGTGAGGGCCTTGCACCCAGCAAAACCGGCTTCCGTTGGTTTGGCTGAAGGCCTTCACCTCCCAAACCCAGAGGCCCCATCCGCTTGCTCACCGGCCCGCAGCTAGTCCTGTCCTCCAGGCCACAGGACTTCAAGGCACTCCACTCCCGTCTTACTATTTTGTTCTTCCAGTGTTTCATTTCCAGTAAAGTGCCGTCGTGTTTGACCTTACCAGAGTAGCCCTCCAATATTCGGGGTAATTAAACGTTAATTTCTCTTTGTGAGTGGTTGGGGTCCTAACTGCACTTACAACCCTGTTGCCATGAGAACACAGCGTCCTCTAAACAATCTGCTTAAAATGAACTTTTTTATGTTTTTTTTTAGTTTTAACATTTATTTGTTATTGAGAGACAGAGCACGAGTGGGGGAGGAGCAGAGAGAAGGGGAGACACAGAATCCAAAGCAGGTTCCAGGCTCTGAGCTGTCAGCACAGAGCCTGACGCGGGGCTCCAACTCACAAACCATGGGATCGTGACCTGAGCTGAAGTCCAATGCTTAACCGACTGAGCCCCCCAGGTGCCCCAAAATGAACTTTTTTAAACATCCTGTTTGTACATTGAAGGTTCCCTATAAGTATAATTATATTTCTTTGTTTTTCTTTTTTTTCTTTTTTTTTTTTTTTTTGTATTCTGCCGCTTATACATTTTAATTAGATTTAGATGGAGAAACTTGACACTGTTGTCAGCTCTAACCCTGAACAGTAACCGGTGACAGTAACAGTCCTAGTGGGCACCTGTTACAAGTGTTATTAGAAGCCACCACTGGGGGGGCGCCTTGGTGGCTCAGTCGGTTGAGCGTCCAACTTTGGCTCAGGTCATGATCTCACGGTTCGTGGGTTCGAGCCGGCATCGGGCTCTGTGCTGACAGCTAGCTCAGAGCCTGGAGCCTGCTTCAGATCCTGTGTCGGTTTCTCTCTCTGCCCCTCCCCTGTTCACACTCTGTCTCTCTCTGTCTCTCAAAAATAAATGAATGTAAAAAAAAAATATTTTTTTAATAAAGAAGCCACCACCGGGCTGCACTAGGCATTCTGTTTACGTTGTCTGAATCCTCATGACAGCGTTGAGTGAGGTCTGTAATCGGCCAGTCTCTGTTTAAACAGAAGGAAGCCATCATCAGGGGTCCGTGGGGTCACACGGCAGAAAGCGGTGACCCTGGAGTCTGCCCACGGCTGTCCCATGGCGGAGCCCACAGCTCACGGCCATGTTCCGTCTGTGATGTCCACACTCTGAGAATCGCCAACCCACTGCCTCAGCGGATCTTGAAATTTCCTTTTCAAAAGACCGATTGTTTTCAGGCAGACGTGACGTAAATCCAATAATAAACATGTGGATGTGACTTTGTATTCAGGATCCAAACTCTCCAGGGCTTGGGGAAAAGCTGTGCTCCTGGACCAGCACCTTTTTTGTTTCTTCCCGGGGAAGTTATTTGAGAAGCCAAGTCCAGGTGAGTGTTGGACGTGTTCGCCTTGACGGAACCACAGGGAATACTAACCTACTTCTCACCTCCGGGTCCTTTCTAGCCCCCATCACTTTTATCCCTGAAACCCGCCTCGGGGAAGCGAGAGCCCCTCCCACAATGACCTATATCCTTACCGCCTCGTCAGGTCACTTTGTTCAAAACACAAAACACAGCCAGATGAGCACTAACGTCCTGAAAACAGCCCCCACCTGGAATCTTAGTCTACCATTTACCCGAAGTGTCTGCTTTTAGCCGCAGAAAACCTTTCAATGACTGTAAGTGGGGGTGTGGGGACATGAGGCACCGCCCAGAAACAAAACCCAGAGGGGTCGTGGCTGAACGTCACACCCATCAGCCCCACAAATCGCTTTGGAAATAGGATGGGAGTTTGTTTCTACACGTCAGGCTGAGTCTTACAAAAATCACTTCTGCTGGTTTCCTACACTGACGCTTTCAGCAAGAGAGGTGCCTGGAAGTTCTTCAGACACCTGCCTAGGATTAGATTTATATCTGATAGATAGAGAACATCTGCTTCCTTGGGTCTCTGGCCACCGCTGGGGAGATGTAACGCTTTGTCGCCCTCTCCCTGAGCAAGGCCAAAGCATGTTTATGTAGCACATTCGTAAATGTCTCGTGGATGCTACCCTGCTTGCTGGTGGTAATCCGTGCTGTACGTCTATAGTTTCCTGTTTTGTGCGTTCCTATTTTCTTCCCATTTTGACCAATTATTCATATTGGACAGGGCAAAATGCCTGCCTTCCAAAGAGAAACCGTACTGCTGCCCAGGAATTAAGAATCGCCCGAGTTTAGGATCAAGCTCTTTGGAAGCACTTAGCTGCAAATAACAGGCACAGCCTTGTAAGCCAAAGGGGTTGGGATCGCTTCCCAAGGTGACAAGTCCGAGGGAAGGGCGGCTCCAGGAAGAGTGAGTTCCACCCCTCCACGATGTGCTCAAGGACCCAGTTATGTGCCACCTTGGTGCATCCCACAGAAAGAGAACACCTCTCTCCCTCCATGTCTTTTTTAAGGTTGAAGAAAAGGTTTCCCCAAAGGCGTTCCTGCCTCACGGCCCACCCCTCAGAGCCTGCGCCTGCAACAATCCTTGCCAAAGGATCCAGCTCCTCCATGTCAGGATCCCTCAGCGGCCCGGGACAGCAGGTCTGCTCTAAGCGCACATTAGAGAAGGTCTGTCTCTATGACATTGGGTGTCTAATGACATTGGGTGATGTCATTCACCGAGAAAATCAGTTGGGATTCTGCCAACATTCTGTGCGCCCAGCCAACACTCCCCACTCGGGAGTCAAGACCGGCACCCGTTACCTGGCGTTCAGTTCTATTCGTGTGTCACTGCTGCTTCAACGGCTGCATGGTGCCACCCCGTTAGGAGGGTTTCTGATTTCCTGATGGCTGATGTCTTGCTTCCAATTCACCTTCAGGCATACATCACGCGCCTGGTGTCTGGGCGCGATGCAGGGTGCTCTCGCAGCAGCGCCCCAGCTCTGCCTGGGAAACGGCCTCAGAACACTCGAAGGCTGTTGACATTATCAACGGTTTCCCAAAGGGAGTCTTTCTCCCTCTAATCAGTCCTCGAATAATCCCTCCCGAAACCAGTGCTGTCATTTCATTATCCCCTCCCTTTTATGGGTCCTTAGAAATTGTCATCAAGACCCAGCGCGTGTTTCCAGAAAGAAACTTTAAATATTAAATGCCTTAAAATCAAAGGCGTGTTATGCAGAAGAAAACCCAGTTAATTTTGATGGGCTGTGGATAATCATCAGAAGAGTCATTTCTGGAAATTTAAATATTACGGTTGTTTCTTTTTAGTGATACTCTCTCTCTCTCGGAAATGTAAGGAGACCACTTAACTGATTCTGCTCCAAAATCCTATCGAGGTCAAGGATGAGCCCAGATTCGTGGATCAGGAGCCTGGCATACAGATCGCAAAGCTGGAAGTGCTACAAAACAGTGTCCTAGAAAAGAAATCAGTCTCTGATTTGTACCAAACCTGTGTTCACTGGGCCCATATTAAGAATCTTCAAGACGCAGACTCTTTTGAAACCAGCTGTCAAAACCAAGCTGCCTTGCTAGCAGAATTCCAAAAAAAAAAAAAAAAAAAAAGGTTTATGATTGCCACAGGTCTGCACTGGGGTCTGTGAGCCCTCATCACTAGAGCCAGACCTTCTCAGAACCCTTTTCCGAAGAGGTTGATGACATGAAACGAACATTTTGGCGGCATCATCAGAAGTAAGATTCGTTTAGCGGATCAATCTCATTTTCTCACGGCAGACAAGGCTTCACGAGGATCTGTGACCCAACTTTGTCTTCCCCGCGAGGAAGAGCAGACCCCGGAGGACCCCTCAGCACAGCTGAGCCAGTGTCTCTGGAATCACTGACTGAGAAATTTTCCCTCACCATGAAACCTGCCAGGAATTTCTTGGGCTTATTCAAGCGTGTCTGTATTCCGGGACGATCCTAGAAAAAATTCACTAGTGATGCTTTAACAAGTTACTGTGTGGTAAGCTCAGAACTTACAGGGTCTCTTTTGTACTAAGTAATGTAATAAACTGGGCAAGAATTCTTTGAAACGAAATTGATGTGGTGGATTATCTGCTTTATGCCACATTTAACACTGTTGAAATGTTAAGCGTTTTCTTCCTTGGGAACTAACGACTGCTCCCTTCTGGATTTTATAACTTCTTGAGATGACTCTGCAGTCAGTCTTGGCTTTGAAAGGTTTACAACGGCATCCATTCGGGTCACTGAGGGCGCTAACTATATTCATTCTTCTGCATTCTACTGATACTCGCTTTCCATAGTTGGTTCTTAGAATGGGTGTTGGTTCTGCCTTGGACTTAAACAAAACATACAGTCAGAGACTACGTCTTCCTTGAAGACAGGTTCCTATTTACGGCAGCGCTTCTGAAAATAGGGACCCTCGGCCAGTAGCATCAGCCTCGCTAGGGAACTTGTTAGAGATGCAGGTTCCCAGGCGCTGCCCAGCGCCACTGAATCAGAGACCCTAGGGGTGGGATCAGGTGGCGAGAGATGTAACACACCCTCCAAGGGGTTCTGCTCTCACTCCAGTGTGAGAACCAGAGCATTAGGGTGTCAGCCTCACTCCTGTCGTCCAATAGCTTTGGGCATCAGACTAGTCAACACAAGAGCCCCTGGGGCGCTGATCAGCATGCATTCCTGGCCTCCTCTTTTGTAAACCCTGATCCAGTATAGACGGGGCATGGGCTGGGGGATCCCCGTTGTTGATCGATACCCCGGTTTGTTGTATTTATATGTTATTTTCGACACACACAGGAGGACCGCACGGCGGATAATCCCATGCTGAGTCACTCAAGCCTCCGCCGCGGGTCCTAAAGTAATTTACAAGGAATTGATTCTTAATTACCCAGAGCAGGCGGGCATCCGGCTGGAGCGTGACCTTTCCAGCCCAGTGAAATGAGGTGTGGGCCCTCCAGCCCAAGGAGCCGAGCGTGAAGAGCCCTTACACCATGAAGACCTGAATCACTTTAAATCAATTTGCTTCTTATTAAAATGTACTTCAGTAAAAAATCATTTCAACTCTTAAGCCACAAAAGGATATCCAATCATTTAAAGCTTCCTGAGTGTTCCAGCTGATGAAAAAGGTTTTAAAGAGCACAGTAAATATTTTACTAGCAGGAGAAGTTATTCGATAAGGAGATTATTTATTAAAAAAGAATAACTTATTAGCCGTTTATCTTTATTTTTGTGCGCGTGCACACTCAACCTGGGCACGGCTTCTATTTCCCGAAGCAGGTTAGCCTGTGGGTTGGTAATTCTATAACATGTAGATGTATTGAAATAGCATTTAACTTGAGAAAGTAACAAGATTTTACTCATAACAAGCGAGAGATCTGTGACATTACATTTTAAAAGAAATTTTGGGGGCGCCTGGGTGGCTCAGGCGTCCGACTTCAGCTCAGGTCATGATCTCACGGTTCATGGGTCCGAGCCCCACGTCGGGCTCTGTGCTGACAGCTCAGAGCCTGGAACCTGCTTTGGATTCCGTGTCTCCCTCTCTCTCTGCCCCTCCCCTGCTTGTGCTCTGTCCCTATCTCTCAAGAATAAACAAACATTTTTAAAAAATTTTTTTAAATAAAAAAATTTGGAGAGTTTTAAGGATAGTGTCAGGCACTTAAAAAGAAATCACATTTGCCGTTTTGAAAAAAAGGTCAAGTTTCTCATTCATCTTTTGAGGTATCTTTCCTAAAGAAAGTCACCAACACAGGACTGACTTCTTTTTCTTATTGGTAGAAAGGAAAGCATTTTAACGCTTGAGCCCAAAATGAAGGCACCGCATTCAGTATTTACAGTCAAATATTTTATTTCGATAATAAAAGGAATTAGAATCCCTTCAGTTGCAAGCAGTGACTCTCAAACGGCTTAAACAGTAGGGATATTTAATGACCCCATAGGATGAGAAGTCCAGAGGCTCCGGGGAGACTTCACGATTCAGTTCCGCTCAGTCCTGACTCCAGGCTGGCTGCTTGGTGCCTCTGCTGGCTCTCTGATACCCGGACACAAAGGACACAAACCCCCAAGCGTCACATCTGGGGGATAACCCAACACCACCACCCCCACGCTTTTTGTCTCTGTCCACCCCTGCTTAAGTTGTGTGGGTTAAGTTGTGTGCCCCCAACAGATACATCCAAGTCCTGACCCCCCGGTAGCCATGAAATTGACCTTCTGTGGAAAGTCTCTACCGATGTGATCAGGTTAGGCTGAGGGCTTGCTGGGTTTCCACGGCCCAAATCCAGTGACTGGGGTCCTTTTAAGAAGAGACACAGAGACCGACACGGGGCGAGCACCGTGTGACAACAGAGGCTGAGCTTGGAGCGGTAGGTCCGCGTGGCCAGGAACATCAAGGGCGGCCAGCAGCCTCCAGACGCTGGGAGAGAGGCAAGGACCGGAATCTCCCTCACAGCCTCCGCCAACCCCACCGACACCTGACCCCCCACACCCGGCCCGTGGGGCTAGTGTCCGAAGCTCCCAGGCTGTGCTCACAGGTTACATCAGTCTTCGGAACTAACACAGTCTCCAACATAGAGAAGAGCTAACTGGGCACTTTTGCAGATTTCCTGGCAGCCGGACGTGGCCGGTTGATGCCGTTCCCCTCCAGGGGAAGTCACTGAAAACCTGCCAAGTGTCTCCGGGAAGGATCCCGCTCTCCCGGTCAAAGGGAAAGAAGGGGCGGGCACTCACTCTTTCCCCCACTTTCCCGTGCTTGAACTTGGACAGGGCTCAGAGCTCGGAACCCCTCTAGGGCCTGAGAAGGCCAGTGTGGGAGGTGAGACAGAAGAGTGGGGAGACAGGTCACAGGCCAGGGGGCCTGGGGTGTCAGTGACTGGCTAAGGAGCA
Source organism: Cryptoprocta ferox (assembly GCA_028646485.1). Lineage (NCBI taxonomy): Eukaryota > Metazoa > Chordata > Mammalia > Carnivora > Eupleridae > Cryptoprocta > Cryptoprocta ferox. Next base: position 52,127,675 of record CM053563.1, read on the forward strand.
GGAGACAGCCTCCTCTGGTCAGGGCCAGTGACGAGTTTCAAGAAGGGATGGGGCAGTGGCGGCACCCGCCCCAAACCGACGGCACCAGGCTGGCCCCACCTTGGTGAAGTCACTGGGTCCCCAGGTGTGCTCCAAAATGGCCACCCAGTCATTGTCAATGAGAAATAGAACAATGAAGGAGCTCCCTCTGCTAGCCAGTCTGTCCAGGCAACTGAAACTCTAGCCAGAAGGCAGTTTGGAGAGCGGCCCGCAGACCCCACGGGATGTATCACCTCAGACCCTAGACCCTCCCCTTGGGTCCCGCACGCCCTCTTCCCGGGAAGGCCCAGAAGCACAGTGCTGGCGTTTACTCCCTCAGCCCTGTGCGCAGCCCCCGGGGCTGGCCCACCTCCCCTTGGGTACTTTCTGGTCTTGATCAATAATATTAATACTATCAGTCAGGCTCGAGGCCAGGCTGGGGTCCTGCCCCGCTAGGATTCCTGCAAAAGGGAGGAATTAGAGGACTGGTTGTTTGGGTTCAAGAAACAGAAGCTCACGAAGAAAGGATCCCCCCGTGTGTTGCGCCCCAAGGCCCGGGGAGAGCAGCCAGGGGTGTGTGGGGCGTCCCAGCAGCAGCAGCAGCAGCAGCAGCGACCGCAGACCTGTCCCGGCTTCCCCCAAGACTCTGCATTCCCGTGTGGGGGCAGCCGTGGCAAAGTACCTCAAACCTGGGGTGGGGGGGCTAAAACAACAGAAACGTGCGCCTCGCGGTTCTGGAGGCTGAGAACTCCAAATCAAGGTGTCTGCAGCGCCCTGCTCCCTCGGCCCAAGGCTCCAGGGGAGAATCCTTGCTCACCTCTAACTGCGTCAGGGGGGCTGTGGCAGTGCTGGGGTCCCCGGGCTGGTGGCCGCTTCTCTCCAGTCTCTGACCCGTCCTCTCGTGGCTTCTCCTTCCCGCGTGTCTGTGCCTCCTTACGTGATCTCCCTGTGTGTCTGTGTCCACATTAACAGCCTCTTCTTGGAAGGACCCCAGCCACCGGACCAGGGCCCACATCGATCCCTTCCAATCTCATCTCAGCAGTTATATCTGCCAAGACCCTACTTCCCAACAAGGTCACGTTCACTGGTCCTGGGGCTTCAGACCTCAATATATCTTTAAATGTTTATTTTCTTATTTTTGTTTATTTATTTATTTTTGAGAGACAGGGAGCGTGAATGGGGGAGGGACCCAGAGAGAGGGAGAGATAGAATCCCAAGCAGGCTTTGCACTGACCCGACGCGGGGCTCGAACTCACGAATGGTGAGATCATGACCTGAGCCAAAGTCGGATGCTCAACCGACTGAGCCACCCAGGCGCCCCCAGACCTCCACGTATCTTCAATCTAGGTTTCCCCACCGCCCATCCCGGGGACCACCGGGCTGGAAGTGTAAAGACAAAAGGCTCTCATTGGCCCAGCGTGGCTGCCCGGGCTCAGTCCGGCCGGTGGGCAGTTCTCGGGGGAAGTGTGATGTTGGGGGCTGGGAGCCACCCGGGGCGCCACCCATACACCTGACGTTCGTCGGAGTCCCGGCGAACTTGCACAACGTAGCAAGTGCTCAGAGAGCAACACTGCTCGCCTACATTTCCTTGGCGCCCCACATCTCAACCCCACCGTTACCGGGGCCCGAGCTGTCCTTGCTTTTGGAGCAGATCTTCTGCACAGTCCTCTCCCCCCTCTCCCGACGCACCCTCAGTCTCACCTTGACCTGTGCTCGGGGTCTGCCGCTGGTCTCAGAAACTGAACACCCCTTTCTCCTCCCGGCCCTCGGGTAACACATTCAAACCCCCTCGGAGTGACGGGCCTAGCACTTTACAGCTGGGTTTTTAACAAAGAAATTGTAACCAGTATATCAAGGGTTGATTGGGTTTGGAGAAATTAAGAATTTTTTTTCATAAGCAAGTAAATTGGTAATTCAGTTAGGTCTAAAATTCATTTAAGGCTTCTGACAACTTGTTTGCAGGAAGCAATTGCTCTGGTGCTGGTGACTTTAATATCAGAGAGAAGCCTAAGAGGGATGGGGCCGTGCAAAAGAAATAGGGAGGCAATAAATTCGAACTGAGGGTTCATCCTCCCCAACATTTTATTATGAAAATCTTTTTTTTAATTTTTTTAATGTTTATTTTTGAGAGAGAAAGAAAGACAGAGCACGAGCAGGGGAGGGGCAGAGAGAGAGAGGGAGACACAGAATCCGAAGCAGGATCCAGGCTCTGAGCTGTCAGCACAGAGCCCGATGCAGGGCTCGAACTCACGATCTATGAGTTCACGACCTGAGCCGAAGTCAGATGCTTCACCAACTGAGCCCCCCAGGCGCCCCTAATTATGAAAATCTTAAACCACAAAGCTGAAAGAACTTCTCCAGGGAGCCCCTGCCCGACCACCACCTAGATTCTACCATTAACACATGCCTTCACTTGGTGGATCATATGTCCTGCATCCATCTCTCTCTCTCCCTCCCTCTCTCTCTCTCTCTCTCTCTCTCTCTCTCTCACTCTGAGAATTTTTTTAATTAGATGAATACCAACTTGCCCTGGGGACTCTTTGCAGGGAAAATGCACACCAGACCCACTTTCCAGAGAGCCACTCACTTTCCGAGTTCATCAGCCCACGACCGACTGAAGCCCTTCATATCTGACCGCCCCCCCTCCCTTGTGCTGTTGTGATTTGTAAGAAATATATATCAGGTCTTCATTCCTTTTCAGGCACAGGGCTCCTAAAACTCTTGGGATTTCCTCTCTTTTTTTGTTAACGTTTATTTATTATTGAGAGACAGAGAGCATGAGCATGGGAGGGGCAGAGAGAGGGGGAGACACAGAATCTGAAGCAGACTCTGCGCTGACCCGATGCGGGGCTCAAACTCACAAACTGAGAGATCGTGACCTGAGCCCAAGTCGGGCGCTCAACCTACTGAGCCACCCACCCTCAGTATTTCCTAATTGCTCGATGCTAGCAAGGTGTCTTATTATCCTTAACAAACCCCTTTCAACCACACCTGAGTTTATGTTAATGAGGGGATTTCTAGAAAGCACCTAAGTGTGCGAGCTGGTTGCCAGAGGAAGCCACGGAGAGGTTAGAGGTGGCAATTTTCAGTCCCACCTGTAGCCTTCCCGGGAGAGAAGGGCTAAGGGTTGAATCCCCCACCGGTGTCCAATGATTTAGTCAATCGTCCCTAGGTCATGAAGCCTCTGTAAAAACCCAGAGAAGGTCCGGCTTCCGAGAGGTTCCAGAAGAGTGGCAGAGTGGGCAGTCCGCGCCTTTCCCCAGAGCTTGCTCGCTGCGTCTTTTCCACTTGGCCGTTAACAGGTAAGGAAAATGTTTCTCTGAGTTCTGTGAGCTGCTCTAGCAAATTCAGCGAACAAGGAGGGGGTCTCCGGAAGTTCTGGTTGGTAGCGGGTAAGGACAGAGGCACAGGTAACAACCTGCAGGGGCGGGTTTGCGGGACTGGTGGTGGGGGGTGGGGGGGGTCTGCAAACTGTCTCCAGGTAGCTGAGTTGAACTGTGGGACACCCAGCTGGTGTCCGAGAATTGCTGGGCGTGAAAAACGCCCCTGGAGTGGGGATTTTACCACCTCCCCCCGACAAATTTCCCCGTTTGGGGCTCCCAGAATGTGTCCTCAACCCCCCCCCCCCATGATAACCTCCTATTCAACCGTTAGGACCCAACTCGTCTATCCCTTTAAGACAAAACTAGCCTCGGTCCTTGCAAAGAGAGGGAGCCTGATTCTCTTGTGATCCCCGAAGTATTTCTAATGTGGCTTTATTTTAACACCACACTGTCCTCAAACTCTTTGCCCTGCATCTGGTTCCCCTGGTCTGAGAGACGCTGGGGGCCTCGCCTGATTCATCTTCTAGTCCCCTTTGGTGCCAGGCACAGGTCCTGGTGCGAGGCAGGTATGTAGATGGTAGGAATATGGCCCGCAAGGCTGCTGGCCAGAACTCTCTAGAACAAACGAATCAGATCATGGCAGGATTTACGTCCAGGCTGCCTTGTCCTTGTCACACCCATTGGCGTCCTCATCGCAGACCAGCCTGAGAGGCCAGATATGAACGCACATCCGGTGGCCCTCATTCCCCCTGTGTGAGGAATGACTACCACGACCAGGAACAGGGAACAATGTAACACATCAGCAGGTGTTTTCTGAAGGGTGGATAAAAATAGCTGCTACTCAAAAAAAAAATGTTCTTGGGCTAAGTAAGGTGGGGAAACATTCCACTTAGCAAGGTGCACGAATTTCTCAGAACTTTTTTTTAATGTTTTTATTTATTTTTGAGAGAGAAACAGTATGAGCGGGGGAGGAACAGAGAGAGGGAGACACAGAACCCGAAGCAGGCTCCAGGCTCTGAGCTATCAGTACAGAGCCCGATGCGGGGCTCGAACTCGGACATGAAGGGAGCATGATCTGAGCCCAAGTCAAACTCTTAACTGACTGAGCCACCCAGACACTCCGGTACTTCTCAGAACTTCCAACCTGCTGATATCTAATGTGAATTTCCAAGCAGTGGCCGTCTAGAAGGTGTTTCCAGAACAGAGTCTTTTGGGGAGGAGGAGAGGCCAGCACTGCCCGGACGCACCTTGAAATCCCCTGCTCCAAATTCCGTTTACCTGCCACAGGGCTTTGCCCTCTTGACCGCCTTCATGTCCTGCATCCCAGGCTTCAAGTTGAATTTCTTATACTAAATATTGGGCTAAACATGGAGTTGATGGATTTGCACTGGGTTTTGCAATCTTTCAGTCTGGACGAAGCCCGTCCTTTGGCAGAACTCAGGGTATGTGACATGATACGGATCAGCCAGAGGAGAGGATCTAGGAGAGGAAGGTTCTAGGCACCCATTGAGATGTGTCAATATTTCAAAAGAAACCTGTCCCCGAAAGAACCTGTGTTATCACCATCCAAAGCCTTAGAGAGGCCAGCATGGCTGTCAGAGTCCCCGTGGCATTGTCCGCCTGTCCCTCCCAACAACACCAACTCCCAAAATCAATCCCCAAATTGTGCCTGTGTATTCTTTCTGCCAGTGTCACCCCATGATCAGTACAGTAAGATGTTATTGCCAACTACGTACTGTTTTTTAAAGTGTGCAGTAGGTTTAAATTTTCTTGAGACTGTGTAAGTAAAAAAAAAAAAAATGATTATGGGGCATCTGGGTGGCTCAGTTGGTTAAGCATTGGACTGTTAGTTTTGGCTCAGGGCATGATCTCCCAGTTCATGAGTTCGAGCCCCACGTCGGGTTCTGTACTGGCAGCCTGCTTGAGATTCTCCCTCTCTCTCTGCCCCCCTCCTGCTCACACACTCGCATTCTCTTTCTCTCTCTCAAAATATATAAATTTAAATTTGTTTTTTCAAAAAGGAGTAAAAATTTTTAAAAAAGGAACGATTGTGTACAAAAATGCTCCCATACCCTGGCAGTTTACCAATCTAAAAATGACTCGCTGCGCTGGCCTTTTCTGGGCTGACCTACAAGGATAATCATCTTTGGAATTCTGTGCCCAGCGCAGTGCCTGACACAAAGTAGGTGCTCGGCAAACATCTGATGCTCGGTCATATGTGTATCTTGGAAAGCTGTGCTAGGAGACGGACGCTGGTTAGTCCGTCTCAAAGGTCTACCGTTGTTCTGATGAGAGAGAAAGGTCCTCAGGATGCTGGCTTCCCGAGACTTGGAAACCCTATCCCCCTTGACTGCATATATCTCCTCTCACTCCCGGCTGGATGTTCGCCTCTGCACCAATCTCTGTAGGGAGAGCCAGGAACTAAGGGAAACATGTCCAGGACATTTACATCCCTGCTGTCAGCATGCTTTTACCTGCAAGTGACCAATAAGGTACTTCAACCCACTGGTGCAAGAAAGCTCACCTGCTGACTCCTGTAAGCAAGAGTTTTGGGATGGCTTCAGGCATGGCTGAATCCAGGCGCTCAACCATCCTCCTCGGGAGTCCACAGCCACCAGTCAGCTCTGCCACCCTCTGTGTGGGGCCCTTGCCATCGTGGTAAAATGACAAGCAGCAGTTCCGACTGCATCGCAATCCCCTCAAGAAAGAGCTGCCCTGGGTCAGGGTTCCCGCGGACATCCCAAGGTGGCTGGCATCTCATTCGTCCGGCTTGGGGCAAATGCCCATCCTTGAGCCAATCGCAGGAGCTGAGAGGACAGTGGTCCAATTGGCCAGGCCTCGGTCAGCGCCTTCTGCTAAACTCAGAATTGGTGCTAACCCACTCGTCAAAACCCTGGAATTACGAATGGGGGAGACAAGTTGCCAAGACACAGGTGGGTGCTATTCCTAGGCAAAGAGTGAGCCACGTATTCAATTTGGGGAGATCCACCTAATTTCCAAGTCTTTCCCACTCTCTCCCGCTCCTCCCCACTGAACGAGCCCCTCTCCAGCCAACCCCAGGTAGCTGGTAAACTACCCCCGCCCCGCCGCCGCCCCGCATGGCCTGATAAACTCTGAGCTGCTCTTCTGGCCCACCAGGAACCCAACGAAGAGTCTCCCCTTGCTCAAGACTCATTTTAGCCTGAGCCCTCTAGCCGACGCGTGGCTCTAAAAAGTTAGAGGACGTTTATTAGACACCCACTGCGTGCGAGGCCCTCCACCAGTGGGGCTGCAGCCTGGCTACTCATTAGAACCACTGGGAAAACCTTTACACGACAGTGCTGCCCCCCACCTCCGCCAAGAGATGCAGATTTTATTGTTCTGGGAATATTGCCAAGAGCCTCAGTATTTTTCCCCAACCTTCCCTCCTCCAGTTCTTTGCTGTCCATCAATAGATGAATGGATAAAGATGATACACACACGCACACGCACACGCACACGCACACAGTGAAAAGAAAAGAATGGAATCTTGCCCTCTGTGAAAACATAGCTGGGTCTAGAAGCTATTATGTTACGTGAAGTAAGTCTGACAGAGAAAGACAAAAACTGGATGATTTCACTTAGAGGTGGAATCTCAAAAAAACAAACCAAATAAAACAGAAACAAACTGATAGATACAGAGAACAATCCAGTGGTTGCCAGACAGAAGGGCAGGGAGCAAAGGGGATCAAAAGGTATAAACTTCCAGTTATAAAATAAAAAGTCATGGGGATACGCTATACAGCACAAGGAACACATTAATAACGTGCAGCGAGTTTGTGTGGTTACAGACAGTAGCTAGATTTATCACAGTGATCACTTTGTAACGTATAACTGTTGAATCGCTACGTTGTACAAACAGCGAAACCGTATCTATAATATTGTATGTCAACTATAGTTTCATTGAAACAAAGAATCCCTGCCTTAGGGAATAAGACAGTTTCACCCCACAGGTAATGGAAATGCGGTTGGGGGCCAAACCGGGAAATGCCAGACGTGCCTTCCAGAAACAGCCCCGGGGGAGGCGCTAAGGCTCTGGGTTCGGAGTGAGCAGCTCTGGTTTGAAGCCCTGAGTCCAGCAGCAAGAGCGGCCGCACCATTTGTGGGGTCCAGTGCAAAATGAAATGCGAGGTCCTTTGTTCAAAAGCTACTGAGAGTTTCAAGATGGTGACAACAGAGCATGGAATGAAAAAGGGGGGGGGGTTCCCAGCACGGAGACCTGCGCGAGGGTCGGACGCCAGGAAGCCGACCCGGTTTCACCGCTCGCAACCTTGGGAAAGTCCTTTGACCCCCTAAGCTCCTGCCCTCCTGTCCTGTCCTAAGCTCCAAGATAGCAACGTCTCCCACTGGGGTGGGGGTGGGGTGTAGAGACGCCGGTGAGGACATGGATGTGCGGTGCTTAGGGCGGGGCTTAGGTGCCACTTAGCGGTTAGGCGAGGAAGAGAGATTGAGCGTCTGGTGTGAGCGGAGGCCCTGTCTCCACCCGCAAACTGAAAATTGAAGGCTATCCACGATGCGTGGCGTCCTGCCCCTGTCTCAGAGCGGCCCCAGACCTCTGGCCGTGGCCAGCAGAGGACCGCTTTGTGTAACCAAAGCCCCAGGACAGGGGGAGTCCCCGAAATCAAGGGACCCGCTTGGCAGAGAGCCTGAACAATTTATTCGCAGTTCTCGAAACTAAAGCAAAGACCCAAGTAGTAATAGGAACCACTGACCTTCAGGGTGAGACTAGGTTAATAAACGGGTCAAAGCAAAGGACGCATGACCTGCATGCAACAGACGCAGCACGGAGCAGTTGCTCTCCTGGGACCTAGAACCCAAATCCCCCACCCTTCTATCCCCAGGTGGAGAAACTTTAGAGCCCTGCTGGCTTTCCCAAGACTGGAAGAATAGACACGTTCCTGCCCGCTTTTTCATTTGATATTTACAAGGGCCCGGAGAGCTGGGCGTTTTTACAGATTTTGTTTCTAACAAGATGAATAAACAACACTCCCAGAGCTGTTTCTAGGACCAGCTGGCTCCCTCCACCCCAGGGCCTTTGCATGGGCTGTTTGTTCTGTTGGAAGTGCTATTCTTCCACTCCACTCCATACTCGGCTGACACCTACACATGCTTACGTCTCAGCTCCACATCACACCCTCGGGAAGACGTTTTCAAATCTTGCAGACCTTGCCAGTATCCTTGTTTATTGCTTTCATATCTTTCAGAGCTTCTATTGTGGTATATACATATATCCGTGTGGTTATCTGACTAATGCCTTTCTCGCTTACTAGCCTGTAAGCACCAAGAAGCCGGGAACTCACCACTTTGCTCCCGGTTGACTCTCCAATATCCTGGACAAATATCCTGGCACAAGCCCACGAATACGTATTTATTGAATGAATGAATATGCTTTCCCAACAACAACAGCTTCTAGAAAGAGGCAGAGCTGGCATTCAGCCCAGATCATCTGACCCCAAGTCACCCCACTTTCCACTTCATCTTGTTGCCAAATGCGAGCCCATGTCCATTACAAATAGGATAAAGAAAATCGTTTTCTTCTTTTTCAATAAAACTTTCCACGGCGTCATCGTGTTATGTTTTCCCGAACCCATGCAAAAAGCACGAGCCTGCCCCTCAGAGACAAACCCCAGTTTCTACTTCTTCTCTGCCTCAAAAACATTAATAAATAAAAAATGTTATAATATATAGATGAACCAGACAAAGAAATTGTTGAAAGTCGGGGTGGGGAGAAGAGGCTATTGGATTCTAGAGTCCCAAAGGCACAAAGGATTTTCCAGGTCATCTGGTCCCCCCTCGCCATGCTAAAGGTGGGGAAAGGAGGCACAGAAAGGCTAAGTGACCTGCCCCAAAGCACACAGCCAGTTAAGTCCAAGGTCAATCTCCTGTGTTCCCAGGCGTCCGCTCTCTCCAGCTTCCTGTGGCTGCAGCCAGACCTTGTAGCAGACGACTTTTTGCCGCTCCAGGAGCCGCTCCGTTCAGCCCTACGCAGCTACGCCGCCTCCCGCCTGCCCCGGGAAGGACTACTGAGTGAATAGTCTCATTTGAGGACTCTTCCAGAAGCAACCCCTGACTAAGGACTCCGCTCTAAGTGTGTGAGAGGTGCCAGAAACACGGGGGACCGGAGAGTTGGACCGCGAGGGAACGGGGCTGGCACAGGGCGCCTTATCAAACCAGCTACCGCTGTGGGCCTACTGAGGGCAGGCCAAGTTCATGGACACCACGAACAGCTGTACACGGTGTGGCTGGCGGGATTAGTGCCAGCGCTTCACTCCCACGCGGTCTGGTCGGGGTCACCTCCACCTCCAGTTTGGGACGCACGGTGGATGCGTCCCTCCCACGTTCTCCTCGCGGGCTAGGACACGTGACTGGCTTTGGCCAATGGGAAGGGGCGAACGTAGTGCGTGGAAACTTCTGAAACCGCTCTGCTGATTCTGCGCAAGAGGAACGGGGACTGGGGGCCAAGCTGCCTGCGTCCCCTCCCCGGGAGCCTCGGAGCCGAGCTGCTGGCCAGCGTTGTGGATGCTGCAGGCAGGTGTGCGCGTGCGGGCAGGTGTGCGTGGGAGCAGGTGGGCACTGGGAACAGGTGTGCACATGCGGGCTGGTGTAGTGGGAGCAGGTGGGCGCTGGCAACAGGTGTGCGCGTGCGGGCAGGTGTGCGCATGGGGGGCAGGTGGGCACGGGAGCAGGTGTGCGCGTGGGGGCAGGTGGGCACGGGAGCAGGTATGGGCGTGCAGGCAGGTGGGCGCTGGGAGCAGGTGGGCGTGTGGGGGAAGGCGGGCACGGGAGCAGGTATGGGCGTGCGGGCAGGTGGGCGCTGGGAGCAGGTGGGTGCTCGGAGCAGGTGTGAGCATGTGGGCAGGTGGGCACGGGAGCAGGGATGGGCCTGCGGGCAGGTGTGCGCCTGTGGGCAGGTGGGCGCTGGGAGCAGGTGGGCTCTGGGCGCAGGTGTGCGCGTGGGGGCAGGTGGGCACGGGAGCAGGTAACGGGCGTGCGGACAGGTGTGCGCATGCGGGCACATGTGCGCTGGGAGCAGGTGTGCGCATCTATTTCGTTTCCGGCAGGTAGTCAGGAACTTAGAATCATCGCGTGAGAGCCTAACGTAATCACTGCCGAGAAGTCATCTCGGGTGCTCGTTTCCCACGTGACTCTGGCAAAGTCCTCTCGTGACCTATGTGGGTCACGTGAGACAGTCCCCTCCCTCCCCTGGAACAGTCCTGCTTTCACAGATGGCCACGCGGCCAAGGCAGGCCAAGCAGATGCTTTGTCAGGCGTTGATTCCCGGCTGGGAAGATGGGCTCTACTTCTCCTTCTGGAAATGACGAGCTGTAGGGAGGTCGAAGGCTTTGGGGGGCCCGGGGGCGTGGGGGGGAGTTGCGGATCTCAGCGGCCACATTGGTTCTTTGTGGGAAGTCTTGGGTCCGGAACACCCAGCCTTATTTATTCAGAACTCGTCCAGGGTCCAGGGCACAGGACACACAAACCTGTGGGAACACATAAGCCTATTGGAAACCTGGAAGAAAATGGTCTTGACTCCAAAATACAGAAGGGAAATTGCAAAGACCAGCCTGTGTTTATATAAATATCTACAAAATCTATCATTATGCCGCGTTTATTAATGGTTACAGTGAGCATTCACAGGATGTCACTGCATTTGCAAGTAAGTGGCCGGCTTTGTTTTCTCACGTCACAAGGGTCCCCAAGGATTCAGGTTAACCCCTGAGCCCACCTGGCCACCGTTAGCCGAGCGACTAACAGTGAAATAAGTCAGGAAGGCTTCTGCCCGTGAGGAGTAGAGACCCGCTTGATGCTCTGGCACATGTCGTGTGTTCTTCTCACATAACAAGCATTCCTGGGCAGGGGAGACAGGGTCAGGTCCCACATATCTATCCCTCAACCAAATACCGGCGAAGACAATGAGATTGGTTTTATTCATTTAACCAGACGCTCTGTGCCCGCCAGCATTGTAAACATTATAATATTAACTCAATCCTCTTAACAGCCCTATAAGCTGGATTTAATTACCATCCACGTTTTACAGAAGAGGAAACTGGCCCAGAGAGGTTGGGGTACTTGGTCAAGGTTGCACAGCTCTGTAAGTGGAAAAGCTGGGATTTTAGCCCAAGTTACCTGCCTCCAGAATTTACCTCCACACCCTACTGCCCTTCGATACCCTTGGATAATGCAGAAGCCAGAGGTAGGAACAGCTTCTCTGGGGGCTGAAGCGGGGGTGACTGCTGTGAGGACAGGGTAGATGCTGGAATGAAATCCAGATGCCATAAGGAAAGAGAGCAGGGTTGGATCCGAGTAGGTCCCAACAAGAGCCCCTCTTCGCTCCCTCCTCCCGGCTGCCCTCCTCCCTCCTGCCCCCTCTTCTTCCTCCCCTGGGCACGTGCTGGCATGAAGCGGGCGACTGAAAAGCTAATACTTCCTCTTTCCCACCTCGGTGACCCTCGGCACCCCTTCTGCCCTTTCCCTTCGCTCTCCGCTTCTCACTCCTTGATTTGCGTCAGCAGGTGACTTTTGCAATGTCAGCCATAAATGGATTATGAGAAGAAAATCTCTTGTTTAAACAGAAATTCTAATTTTCAGAAAAGGCGGTGAATACACAGTCCAGAATGCATTAGAGATCAGCAGATCTTGTTTGCGTAAAAGCGTGCTTCAGTTTCTTTATAGAAGCCGAAAATAGCAGCCCTCAGTCCTTACCAGAAGCTTCTCCGTGTCAAAGGGTCGGTCTCGCCTTTTCAGTTTGCGTTGCTCAGAAGATGCTGAGCGTGCCTGCCCAGGCGGGAAGCCGCACCTCATGGCCCCGGTGGGTCACAGGCTTGCCCCCTTCCCCTGGGCACCGAGAAGCGCCTCCCCTGCTTGCTACTGCAGGCGTCCAATCCCTTCAAACAGATGCATTTTCAAGGTTGAGGATGCATTACAAATTGCAAAACGCGCATGGCCTGGGTCCAGGAGAGCTGAGCCCAGGCCTGGGAAAGCCCCGCGTGGTTGTCTAGGTTTCCATGCTGTCGAAGGCGGTACGTTCTTTCCAACACCCCTCACGAGAGGCTCCAGCAACTCCTTAAACCGCAGGCCAGGGAGCATCTTCAGTGAGATGCTTCAGGGTCGATGTCACAGAGACCCACCACGGCCACATAAGCGAGAGAGGGGAGTTTATCATAAAGGGGCAGGCAGCATCCCAGTGACAGAGCTGCATGACATGTCATCCCAAGACCTCGTGGCTTCACAGGATCATTTTATTAACGCTCCTGGATTCTGTGGGAATTTGGACAGGGCACATTGGAAAGGGTGTGTCTTCATGTCCCAGGGGGCCTCTGCTGTGATGGCATGCAGCATCCGGTGGTGGTGAGGACCTCACAGGGCCCCTCAGAGGAGCGCTGACACGTGGCTTCTCCCTGCGGCCGCGGTGTCTCTGAGCAGGTGTCCCGCGGATCTCCGCCCTCGGGGACGGTGACCGCCCCACAGCCCCAGCTCCTGAAATTCATTGCCGTCTCTGCACTGAGGCCAAGCTTGCGGTGGGCTGTTCCCAGCCGGTGGTGGAGTGTGGCAGAAATACTGAGCCTGGCCCACTGCTGGAGAAGCAGGAGTCCCCCGACAGGTCGCCTCTGACTCACAGCCTGCCTTACCAGTTGTGCTGCAGGGATGCAAAACTTTCCCCTCCTGTCACAGAGTGACAGCCTTCCAAAGAGCACAGGATGGAAGGGGGGAACGTGGGAAAACCTAACCGACAACCCTTGAGCCAAGTGATCAAGGTCAACATCAACGTTTAAGTCATGTTGCTAGTGTGCACCCTGGATGTGATGGATGAGGACACTTCGCCTCTGAAAGTCTTTGTCCCAAAAACTCATGACCAAACTCTTCATCTTGAGAATGACATCAAACAGATTCTAGGAGACGAACATTCTACAAAAGAACCAACCAGTACTCCTCAAAGCCATCAAGGTCATCAAGAGCCATCAAGGTCATCAAAACAAGGGATATCTGAGAAACGGATGGGTTACAAGAAAGTATATGGTGCTGTGAGAACCTGTCCAGGGGGACCTGACCTAGCCGGGTGGGGTCACCTAGGAACATTCACAGGAGCCGGAAGAGTTGGCCGGCAACCCAGGCTGGAAATATGACTGCCGTAGGCGGCCATTGTGCATGGAAGGGGCCTGGAGCTTCCAGCAGCTCGGAGAAGGCGGCTGTGGCTGGAGCCCAGACAGCGAAAGGGTGCCCCGAGTAAGAGCTGGAGCACTTTTCGGGGAACAGATGACCAAGAGCCTCATCAGGACTTTCTTGTAAAAGACGCAGAAAGCCATTGACGGGTTTTGTTGTTGTTGTTGTTGTTGTTGTTAGTTAAGTAGGGGTTTTGTTCTGTTTTAATGTACAGTTAGCATACAATGTTGTATTCATTTTGGGTGTACAATACAGCGACCCAACACTTCTGTACATTACTCAGGACTCATGATAAGTGCGCCCTTAATCCCCATCACCCCCATTTCACCTCTCCCCCCACCTGCCGCAACTCTGGGAACCACCAGTTTGTTCTCTGTCGTTAAGAGTCTGTTTCCTCGTTTGTCTCTTTTTTTCTTTCTTTCTTTTCTTTCTTAAATTCCACCTCTGAGTGAAACCATATGTGTCCTTCTCTGACTGACTTATTTTATGTAGCATAATACCTTCTAGATCCATCCACATTGCTGCAAATGGCAAGATTCCATTCTTTTTTTTTTTTAATGTTTATTTATATTTGAGGGAGAGAGAAAGGGACAGAGAGGGAGACAGAGAATCCCAAGTAGACTCCACGCCGTCAGCGCAGAGCCCAATGCAGGGCTCCAGCCCATGAACTGTGAGATCATGACCGCAGCCAAAAGCAAGACTTGGATGTTTAACCAGCTGAGCCACCCAGGCGCTCTAAGATTTCATTCTTTTTATGGCTGAATAATATTCCACTGTGTAGCTACCACAGCTTTATCCACTGATCCGTCGATGGACACTTGGGCTGCTTCCATAGTTTGACTATTGCAGATAGCGCTGCTGTAAACTTAGTGCCGCATGTATCTTTTTGAATTAGTGTTTTCGTATTCTTTGGATATATACCCAATAGTGAAATTATCGTATGGTAATTCTGTTCTTAATTTTTGAGGACGCTTCATCCTGTTTTCCACACTGGCGGAATCATTTTCCCACCAGCAGTGCACAAGGGGTCCTTTTTCTTCTCATCCCCGCCAAAACTTGTTGTTTCTTGTGTTGTTGATTTTAGCCATTCTGAAAGGTGTGAGGTGACATCTCATTGTGGTTTTGATTTGCATTTCCCCGATGATGAGTGATGGTGAGCATCTTTTCATGTGTCTGTTGGCCATCCGGATGACTTCTTTGGAGAAATATCTGTTCAGGTCTTCTGCCCATTTTTAATTTAAAAATTATTTGTTTTTGTTTTTGTTTTTTTTTTTTTGAGTATTGACTAGAATCAGTTCTTTATATATTTTGAATACTCACCCTTTGTGGGATACATCATTCGCAAATATCTTCTCCCATTCAGTAGGTTGCCTTTTAGTTTTATTGATTGTTTCCTTCGCTGTGCAGAAGCTTTTTATTTTTAACGTAGTCCCAATAGTTTATTTTTGCTTTTGTTTCCCCTTTCCTCGGGAGACCTGTCTAGAAAGATGTTGCTACAGCCGATGTCAGAGAAACTACTGCCTGTGCTCTGTGCTAGGATTTTATGATTTCAGGTCTCACATTTAGGTCGTTAATCCATTTTGGGTTTATTTGTGTGTGTAGTGTAAGAAAGTGGTCCAATTTCATTCTTTTGCATGTGGCCGTCCAGTGCTGTCAACACCATTTGGTGCAGAGACTGCCTTTTCCCCATTGCACAGTCTTTCCTTCTTTGTCAAAGATTAATTGACCGTATCATTGTGGGTTTATTCCTGGGCTCTCTATTCTATTCCTTTCATCTATGTGTCTATTTTTGTGCCGGTACCATATTATTTTTGATTACTATACCTTGGTAGTATACCTTGAAATCTGAGATTGTTACACCTCCAGTTTTATTCTTCTTTTTCTTGTTTTCTTTTTTTTATTTGTAAAAATTTTTTTAGAGAGAGAGAGAATGAGTGAGGGAGAGGGAGAGAGAGAGAGAAAGAGAGAATATCCCAAACAGGCTTCATGCTCATCACGGAGCGGGACACAGGGCTTGATCCCATGACCCTGGGATCATGACCTGAACCGAAATCAAGGGTCAGATACTCAGACGCTCAACCAACTGAGCCACCCATGTGCCCCTGTTCTTTTTCAAGATTGCTTTGGCTATTTGGGGACTTTTGTGGTGCTATACAAAGTTTAGAACTATTAGTTCTAGTTCTGTGAAAAGTGCTTTTGGTGTTTTGATAGGGATTGCACTGAATCTGTATATCAATTTGGGTAATTTGGACATTTTAACAATACTTTTTCTTCTAATCCATGAACATGGAATATCTTTCCATTTGTTTGTGTCGTCTTCAATTTCTTTCATCAGCGTTTTATAGTCTTCAGAGTGTAAGTCTTTCACCTCTTTGGTTAAGTTTATTCCTAGGTATTTTGTTATTTTCAGTGCAATAAAAAATAAATAAAATAATAATGGGATTATTTTCTTAATTTCTCTTTCTGCTACTTCATTATTGCCATTGAGAGGTTTTAAACTGAGAAGGAACATGTTAGGATTTCTGTGTTTTTTATAACCTCCCTGAGTGGAGAAAGCATGAGTCCTGTAAACATTAGGTGCTCTCCTATAAGGAAATCCCAGACTCCCGGTGCCCCACAACACTTTTTCATTTTCAGTGTGAACCTTGGGAAACCTGGGTGGCTCAGTCGGTTAAGTGTCTGACTCTTGACCTTAGCTCAGGTCATGATCTCATGATTTGTGGGATTGAGCCCCATGTCTGAGCTGTCAGCACAGAGCCTGCTTGGGATTCTCTCTCTCTCTCTCCCTCTCTCTCTGCTCCTCCCCCACACGTGCTCACTCACTCTCAAATAAATATACTTAAAAGAATAAAAATAAGTGTGAGCCTTCAGAAAGGGGTATCCACCTTCTCTGTTAGTAGCATAATATGAAATTGCCCCAGAATAATGACCCCATTTTCCAGGAGTATTTTCTATCCCACCAATGACTTCACCAAATGTTCCAGTCCTGAGAACTTAGAATCAATTCAGCCCAATTTGGAGGGGGGGGGAAGTTGCTTTCAACCAGTTCCATGTTTAATAAAATCATGCCGCTTAAGATTTCAACTTGATTAAATTTAAAATATAAATGTCTAGATATAAAGTAAAACATAATGGCTTTTATTAAAGCAGCTCTGGTCAAAAGCCCAGTTCAGATTTCATGTGGTTTCACGTCTGCTTTTCCTGCTGACTCATACTTTCTATAAACAGCTTCAGAGATGATAAAGCCTGCATTTATCAACAGGGATATTACCGTCCCATCTCGATGAATACAAGGAGTAGAACATTATCACATTTACTCTGCTCAGAAGGAAAGGTGGCCTGCCAATTCGTGTTATTACCCCAAAAGGAATTCTATAATGAATAAGCCCTAGACAAATCATGGATTCCCTGTTCATATATGCTCTAGCCTTATAAGTACTTTGAAATTGCTCTGAGCTGTTCTTTGATATCCTTCAGAGCCATACTCTTTGCTATAAACCTTAAACTTCATTTGGAGGCAATTTAACCTTCAATTTATCCACAAACTTTTAAAGAAAACTGGGCAATTTCCCAAAGCAAATTACTCCTGAAATGTGAAATAGTGCCTCACAAACACGGCCACTTTAAAATTGGTAAGACTGCCCTGGAAATTAAGACAATTTACATTCAAACTAACCGAACAATGATTGATCAGGATTTTTGTTGGTTTTTTGTTGTTATCACTGGGGGGTTTTTTATTGCCTTTAGATTGTTAAATATTTTCTAAATGTTTGTTTATTTTGAGAGGGGGCAGGACAGAGAGAGAGGAAGAGAATCCCAAGCAGGCTCCACGCTGTCAGTGCAGAGCCTAATGCATGGCTTGATACCACAAACCATGAGACCATGACCTGAGCCGAAATCAAGAGTTGGACACTCGACCAACTGAGCCACCCCGGTGCCCCTCAGATTATTAAATATTTAAATGGTTGATGATATCTCGTGTTGGCAAAGGAGTGAATACTCTCATAAAAGTCGGTGAGAAACAGATTGCTACAGCCTTATCAGGAGGTATTTGTGGCTGTCGTTAAAATATTAAGAACGCAACGGTTATTACACTAGAGAAAACTTACCCACGTGCAGGGAGACAACAGAAATGTGCCTGGTAGCATTGGTTGCAAGAGGAGAAGATTAGAAACACCCTAAAGCCCAGTAACATTTCAATGAAGAATCATTCACATGCATTCAAAAAGGATGAGCTGGACTAGTCAATACTGATGATGATGATCAAGACACGTTGTGGAGAACGTGGTAAGAAATGAATCAAGCTGGAACTCATGTTAGAGAATGCCCCCTCCCCAAAGTAATTTTCTGTATGGGTGTGTATGTAGGCAGCTGCTTAGAAAGGGCCTGCCACTGTAGAGTCCAGTGGACACTCAGTGAGTGAATAATTGGACTGACACGGATTGTTGACTTTCTCTCCTATTTGGCATCAACCTTCTGACTTTCGTTCATGGAGTTTTCAAAACCACAACTTATTTTCAAAATCTGTGAATGCGTTTTCTAAGACAGGGTGACTGGTCCTCAGCGTCCCACGTGAGGGTTCCTCCCATTGCTGCCCAGCATGGTGACTTCTTCACCCCCATCTGGATTTCACTCCACTGTCCATGGTGCTGATTCTCAAGCAACCTTCTGCCTCTCCATTGGTGGCTGTGCTCATGGAATCTTTTCTTCTGCCCACCCCTCTCCCTTTCCCTGATTATGTCTTTTACCCTTTAGATGGGAGTCTAAATGTCCCTTCTATGGAGAAGCCATATCGACCCCCAGGATAGGACAGGTCAGCCTGTGATAGGTGCCCTGATGGCACTGTGTCCCATGCCTCTTCGTACTCGGCATGGCTGCAATGATATGACCATCGTGTTGTTAATTATGTTAAACTAAGAAATACTCCCAACCTGCAGAAAATATTATGAGTAGACTTATGTATGGACTGTGTAGACTTTCGTGTTTCATTTATTCAGTACCTACCTGTCCTAGGACCCACGAATTATGCAACCGCTTTGTGTTTCTGTTTATTGGTATTAAAAAATGGGGCTCCTACTATTACACTGTAAGGTTGTTGTGAGGATTAAGTATCTTAATACTTATACCATTTAGGACAGTGTCTGGCACAAATGTGAGTTCTTATTACTAATTGTTATTATTAGACTCTGAGCTACATCAGGGCAGGCACCCCATCCATTGTATTCACTGCGGTGAATTGCAAATTATGACCTCAGATTTCTCTCATCCCAATACTGGTCCCTGAGCAATGGGATTTTGCCACTCCTCCCATCTAGACATGGGGCCCTAGCTCCCCTCCCCTTGAATCTGGGTTGGCCCCATGGCTTGCTTTGACCAATAAATGCTACAGAACTGATATCCTACCATCTTTGAGGCAAAGCCTAAGAGTGCTTGCAGTTTCCACCTTCATTCTTGTGAAATGCTGCCCTCTAAGGAAGCTAGTCTAGTGTAACCTCCGCTGGAGGAGAGCTGAAGCACCCCACCAATGCCCAACACCAACCACCATGTTTGTGAGGCCATGTGAGGATTTCCAGCCCGGCTGACCCCCTAGCCATGTGCCCTGGTGAGATCAACAGAATTCCTAGGTGACCCACAGAATCATAAATAATAAAGCATCACGGTTGTTTCAAACTAAGCGTGAATACTAAGTACTGGGGTGACTCATTTACTCAGCAAACACTAACTGATACATCACCATTGTTTCTGTCATGCCTAGCACAGGACTGGCACTAGTGAATGCTTGATAAATATTTGCCAAATGCATGAGAGAGGCCATGAACAAAAGAAACAATGAGCGAATGAATGAATGAGTGGAGAGAAATGTGAGGGATGCATTCCTTTTGTTCTGTTGGAAGGTTCATTCCGCAGAATAGGACGACCGAGTGACAACAGCCATGATCGCTTTAATTGCTGATTTCAGAGACGGTGTGCCTAGAAAGGGAAATGCGATCAGACAAAATCTTCCAATCACATCAGACCAACTTCTCGTGTCTTCTCTGTGGATTATAAAAGGACACCCAAATTTCAGATGCAGGTACCCAGACTATCTGAAAAACTAAGCCGTCCATTAATGTATTTCAGGAAATTTATGCTCAAACTGGTTATCTTAGTTATTAGTAGGGTAGATATTTCTTCTGTCAACCGCAGATTTAAAAAAGTGCCATGCGGAAGCGCTGACAGTGATTTGGACTCTGTGGAGTGCTTTAGTTTATCTTTATCACGTATAACAGAAATCTTAATTTTCCACTTGTATTAAGTTCTTGCTCCTGAGGCAAAACCAGAAGGGAAAAAAAATCTTCAAAGCCATTGAACTGTGTTTACATCTTCACGTTGGATTTCAGTTTTTAAGACAGAGTTGAGAAGACAAAACAGATTAATTAATTCAGGTGTCACAACTGTAATTATCTAATTGGCTTTATTCCCCAGACTCTCAATATTTTTAATTCAGCCAATAGTTAAGTTTTGAAGATTTCTGTGGCATAAACATTTGTTAATCAACTACCATAAAATATAGTTTTCTTTTTAAAAAATGATTTCCTGGGGCTGCAGGGAGGAAAGCAGGAAGAAAAAATAAATGGGCCAGGATTCTCATTTTTCATGCCACAGAGTCAATAAATACTCCTGAGAGTTAAAACGTGGAGCCCAAGAGAAAGTCAGTGGCTTCAGCTTCTGTAATTTTCATAATCTTTTTTCTTAACTTTGAAGGGATGGTGAACTTGTTTCTCCTGATTGTGTGTGGGGGGATGCATGTGCAGGCATGTGTGCACGTGTGAGTGTGCGTGCGTGTGTGTGTGTGCATGGCCAGCGATCGGCAGTTTCTGTGATTTCAGATTCTTTTATTGTTAAATGCAAGTAAAATCAAATGCTTTCTCATCAAATATGTATAGTAAAATACTCCATTTTCAGCAAACCTTGTTACTGGGTTTTTATCCATATCACAGAGATCAGATGCTGACCGTGATGCTGATTTGGGGAGGAGGGTGTGAGGGCAGTTTTTTCTTTGGCATTATTCTTTGCGCTTGAATACCTGGTTCGATTTTTTTAAAGCACTAACCACATATCACTTTATGAAAACTGTAAAGTTATTTTTTATCTTTATTTTTTAATTTTTTTTAACATTTATTCATTTTTCAGAGAGAGAGAGAGAGAGAGAGAGAGAGACTGCGAGCGGGGGAGGGGCAGAGAGAGAGGGAGACACAGAATCCAAAGCAGGTTCCAGGCTCTGAGCTGTCAGCACAGAGCCCAGTGCGGGGCTCGAACCCACAAGCGGTGAGATCATGACCTGAGGCAAAGTCGGACGCTTAACCGACTGAGCCACCCAGGCGCCCCAAGTTATTATATTTTTTAAACCAAATAACCAAATATATTTTTCCTAGTTTCCTCCATGTTAGACCTTAACCTCAAAACGTCTGGCTTTAGAAGGCTACGGCAGAGCTGGTGTCTTGAGAAGCTATCAGCAGGTGGAGGACCCTGTGGGGCCTGAGAGGGAGCCCTGGGGTGAGCGAGCAAAGGGGCTGAGACACTCTGAGCAGCAAGAGCATCTCTCCATCACACGCAGGTCAGCCCCAGAAGACTAGGAAGGGGTGAGCAGAGAGGTGGCCCAGCCAGACCAGACCCTGCTATAGCCCAGGTGCAAAGGTCTCCAGGGGCGCCTGGGTAGCTCAGTTGGTTAAGTGTCTGACTTCAGCTCAGGTCATGATCTTGCGTTTCGTGGGTTCGAACCCTGCGTCGGGTTCTGTGCTGATGGCTCAGAGCCTGGAGCCTGCTTTGGATTCTGTGTCTTCCCTCTCTCTCTGCCCCTCCCCTACTTATGTTCGGTCTCTCTCTCTCTCTCTCTCAAGAATAAAAATTTTAATTTAAAACATTTTTAAAAATTAATAAAAATTAAAAAAAAAAATTTTAAGGCATAAAAGTCTCCAAGAAAGGGACCTTAGAGGCTCTCCTGCCCTCAAGTGTACTCTCTGGTTAGCTCACATTTTGATTTCTCTGAATCACAGCGAGATAGAAGTTCCAGAACACTAGGTGCCGGAGACCTCTCGCAGGATGTCACGTTCCCAGTGTTCTTCTGTATCAAATGCAACGTCGGAAACATTCAGAGATGCTCGGGGCCGCCTCCAGCCATGTGTCCGAGGCTGGAGTCGTCTGACGACCTGCTGCGGCTCTCGGGGGTCCGGGGCAGGAGGCCATCATCCCACGTGCAGCCCACAGCCCGCCCTCCACGGAGACCACTGGAAACACCTGCTAACCACAGGCGGGACGCTCCAGCTATCTTTTCTGTTTTCCCTGCGTCCAGTGTCACCGGCTTCTGGTAAAACCCAAGTGTGACTCCCTGTCCTGCTGCAGGGAAGACAGAGAGATGGGCCTACCCCAAATCTGAATGTCAGCACACATTAACAAAAAGCAGGCAAAAGGACCACACGGAGCTGCCGGAGGATTTTGGCGTAATCTTCGAGTAAAGAACACTTTGCTGAATGTGACGCAAAAACTTAGAAGCCACGAGGGAGATGGGCAGATCCGACACAAAAGCGAAGCCCGAGCTGGGGAAAATGTACGATCCGCCGACAACACACTGAAAACTTCGCACATCCGAAGGCCTGATTTTCTTTTAATTTTTTTTTAAATTTTTCATTTTTGAGAGAGAGAGAGAGAGAGAGAGAGAGAGAGAGAGCATGAGCAGGGGAGAGGCAGAGAGAGGGGGAGACACAGAATCCGAAGCAGGCTCCGGGCTCCGAGCTGTCAGCACAGAGCCCGACGCGGGGCTCAAACCCACAAACCGTGAGATCATGACCTGAGCTGAACTCGGACGCTCAACCGACTGAGCCCCGCACAAAGGCCTGATTTTTTTACTGTAACAGGAGCTCCTATGAATCAGTAAGAAAAACACTGACAAGTGTATAGACAAGGGGCGGGACTGTCCACAGGCCAGGAAAATGAGCAGCAGCCGCCCCTACACGCACGAGCAGCTCAGTCTCCCTCGGGAACAGAGACACGCAGTGGGGGTGACACGCGAGCCGCCTTCCCGTGTGTCAGGCTGGCGAGGGGAGGGGCTCCGTGCCCGGGGCGGGGTGCACCGCGTTCCCCGTGGACGCGGACATCGGTGCCCCTTTCGAACTGAAGCCCGGGAGTGTGTCTTGCCTTCTCAGAAACGGGTGTTCGGGGCCAGCAAGCGGGGTCCCCGAGCAGACAGGTCCGGGGGGATCATCACTTGCTGTCCCGCGGGGCGGCGCTCTGGCCGCTCGCTCGCTCACGCAGCAGATCCTCTCCGAGCACTTACGGCACCTGCCGTTGTGCCGGCCCTGGGGACACAACTCACCAGTCCCCTGTCCTCCCAGCCCTTGGCTCTGGCACCCGAGGCAGACACGCAAGTCTGTACCAGGCAGGCAGGTGCTGCGCCAGGATAGAGGGGAGATGGAGAGCACTGACAGGGAGTTGCGCTGGATCTTGCTTGTCTATTAGTAGTAGTAGTAGTATTTTCTTACACAGGGGTCTCAAGAAAGTCCCTAAAGAGACAGTGACATTTGAGCTGAGACCTCAAAGAAATGGAGGAGCCAGCCACGGGGATATCTGGGGCAGGGGCAAGTGTTGTAGGCAGAGGGAATCGTGCGTGCAAAGGTCCCGTGGCAGAAGCGAAGCTAGTAGGCCCCAGGAGAGCAGGGAGGTCAGTGAGGCTGGCGCTAAGTGAGCCACGGGAAGATGGGAGGACATGAGGCCAAGGACGCGGGCCGGATCGCCGTAAGGACTAGGTCAGGCCGGCCAGTGCCCTGGCACAGTGCCAATCCATAAATACCTACTGGATTTGAATTTCTAAGGCAGTGCCCGTGGTGTTAAGGGGAAATTCCCTTTAAACGGTGTGTTTCGATCTTTATGCAAAGGAGGCATCGAATCATTTTTAAAATCTTCTGCTTCGGTTGTTAATGTTTTTAAACGTTTTCTCTTATTTGGTGATAAATTGCCTTCAGAACAAAGCCGGTTTGATCTGGGTGACTTTTCTCTAATGAGTTGTTTTATGCTGGTCGGTCGGATTTTATCAAAGACTTTTGCATCTATCATTGCAAGTGGTATTGATCCGTAATATTTTTCAGAAATGGGATTTTTTTTTCCCCTTGGTTCTGGAATATTCCATCAGAAGAGTGTACCCTAATCATTTCAGCGAGTTTCTGGGATTGAATATTGGGGAAGGGTTTGATGTAACAATCTCCCTCCTCCTTCCCCTTCCCTCTTTTTCCCCTTCCGTGTTCCTCCACCCCCTCCCCTCATGCGCACGCGCACACACAGCCCCCCCCACCAAGTGATGGAGGTTAAGGCAGCTGATCTTATTCTCACCGTCTCTTTGCCTCTCTGCTGGGTCCTCTCCCCCCAGACCAGCTCTGCGGGGCAGCCTGTCCATGGATTGCCGCGTGGCCCCTGCTGGCTCCCGCGGGCCCCCCCCCCCCATCTGGGTCACGTCCCCAGTGTGAGCGGACTGTTGGCCAGGGGCTGGCCCGGTACTCCAGGCCTCTTCTTCGAGCCTCGCTGCATCACCAACCTCCCCTGATAAGTCCAGGGCCACCTGAGAGGCAACCCCCTTCCGCATCCGAAACAGGAACCAGGGCAGAAGCCCTCCCCCCAGGTTCCCCACA
>CM053563.1:52152352-52176023 GCA_028646485.1 Cryptoprocta ferox
CCCCTTCCGTGTTCCTCCACCCCCTCCCCTCATGCGCACGCGCACACACAGCCCCCCCCCACCAAGTGATGGAGGTTAAGGCAGCTGATCTTATTCTCACCGTCTCTTTGCCTCTCTGCTGGGTCCTCTCCCCCCAGACCAGCTCTGCGGGGCAGCCTGTCCATGGATTGCCGCGTGGCCCCTGCTGGCTCCCGCGGGTCCCCCCCCCATCTGGGTCACATCCCCAGTGTGAGCGGACTGTTGGCCAGGGGCTGGCCCGGTACTCCAGGCCTCTTCTTCGAGCCTCGCTGCATCACCAACCTCCCCTGATAAGTCCAGGGCCACCTGAGAGGCAGCCCCCTTCCGCATCCGAAACAGGAACCAGGGCAGAAGCCCTCCCCCCAGGTTCCCCACAGCTCCCGAAGGAGGGTCTCCTCTGTGGGAACTAGCCACGGGAAACCTCACGCAAATGCAGTCGGGAGGTGGGCAGGGGGAGCTCTTGGTGAATTGCAGACCCAGCTGGAAGAGGGACTTGACCTTGGAGTTGGATGCTCCTCCACTATGACCTTGGAGTTGGATGCTCCTCCACTACTCTAGTAGAGAGCTTTCCTCCTCCCTGGGCAACGGCTCCGCCAACAAGAAGCCACCACACCTGGAACTCCCATGGACTTTTTTTTTTATGTTTATTTATTTATTTTGAGAGAGAGAGAGAGAGAGAGAGAGAGAGACAGGGCGTGAGTGGGGGAGGGGCAGAGAGAGAGGGAGACACAGGATCGGAAGCAGGTTCCAGGCTCCGAGCCGTCAGCACAGAGCCCGACGCGGGGCTCGAACTCACGAACCGCGAGATCATGACCTGAGCTGAAGTGAGAGGCTTAACCGACTGAGCCCCCCCGGGCGCCCCTGCCGTGGACTTTTGCTTCATAACCGCCCTCCCAACTTCCCCCTTTTCTCCTTGAAAGGCTTGGCTCTGTTCCCCGTTGCTTCCGGTTTTGCTGCAGCTTATGTGTCCCAGATCGCGATTCTCTTTTATTCCTGAATTAGCCCGTCTGTTGCTGGTAAAAGAACCGGCAGTTTTACAAATAAGGTTAGCTCCTGCGAAAGACGCACAGCCCAGCTTCCCCTCTGCTCCCCAGGTTTCTTGTTTGCCCCCAAAACTGCAGCATCGTCAGGAGAGGGCTTTCCCCATGTGGCAGCCTGTATGCTGTCTTTGTGCAACTTGGAAAAGAGGCGCCCCTTCCTCAGGACACTTTTCTTCCATTTGGCAGAAAATCATTACAGTGGACTGATTTTGTATCTAGAAAACTGTCAGGATAAATCTATAAATCTACAGTACCTCTGGTGTGAGTAGCAGGCTCCCCTCAGAGGACACCTTTGTGCAGTGCACAACCTGCTCTCCCAGACCCTGACTTCTTAGTTATTCTATATACCATACGTATGTTCTTCCCAACTCTATCTCCATGACGGAGCACTAGGCATTTCTGCATCTCAGGAGGAACTCTAATGTCAAGTGGTGAAAACCCACGTCTTGCTAGAAAGATCAAGTACCCACCTGTCTTATTCTATCTGTCGATGATAAGCTCCTGTTTAGTCTTTTTGTTTGTTTGCTTGTTTAACGTTTATTTTGGAGAGAGAAAGAGAGAGAGAGCTCAGGGGAGGGGCAGAGAGAGGGAGACCCGGAATCTGAAGCGGCTCCAGGTTCCGAGCTGTCAGCACAGAGTCCAACGCGGGGCTCAAACTCACGAACCAGGAGATCACGACCTGAGCTGAAGTCAGACACTCAACCAATTCAGCCACCCAAGCGCTCCAATTCCTGTTTAGTCTTCAGAGGTGGACTGTTTCAAGGAGAACACTTTAAAAGGGGGAGGTTCAAAGGAGTCAACCTAAATGTTGACAAATGTATTTTTTCCTTTATGTGTGCTCGAGACTTGAGTAATCTTCTCTCAGTCCTCACTAGCTTCCCCCACTTTACTGTTCTAGAAATTGAGCCTCCCCCCCCTCCCCCCGCGGGCTGAGCCACTCCTCCGGGGTCACCTTGTATGATGCTATGCTGTGTGGTCTTCCCACCTTCGACTCCCCTAACAGTTCAGTTAATTGGCACAAGAGGCCAAAGAACGTGGGAGACGTACCCACCAGGACGCCCTGCTCCCAACCCTTACGGCCGCCCACTTGGCCACTGGGCGCCTGCGGCCATCCGAATGCCTCAGGTTGAGCTGGAATGTCAGTTCTCACTTCGGGAAAATCTTTGCCCTGCGGTCAAAAGCCATTTAAGAAACAAACGCCGGGAAGATGATAATGGAAGCGCGGGTAACCTTTAATGACAGCGGCTCTCGCGAAACGTACATTTCAGGAAGGGCCGAGGCCTGCTCCAGAAAGCTCTTGCTAAAACCCAATCATCTTCCACAATGAGCATTAGCAGGAAATGCCCGCAATGAACAAAAACGCGGGAGAGGGTAATGGCCTTCTTTGCTAAAACGATTCGGGGCTTTATCTCACGAACCCACTCGTCCTCAGACGGTGCCTACGCTGAAGATTTTTTCTTCTTCTTTCTGGTAATCAGGAGACAAATTGATCACCAAAATTATAATTAGGGGTGGGAAAAGCGGCAACGGTTTGGCTGCTTCATTTAGCAGGCATTTCAGGTTAATTGCATGATTTTCCTAATGAAGATATTTGCCTGAATGTTTTCAGTGGCTACGTCCAACTTATTGTGTAATGAAAACTCTGCCAAGTAGATAAGGCGTCCTTTTTGTTGAATTCAGGATTGGACAGAGGCTGAGACTCCCAGTGACGTCCACAGAGACTGCCTAACGTCATGTGTCAGGATCCTGCTTAGTAATCCGTCAAAGCACCACTCCCCGCCCCCGGTGGAATTCACCCTTGCTTACTTGTGCAACCGGATCCTGCTCTAATTTTGAAGAAGACCAGAAGATTCCAAAGACGCTGGAAAAACCACCTCCATTACCAGTCTTTGAAGAAATATATTAAAAAGAAGTATTTCACCCATGCTTATCCAATCCTACCCCTGACAGATAATCACAACTCATTCTCATTTAAAAAAAATTTTTTGTAATGTTTATATTTGGGGGAGAGAGAGAGAGAGAGAGAGAGAGAGAAAGAGAGAGAGAATGGGGGAGGGGCAGAGAGAGAGGGAGACACAGAATCCGAAGCAGGCTCCAGGTGCCAAGCTGTCAGCACAGAGCCCAAGGTAGGGCTCAAACTCACAAGCCACGAGATCACGACCTGGGCCGAGGTCGAATTCTTAACCGACTGAGCCACCCAGGTGCCTCCTTATTCTCATTTTTTTTTTTAAATAAATGTGATTCCTGAAAACCTATAGAGAAATTGGAAAATATAAAACAGCAAAAGAAAATCAAAGTTGTCTTCCTACTCAAGAATAGCCACTGTTAACTTTTAGGGAATGGACTATTCTCAGTGTTTTTCCTTTTTGCATAAATGCACTTTTTTTCATTCCTACCAAGACGGATTCTACCATAGGTATGGTTTTTAAAGTTTGAACTACTGTCTCACTCAACAACAAATTGTGAACACTTTTGATATCAGTAAACATTTTTTCTACCCCTCTGTGAAGGTATACGGGCTTTCGGAGTGTGGACGTGCCATAATTTATTTAAGGGATCCCATTTTGTCGGACATCTAGGTGAAAACCAGTTGATCGCTGTTATAAACAGCAGGCAGTAACACTCTCGAAACCCCTATCTTTAGGATCTATCATTATTTCCTGAGGATAAGTTCACAGACACTAAATGATTGGCAAGCCTCGATAAATGCTGCCAACTTTGCCCTACAAAGATAGAAATTTAAAGCCCCACCAGCAGTGTGGGAGTAAAGGCACGCTTTCCCGAATTCTCACCACTACTGGGGCCTGATGCTCTCATTTGTAAATGATAACTAAAAATTCATCTCTTTGTTGATTTAATCTGCATTTTTTTTTTTTTTTAGTTACTAGTGATTATTTATTGGCCATTTATGGTTCTCTGTGAGTTGCCAATACGAATGCTTTGCCCATGTTTAAAACTTGGGTCCATTTTTCTTTTTCTGTGTCGTAGGGTCTTTCTGTGGTTTAAGGATGTGACTGTTACACTATATGGTACAACTTTTCTTCCCACTGACTTTAATATTATTTGATGGGTGCAAAAAATAAAATGACTAGGTTTTGCTTGCCGTGTTCGTTCTGTGTGCGGGATCCAGGCTGAGAGCAGGACCGTCCCGGGAGCCCCGGCAGGTCCGTGAGGCGAGGCCACAGCTCGTGTGGTGCGTGCGGCCAGGCCACAGTCACTGTCCCTGCTTTAACTGACGTAGCTCACCTAGTTCCCCCGTTATTCTCTGCATTCTACAGATGAAGAAATGGAGGTTCAGAGGGCTTCCGTACTTGTCCCAGGTCACCCAGCGACCGCTTCGGGATTTGAACCCTAGCACGTGTCTCCAGGGCTAGAACCTGACTGCCCGGTGTCACTATAGCAACAGATGATAGAACACGCTTCTGTCGTTGGAAACTCAGGTCTCATATGACTGCACGTAGGAACCTGTATCGGTTCGAAATGCTTGGCACATGTAAGCGCAAATCCAGTTACAGCTGCTTACACAAATAGGGGTTTTCATAAAGGGGCATTTCATTACTGCTTCGCGTGACGTGTGAATAATGAGCTGTGTGTGAACGTACGTGTCAGAACCTTGGAGCCTCGCTGATGGTGTCCACGATCACGTGTGCTTAAGAGGAGTCAGAGCACCTTCTGGCCGGCTTCTGGGTGGCGGCTTCAGAGGAGAGCCTGTGGCTGAACCAATGTGGGAAGTCAAAGGCCTGGTTGGTAGCGGAAGGCAGGCAGGGGCACCAGCGGACGGTGCGGGCGTGGCGCCAGTTCCCTGGACACCCTCCAGGGCTGGAAACAGTGGGAGCGGCTCCCGGGGACCGAGAAGCGTCACCAACCCGGCTCTGGTCAACTAAGGTGCATATTCCTCCAAACCCAACAACCCTGTCACGTGCAAATGCCCGAGCACCTTGGTGAGGTCAGGACCCCGCACTTGGGAGGGCTGCACTCTCCTGCCTGCTCGGGAGAAAGACAGCAAGCCTCTGGCAGGCGCCATCCAACGCCCAGGCGGCCGTTAGCATCTGGGGCAGGTGCGGACAGAGGGCAAGAGCGAGGCGATGGGGGGGCTTGGGCTCGGACCCGGGCACTGGGCTGGGCTACAGTTGGGAGGGGAAGGCTTCCCTTTCTAAGCTGAGATGCCCCCTGACTAGAATCTGGAAAATGTCAGGAAAACTCAAAAAAAGCAAAAACTACTGTTCTCTTAGGAGGCTAGTCAACAGGACTCTGAAATGCGATCACTGGCCCTAGATTGGATCCTTCCTTTGGGGGGAATTGCACCCGGCATAGTACTGAATAATGTCTATGGGTTATTATGAAATAATAGTATTGACTCTGTATAAAGCTTTCTGAACTTGACCTTGCACTCTGATTATGGAAGAGGAGGTGCTTGTTTCTAGGGGACACGGGCTGATGCAGTGGAAAATAAGGGGTCATGATGCCTGCAACTTATCCTTAGAAGGGGGAGAAGTCTTCCTGAGAAAATGCCAGAGAGATGACATTACTTGTTAATGGTGTATGTTACCCAGCGACGAATCTCGGTGAGGGGCAAATGCACGTGGGTGTTCGTTGTCCTGGTTTTGTAACTTTTCTGTAGGTCTGAAGTTTTCCCAAATTAAACTTTTTTTTAAATGTTGCCTAAAATTCTAGGTGTAACAGCCATGCGTGCGAACGAATGACAGCTATTGAGAGAACCAAGTGCAGGTTCCTAAGTCCTTCATGAATTCACCCCAAACGACCTGACAGGACAGGTGACCTATGGGGCCACCCCCAACCCCCTGAATGGGGACGTGTCCTGATTGCTGGCAATGCCATGGTGCTCAGCTGTCACCTCTCAGGGTCAACCTCAGCCAAAGTCAGGCCCTTACTGGGAGGCCTGTGCTCAGTGATCCATTGACACTGGGGTATAAGGTCCCAGGGACCTTGGCCTAGTGGTGGCAGCCCTGAGGGCCACCGCTGTCCCCCACAGCTCTGGGGGACCAGTCAAGGCCGCGTGGCAGTCCCCCTCACCCTGTGATGCTGATCCCAGGACGCTCCCACCAAATGTCCGTGATGTCGCCTCCCTCCAGAGTCCGCTTCCTGGGGGCTCCAACCTGCCACAGGTCCCATGTGACCTCCCTCACCCACCCCGCCGCCACGCCACATCCTCCCTTGTGCACACACATCGCACCATGGACATTTCTTTCTCTAAAACAGCTTTATCTGAAATATTTCCAACACGGAGACAAAAAGACAGTGCAAGACGACGCATGCCCGCGTGCCCCTGACAGCTCTGTCCCGGCTTCGCCTGCCGTCACGGTTGCTCAGGCTCTTCCCGTTCTGGAAGGACTGGAGAGTCACCCACCCTGGGCTGAGGCCTCCATCCCTTTCTGGCCCTCTCATGAGGCCTTTCCGTCAGCTTGGCCTTCCCCTTCGTGCGCCCCTGTCGGTACTCTGACTACATGTCTCTGCAGCCATGAGCAACGGGTGGTGGTGGTTGGGGGTTTTGATCTTGATCCAGATGCCATCCTTCAGACCACCTCGTTCCTCCAGCTCCACGTCGTTTCTGCAAGGCATCCACGTGCGTACGTGTGGGGCTAGACCCTTCAGTTTGCCTTGGGTTTCGTATGCCACCGAATTTCAGTACCCTGCACGGGTTTTACCCTCTGTCCTCTGGCCGGACATTCAGGTGGTTCATCGTCACAAACAACGCTGCCCTTACCGTCACATCCAAAGCCCCTTGAGCGCCCGGGAATTGTCACCGAGGCACATTTACCTACCAGGGAAATAAATCTGGGACAACGAGGTAGGGGTGTTGAGCAGGAAGCCACCACGTGAATGTCAGACAAGCCTCGTGGCACATCCCCACCATCATTCCCTCCTCCGCCTCTCGCTTCCTGTCCCCCAGCACACGGCAGGCAGGCCTGGCCACAGCGTGCTGGGCAGGGAAGAGCCCCAGACTCTAGCGCCTTATACTGGGTGTTTATTTCTCATTCATGCGTCAGTGAAACCCAGGAAACGGGCTGGGTTTCCATCTACTTCTTTTTATTCTTTTATTCTTTTATTTTATGTTTATTTCATTTTTTTTGGAATCTCTACACCCAGTGTAGGGCTCGAACTCACCACCCCAAGATCAAGAGTCGCATGATCTTCTGACTGAGCCAGCCGGGCGCCCCTTAGCCTTGTACTCATGAAGGGTCAGTGGCCCTCGGGGACATGCTCTTCTCTGGGCCACAGTTGAGGCACGAAGAGACCCAGCCAGATCCCCGAGAGCTCATGTAAAGGCTGGTCCCATGTGGGGCATATCGTGTCCACTCACGTTCCGTTGGCCAAAGCGAGTCACGAGGCTAAGCCCTAGGTCCTGGGAAGGAAATGGACTCCACCCACAGTGACATCTTGGCAAGGACAGGAGGCAAAGAAGGATCGCGGACACCACCGGTGCTGGCCTTCCGCCACTGGCTGTGTGTCTCCGCCCAAACACACCCCCTCAATCCCTTGTCTCCTCTCCTTCCTCCCCACTTAGCTCCGCCCACCCCACCCCACCCCACCCCACCCCACCCCACCCCACCACTCCTCCTAGATGTCTCCAGAGCTGAAGTGGGTTGGGGAGAGATGGGCCAGGCAGGTGCCCCGACCAATAAGGGGAGCAAGGGCTCCGCTGGAATGTAGGGTTGGAGTTCCCCAGACAAACGCAGCCAACAGGAGGTGTGCCTGGCTGGGGGTGGGGGCTGAGAGGTCCCGGGCACTGCCCTCCGCAAGCTGGAGCCCAGAAATCTGGTGGCAGCACCAGTCCAAGTCCAAAGGTGTAAGAACCGGGTGGGGGGCGAGGGGGGGACCCATGCTGTAAATCCCCCCGAAGGAGGCAGGAGATGATGCCCACCCACACTGGGGAGGGCAGGCTGCCAAGTGTGCGGAGCCAGACGCTGAGCTCATCCTGAAACGCCCCCGCAGACACACCCAGAGCTGATGTCCCCCCACCTCTGGGGTGTGTGCGCACCCCACGGCCAGTCAAGTGGACACATAAAAGGACCATCCGGCCTGATGCTATGGCACGAGGGTTATCGACTCAGGATTTGAACGGAGTTGGTCTCCGATAGAAAATGGAACGTGGGCCGTACACTGCAGTCCAAATTGTCAGGAAGCCACCGGCTCCCGTGCGCACAGAGCCATGGCAGGTGCGTGGTGCTCACCGGGGAAGCCATTTAGCTTGCTAATGAGGAAGACGGGGCTGCCAGCTCCCACTCGGGGGCTGTAGTTTGTTTAATTAAACTCTAAGAGAATAGGATAGAAATCGATACTCCATCCCGTTCTCAGAAGCCAGAGAAACCCAGATTCTGTGGGTCATTCGCACTTTGGATTAACATGTCCCCAAGTAATAAGGCAAATCGCCAACCGTCAGCATACTCTGGCCTCCTCATTTCGCGCTGGCTGGAAAAACGGGAGCCGTTAGCTGTGTTCTTCAGGGTTAGGAAATCGATAATGGGCCAATTATTGATAGACACACGCGCTGCGAAGCCGACCAAAAATTACACGGGGACTTCAGGAGAATGATTGCTGTGTTCTGTAGTTCAATAGCCATACAATTCTGGCTTTCAATTCCCTATAACACATTCACCAAGATTTATGGGGCTTTTGTGATACCTAATTGGGATTGGTAACAAGACCCTTGCTTTCCGTCCGCGGAACGTTTGAAGCATTCATCAAATCTAGGTGAAAAGGAAAGAAGAAATAAAATCACACCCAATCCTAGAAATGACACGGAAAGGACCTCAGGGTAACTGGAGGCTGCCTGGTCCTCCGTAGAGCACCTCTTACTCCGCACACACTGTCCCCGCCTCACGGGCCGTGGAACCAAGGCTCAGAGAGGTTCCTGCCTTGACCAGTGTCACTGGTTCCTGCCTTGACCAGTGTCACTCAGCGGAACAGTGGTGGGGCTGAGATTCAAGAGGACCGCTGAGTAGCAAGACCACTCACCGTCCACCGGGCTGTATCCCAGGGTTTCTCAATGCCCCGACCTGACATTGCAGTGGTGTCAGCAAAATGCCTACAGAGTGTGTGTGTTGGGGGGGGCGGGGGGGGAATGCAGTGAGAATGGGGAAGGTGGGAGGAGGGTACTCAGCGATAGTACGATTTGCAAGTCAAGAAAAAGTGCCTGCCCAGCAGGACTGTCCCCTCCTTGCATGTGGACGCAGTACCTTATTTAGTATAGCCAACGCGTTGCATTTACTCTGCTGGTCGGGAGGTAACTAAACCTCCTAGGATTCTTCGTCCAAATTTCTCTTAAGCTAGGTCTCCTTTGTCCTGTTTTTGTGGGGATCGGGGAGGAGAGGGTAAAACCCTGATCCCTAGGATTCACTCACATCTGATTGACTGTAATTCTCCCCAACCATCCTTTCCACCTGTTAAGATTTTTTTTCAAATCTTAGGGCGCCTGGGGGGGCTCAATCAGTTAAGTCTCCAACTCTCGGTTTCGGCTCAGGTCATGATCTCACGGTTCATGAGCTGAAGCCCCGCACTGGCCTCTGCGCTGACGGTGCGGAGCCTGTTTGGGATTCTCTCTCTCTCTCTCTCTCCGTTCCTCCCCACTTGTGCTCTCTCAGAATAAATAAACTTAAAAAAAATTTTTTTTTAAGATTTTTTTTCAAATCTTAATTCTGTCATCCAGTGGAAGAGCCGTCTCTTGTTGTCCTCACATCCAAATCTGATAAATATGTCTTCCTTTCATGGGAGATGAGCGGACAGCTGAAAATAAACGGTCAGGACCACCCTCTGTGCAACGCACCAGCACCCAGCCTCGAGGTGCAAAGACCTCCCCAAGATCTTGTAGCTCCGTCCAGCACATTCCGTTAAGCCAGTAGTGGGGCAAAGCTCCTATCCATCTGCACCCCCAAGACCCTCCCTCTGGCCTGCATTATAGTTCTGGGTGGGGGGCCCCGTGAAGGCAGGGGACTATGTCGGGTTTGCCCACACCCGGGTCCCCAGCACCCAGCCTGTGCAAGCACACACACAAGTAAATGTTGGAGGAACGAGGGGAAGAAGGTTGTCGCTACACCGTCCCTCCTCCACCTGCACCCAGGCGGTCCGTCCCAGCAGGTTAGCATCCTCCGGAGTAGCCAGCGCTGTAGGTCGGCGGGGGGGGGGGGGGTGTGCTTTGGGGGCGGAGGGATACTGGTGGTCACAGTGCCTGGTGTGGCCTTCAGGGGGATGCTAGACGCCCTGCAGTGCCCAGGACCCTCAACCAAGAAGGGTCCCCGTTCATTCATGCACAAAACTTAGAGCTCAGAGAAGCCTAGAGGCGAGTGGTTCGCAGCGCGGAGGGTTAGTCCTCTGTGCAAACTGCCAGATGCAAGATGAAGAAGTTCTGGGGAATGTGACGTACAGCGCGGAGGCTCTGGTCAATCATACGCCAGTGTATACTTGAAACTGGCTGAGAGTGGGTTTTACGCGCTCTCCCCACACGCACACGCGCAAAGGAAACTTGTGACAAATGGTAATTAGCTCGATGGCGGCAGTCATTTCGCAACTGTATGTGCGTATCAAGCCGGAACACCGTGCACCTTAAATATATACGGTTTGTGTCCGTTACACCTCGATGAAGTCGAAGAACAAAAATTTCCTGTTCTTCCAGACCTTCCGGTGGCCTGAGGCATTCATGAAGGGGGGGGCGCTTCTGTTTACACCTAAACCCAAGGCATCTTTTAACGTTTCAATATACATAGAATGTGCTAGTCGACACTCTTGTGTGATCGAGCGCCAAGGCTGAGCAATAAAACTGCAGCTGGGGCTCCGAGGGGCTTTCAGTCTAGTTAAGGAGCTGAGTAATGAGTGCATAAGAGGAGCTCTGGCCTCTCCCAGGGGAAGGGAAGTGAGGCCAGACCAAGAGGAGGACGAGGAGGAGTTAACCAGGGGAAGGGGGAAGGACAGAGTGAACCAGGCAGTACAAACAGCAGGTGTAAAGGCCCTGTGGCAAGTAGTGATGTGGGAAACAAAGGCAGAAGGAAATGGCAGATGATATTAAATTTCGTTATAAAACCTGCAGCCCATTGGCAAATACTTGAGGCAGGCGGAGCAAACTGTTTCTCCAGGAAACTCCCTGCTCTCTTAATACTAATGCTTTGCTGGAGGGAAACACAGCCTTAGCTTGACAATAGCTTGGCGTCCAGGATCCTGTGAATCTTCTTTAGCATATGAAAATCTCATTGGAAATTTCCCCTTGACTTTAGGTACCTCCCCCAACTCCCAAGTATATAACCGGTGTCTCTTCGTGGTCCTGAGGCAGCTCTTTCTGCCCACAGGTCCTGCTTTAAAAAAATGACCTTTTGGCACCAAAGATGTCTTCAAGAATTCTTTTGGCTCTGGACCCCACGAGCCCCACTATCACCCAAAAATAACCTCATCCATAGGACAAGACATAGCAAAGACATCATTTTTTTCCCATTCTGTCTTACACTGCTGCTGACTTCATATCTAATTCTCATACTGGATTGAAAGCTTCTGGAAGGCCAAGACCACTTCTGCCCATCACCGTATCCTCCAAATCCCTTGCACAGTAGCAGAAGCCCAGTACACGACTTGGTGACAAGTGTTAGTGTCATTGCTACAAAGTCAGTAGATACTGTAAAGACCAGGGTGGTCTGTATATTTGGAGGAGGTTCCCAGGTCGCCTTCCACAATCTACTGCTTTTCTGCCCCAGTGAATAACTTCCTTTTTTGGGGCCTCAGTTTCCGAAAAGGAAGACTCGAGCCTTGGATCAGCTGATCAGGAAGGCCTTTCCTCTAATGGCGAATAGAGACCTGAGACAGGCCAATCTGTGCCCCGATTAAGAGTAAACACAACTTTTTTTTAAGTTTGTATATTTTGAGAGAGAGAGAGAGAGAGAGAGAGAGAGAGAGAGTCTTAAGCACTCTCCAGGCTCAGCACAGAGTCCTACTTGGGGCTTGATCTGGCGACTGTGAGATCATGACCTGAGCCGAAATCAAGAGTCAGACGCTCAATGACCGGAGCCACCCGGGGGTAAAGCACACCTTTTAAAGACACAGATTTTAATACAGATTAGGTGGCTCTCAAGCTCAGAGGCAGCAGGCTCTTTTGAAAGGGACCTGACCACTCTGGAGGTGGAGAGAGACCAGGGAGGAGCACAGCCAGCGCTAAGGCCTCTCTGCTCAAGGTCAACGTCAGGGCTTTGGAGGGGGGAGGCCGACATGCTCTTCCTCAGGCCCTCAAATTAAACTGAAAAAAAAAAAAAAAAAAACCATGAAGGAGCGAGGGAACGGCTCAGGGGTTCTCTGCGCCACCCCACAGGCTTTCAACTGCTCCCCATTACAGACCTAATCATAAAGAGAATGCCTTTCTGGAATCTGCATTAATTACCATCATGGGAGAGACATTATCTATATTTACATAATAGCTTCCCAGGTTTTGCTGGTTCCAAGTCAAGCTAACAAATTTGTAGCTATTAAGGAACACAAATTGCTGTGGTATGTTTTAAATTCTGCAAATGGAAAACTTTGTTTAGAGAGGAGGCTGGAATCCAGAGCAATTAGTGTCTGATAATTCGTTAATGTTGGAGACGCACAGAGATTGGTTTAAAACGTCTGCCTTAATATCTTACGAGAAGAAAAGAAAGGCATATGAAGAAACCATAATCAGTTTAGGCATATTAATATAATAGCATTTGGTTTTACAAAATGTGAAAGGCTCCTTGCTAGGTCTTTCCACGGGACAGCCGAACCCACCCACATCCTTTTTACCACTTAATTGCCCTGTCGTGGATGTCGCTGATGGGCTGATCACAGTTTGTGGACCGAAGGGCGTGGGAAGGTCAGCCGAGTGGGGAAGGAGACGGGGTCAGGGGTTGAAAGAAGCCCCTTTGGAAATGCATCTGGGGAAGGCTGACGGCAGGGTCCCCCTCCCCCAGCGCCCCTGTCCTGATGACGTCATCATATTCCAGGGTCTAAGCTCTTGCAAGCTCCCAGGCGTAATTTTATCCAAAACGCATGAGAATTCACAGGAATTCGGTTCAGAGAGGCTGGGGTGGATTGGGTAACAGTCTACTGATTTCTGCCCAGAATCCTTCTGCTCTAGAAAGAGCCACAGTCCTCACCCAGGTTCGCAACCCCTCCCCTTCTGGCACCTGGGGCTGACTCCGCCCCTGAGGCCCAGTGTGCCTGGCTGCCCCTGGCTGTGACCAGCAAGGGGCGGGGTCCAGGAGCAAAGCCCCGTGACCGAGCGCAGGCCCATGCTGCGAGGGACACACCAGGGACCAACGGAGCGTGGATTCCTGCTCCAGGCCCGGAGGCCTGTCCCTTCCAAGGTTTGATACTATCAGCTAACGAGCTGTCCTTTTGCCTGACTCGTTTGTGTCCAATTTCTGTCTTGCGTAACCGAGAAAATTCAGGTACCATTCAAGGTGCACAGCTAAATTTGAATTTCAGATAACGAATGATTTTGTAGGATGAGTTTGGGCCAAAAATCGCATGAGACATACTAATCCAAAAAAAAAAAAAAAATTGTTGTTCATCTGAAATTCAAATTCAATTGCACATGCTGTGGTTTTGTGCACTAAATCTGGCAACCTGCGTTTGGGAGCGAGGCAGGCCTGGGTTTGCCTCTCCGCTCATCACTGACCGTGTGGCGTTTACAGTTTCCATGTCTGACTTCTTGGGCTCTACTTGCAGGCTCCCATGCTAGTGGTCTGACAGTGGAGATGCTGGCAGTGATAGGCAGTGGGGGGAGGGAAGGGAGACGCCAGCGTTTCCGGCCCCATCTCTGGCAGTGGCTGCCTTTCATCCATGGCCCCAGCTTCCGCTGGAAAACCGGTGTCCTGATGTTTAGGCCCTAGGTCAGGTTATTGGTCTAGGAATCCCTCTAATAGAAGTCATACACTGTGTGCTCTTGGGGCCTGGCCTCTTTCACTCAGCAGAATATTTCTGAGATTCATCTATGTTGTTGTATTTATCAGTAGCTCACTCCTGTGTCCCCAGCTTCGTGAGATACAATGACATATAACATTGTGTAAGTTTAAGACGCACCCGTGTTGAGGCACCCTCCTACACGGTTGGTGGGAATGTAAACTGGTGCAGCCGCTCTGGAAAACAGTGTGCAGGTTCCTCAAAAAATTAACAACAGAACTCCCCTACGACCCAGCAATAGCCCTGCTGGGGATTGACCCAAGGGACACAGAAGTGCTGATGCGTAGGGGCACATGTACCCCGATGGTCATAGCGGCACTTTCAACAATAGCCAAATCATGGAAAGAGCCTCAATGTCCATCAACTGACGAATGGATCAAGAAGATGTGGTTTATCTATACAATGGAATACTCCATGGCCATGAGAAAGAATGAAATCTGGCCATTCGTGGCAACGTGGATGAACCTCGAGGGTGTCACGCTAAGCGAAATAAGTCAGGCAGAGAAGGACAGATACCATATGTTTTCTCTCATAAGTGAAACAGGAGAAACTTAGCAGAGGACCATGGGGGAGGGGAAGGGGGAAAAATAGTTGCGGAGAGGGAGGGAGGTAAATCATGAGAGACTCTTGAATACTGAGAACAAACTGAGGGCTGATGGGGGAGGGGGAGAGGGGAAGGGGGGTGATGGGCATGGAGGAGGGCACTTGTCAGGATGAGCACTGGGTGTTACATGGAAACCAACCTGACAATAAACTATAAAAAAAAAAATAAACAAACAAAAAAGACACACCCGTGTTGATCTGATACACTTACATATTGCAAACTAAGTAACACTGACCGGAGCATCAGGTAAGGACTGCGTCGTGTCACATCACATAAACTACCCCTTCTTTTTTGTGGCCAGGACAGTTACGATTTACTCTCAGCAACTTTCAAGTATATAAATCAGTGTTATGAACTAAAATTACCACGCTGCACATTAGATGCCCGGAGCTTACTCATCTTAGAGCTTTAAGTTTGTAATCTTGACGGACGTCTCCCCCTTTCCCACAGCCCCCTGGTCGCCGTCTTTTGAGTCTGTGTTTCTCTGACCATGGCTTTTTTAGATTCCGCGTATATGACATCATACGGTATTTGGTCTTTCTCTGTCTGATTTATTCCACTTAGCCTAATGTCCCCGTGGTTCGTTCTTGTTGTTGCAAACGGCAGGATTTCCTTCTTTCCCGGGGCTGAATAACAGTCCCTCGTCTGTAATACGTAACCGCATCGTCTTTATCCATCCACCCATTGGTGGACACTTAGGCTGCTTCTGCATCTGGGCTATTATGAATCGCGCTGCAGGGAACACGGGAATGCCGACGTCTTTTCAGGATCCTGTTTTCATCTGCTTTGGATATGGACCCCGAAGTGGAATTGCTGGGTCGTATGGTATTGCTGTTTCCCATAGCGGCCCCACGGGTTTGCATTCCCACCAGCAGGGCACATGGTTCCTTCCCTCCACACCCTCGCCAACACTTGTTACCTCTTGTTCTTTTGATGGTGGCCATCGTAACAGGTGCGAAGGGATAGCTCATTGTGGTCTTTTAAACTTTTTTGTGTTTATTTTTGAGACAGAGAGAGACAGAGCATGAGCAGGGGAGGGGCAGAGAGAGATAGAGGGAGACACAGAATCCGAAGCAGGCTCCAGGCTCCGAGCTGTCAGCACAGAGCCCGACGCGGGCTCGAACCCACATATTGCAAGATCATGACCTGAGCCGAAGTCGGACGCTTAACCGACTGAGCCACCCAGGCGCCCCTCAATGTGGGTTTGATTCACGTTTCCTGCGTGAGTAGGGATATTGAGCATCTTTTCATACACCAGTTGGCCATGCCTCTGTCTTCTTTGGGAAAATGTCTTTTTGGTTTCTTTGCCCGTTTCTAAATCAGACTGTTTGTTCAGTGGTCCATTCATTTTCATTGCTGAGTGGTATTCCACTGTCTGAATATATCACTTCTTTTCTTTATTATTTTTTAATGTTTATATTTGAGAGAGAGAGAGAGTGGGAGGAACAGAAGAGAGAGACTGAGACAGACTCCGAAGTAGGCTCCAGGCTCTGAGCTGACAGCACAGAGCCCGATGCAGGGCGGGGCTCGAACTCATGAGCCACGAGATTGTGACCTAAGCTGAGGTCCAACACTTAGCCGACTGAACCACCCAGGCATCCCGGATTATATGACTTCTTAAAAAAAAGGAAAAAAACCCTCTTTCTCCCGTGGATGGACATTTGGGCTGTTTCTATTTGGGGACGATCACGAAGAAAGCTTTGGAGAACATTTGTGTATATATTTTGTATAAACACGTTTTCATTTCTCGTGAGTAAAAATACAGGGATGGAGTTGTTTGATTGCAGGGTAAAGTCAATGTTAATTTTCAAAGGAACTTACAGACTTTTCCTCAAGAGTTTTGCCATGAAACCACACACGGGCATTGAGTTTCTGTTCGGATGACACAGGCCCTCTGATTATAAGGCTACAAATCAGAATCTCTGAGCGCCTGTCAAGTCTGGGGTTCTTGCCACCCTTGTAATGTCAGTGTCACTGTTTTCTAACACAAAATTCTCCGGGTAATTAGCTGCATGGGACTTTGCTGAGTCGGCACATCCTCCCTTTTCCCGGAGCATCTGCAAAGATGAGAAATAAGAGGCAGGTATTCTCAGCACGGCATTATGTATCTTATCAGCTTTATTGAGGCATGACTGACACATAGAAATTGTGTATATTTTGGGTGTGCAGCTAGATGTTTTGATACTTGGATAGCCATGGCCCAGCCAGTTAATGTACCCATCGCCTCACATAATTACCATTTTCTTTGGGGGCGGGGGGGAGGGTTGAGAACAGTAAGATCTACTCTCTCGGTAAATTTCAAGCATACAATCCAGGATTGTCAACTGTTAACGTATTTAACATAGTCTGGGAGGGGGACCGTGAAGCTGCTGGCGTCCCCGTTGATGCCATCAGCTCCAGCTGACAGAGGAGAGAATTCAAAGGGCCTTTCCATTCCGGCCAGCTGGAACCCTGCGGGTGACATAACCCACACCACAAAACCTCAGAGGACACAGTCCTCACTACAGACCTTTATAATTAAGAAACAGCCTTAAAGATTAAGAATAGGGCGTGGTGGTTCCTCAGATTTTCTTTAGCTTGACAATGACCATAAAATACCCAAATAGCTATAAACGAAAAGGGGGCTGTGTGTGCATTTTTTGGCTCATATCATGGCCTATAGGGAGGCTGAAGGAGGAACTCAAACTGCACCATCAGGCCCCCTGTGGTTTTGGGCAGACTGTCTTCCCTGCTGGTCCAGACTTGCCCCTTCAATGGAAGGGGAGCTTCTCTTTGCTAATATTCTAACAATACCCCAGAACTGACTCTCATTGGCCTGGCCTGAGTCATGTGCCCTTCCGTGAGCCAATCAGGGCCAAGAGGATGGAGTAGGCTGATTGGCTGGGCCTGAGCCGTGTGCCCGCCCCTAGATGAGACGGGCTGGTGTCAGTGGTGCAAGAACTCGATGCGCTGATTACTCCACACCAGATCAAGAAGCTAATGGAAGGAGGAGGGGGTGGCCAGTGGGTCAGCAAAGCGTACCCCTTTCTCAGCCTACCTGATATTAGGCCAGTGCGATTAGCTAATGAGAGCCAAAGCCATCACGATTAACAAGACCTTGAAAAACCAAACCTCCAGGACATGAAGACAAAACCCCACAATTTTTTTTTTCAGCACTGTGTAAAATCATACCGTACTCAGTCTAGTACTTTATAAAATTGTACTGAATATAATCATAAATATATAAAAACCTCTCTTGAGATTCTTAGCGAAAGACAAAAGAGACACATGCCATTGGGGAAATGCTCGTTCTTCCTGATACAATAAAACACAGGTAAAATATTATGAAGAAAAATGCAGGAGGTAAAATCCATCACTTTGTCAGCATGGCCATTGGAAAAGGCACCGAAAACACTGAAGGTTTGAACAAAAGAAAGAAAGAAAGAACGAAAGAACATGTCCTAGCTAATGGTATTTGCTAGATTTTGTTTCAATGAAGAAATACACAAAAGACCACTTTTTGTGAGCCATTAACTGAAAGCTGTACCAGGGAGTCCATGTTCTCAGTAGTAGATCCTCTGATGAGAATAATGTCTGTGGGAAAGCTGTGTAAGTAGAACTCCTGATGGAACAGGAGCTCTCAGACCCGTGCGCACATATGTGCATGCGTGTGTAAGAATCCCGCATGCAATCAAGGCAGCACCACAAGTTGTTTTGTAGATGGCATACAGAAAACTCAGTCACTAGAAAAGATCCCCACATAAAGCCTTACATAAAAGCAGCCTCCAATGAAGTGACGAGTTAAAAGGGAAAGAAGAAACAGGAAAATATCTTTGTGAGCCAGGACAGGGGAAGAAATTCTCAAAACACATTTCAAAGGGTCAACCATAAGACAACAAAATCAATGAATTTGACTGGATCAAAATGGACACTTTTTCAAAAGTAAAGGACCTCCATGAATAAAGTTGATACAAAGGAGACAGAACAAGGAAAGATGTTTACAATGTCTGAAATGTACAAGGGGGTGATCTCTAGCTCTGCATATTTCACTGGAAATATAATGTAGCCCCTGACATAATTAAAGTTTTCTATATAAAAAACATGATAATAAGTGAAATTGTTACTATACTTTATTTAACCTGATATATCTAGAATATCTTTCCAACATGCAATCAATATAAAAATTATGGAGAATTTTGCTGTCTTTTTGTCATCCTGAGCCTTCAAAATTGTGA
Source organism: Cryptoprocta ferox (assembly GCA_028646485.1). NCBI lineage: Eukaryota > Metazoa > Chordata > Mammalia > Carnivora > Eupleridae > Cryptoprocta > Cryptoprocta ferox. The sequence goes on from CM053563.1 coordinate 52,171,144, forward strand.
GTGCATTTTACACTGTTCTGTACACCTCACTTCGGACCAACCACGTTTCAAGCACTCCATAATCGCGCATGGTTAGGATTGTAGACTCTTGGCAGAACTCCTCAAAATCAGCAAGAACAAAAGAGGAATCCTTATAGGAAAATGGATTTAAAAACATCAACAGGTAACTTATAAAAGAGAAAAACCCGAAAAGCTAGCAAGCATCCGAAAAGACGTTCCAATTCATTAGTAAGCCTGGAAATTAAAACAACGAGAGAGCGTTTTATACCCATGGGACTGACAAATATTAGAAAGCCGGATCCTGCCGAGTGCTGGTAAGGAGGTGGACATGTGGGACTCTGTCCCGTGGGCGGAACACCTGGTGTAGCTACTCTGGGGAGAAAACCAGCACTTAGTAGAAGAAGCACATGTACCCAACAATCAACAATGCTGTTCTAAGGTCTGTATTTCCAAGAAGGGCTCGCACAGCTTTATAAAGGGACATGTACAAGGCTGTCCTATGTGTTATTTTTTGCGGTGGCAAGGAGTCGGGCAAGCTGGACACCCATTGCTGGGCGAGAAAGAACATACGGGGTTGCTGACCACAGCAAGGTGTTGAAGGGAACAGTTCAGAGGCACACACAGCAATGTGAATGGATTTAACAGATGCTCAATGGAAAAAGTAATGAGATTTAACATACTACCATTTACATGCATTAAAAATACATCTCGGGGGGGGCCTGGGTGGCTCAGTGGGTTGAGTGTCCGACTTCAGCTCAGGTCACGATCTCGCCGTTTGTGAGTTCGAGCCCTGCGTTGGGCTCTGTGCCGACAGCTCAGCTCTGTGTCTCCCCCTCTCCCTGCCCCTCCCCTGCTCACGCTCTGTCTCTCTCTCTCTCTCAAAAACCTTAAAAAATATTTTTAAAAAATACATCTCACAACAATGGTATATACTTTGCAAGGACACGTACCCAGAAAACATTAAATACAAGAAGCGTCGCTTGGTGAACCAGAGAAATTGGAGTGACCTGTGGGGACACAAGGGAGTATTTATTTTCAATGAAAGATCGTGGGTGAGTCAATCATGCTGATGTGTTATGAATGGAAGAGTGCGCTCAACCCAACTCTCTACCCACGGTCAAGAAAGGAGAAGAAGGGGGAGAGGAAAAGGAAGGAAGAGAAAGTGGTAAAGTCAGAAACACAGCACGCATTAGTGCCACTTGGATGTCATTGGTGCAGGTGACCCTGTGAAAGCCAGAGCTCACAACGAGACAGGGAGAAACCTCACAGAAATGTTGAGGACCTTATGGCAAAAGCCATAGAAGAGTTATTGAACTTAAAGATGTTACACTTGTTTAAAAACAAAGTGGACGCTCCTGGGTGGCTCGGTCAATTAAGCATCTGGCTCTTAATTTCAGCTCAGGTCATGAGCTCATGGTTCGTGAGTTCAAACCCCTTGTTGGGCTCTGTGCTGACAGCGCAGAGCCTGCTTGGGATTCTCTCTCTCCCTTTCTCTCTGTCACTTCTCCACTTGCATGCGTGCTCGCTCTCTCTCTCTCTCTCTCTCTCTCTCTCGATAAACATTTTAAAAAAAAAGAACTTGCTTAAAAACAAAATGACAGAGGTGCCTCTGTGGCTCAGGCGGTTAAGCATCTGACTCTTGATCTCAGCTCAGGTTGTTGATCTCAGGGCCATGAGTTTGAGCCCCACGTTGGGCTCCATGCTGGGCATGAAGCCTACTTTTAAAAAAAAATGATGTTTGAATTTGCTTAAATTTTCCGCAATGACAAGTAATTCTGAGGAAAATATAACCCCGCAAATAATTTCAAAAAAAATAAGCATACCAGGCTGTCACATAAAGATCCCATTCTTGATACAGATGAGAATGAGATTGCTTTTCCAAAGAAACTCTTGCTATGGAGAGAGCATTTGGGGGAACGTTTTCATTATTATGTCACTTTTCCCCCCCAAAATAAACCACTTTTAAATGCATCATCTATAAAAGTGCTCACAGCTGCATGCCGAAAATCTTGGAAATAAACCATCCTTACTATTTACAAAATCTCTCCAAAACTGTTAGTGAGTTTTGAACTGACTTGTTAAAAAAAAATACCTTCCACTTAGCTTGTAAAAACAGCATCAAGATCAGGAAATATGGAAATTTACTAGCCAGATGTCAATGAAAATCTTTGCATAACCGGTGGTTGGGGTTGAAAAATGAGCATATGAACTTCTTACACATAGAGCCACGAATCTTTGTACGGAATACTTTTCAGTTGTGATAATCTTCCAAACCATATATTAAAATCTGACCCTTAGAATCAGGCTCTTAAATTGTGGTATCAAAAAAATGTTAATGAGTTAAAACACAGTGAATCATACTCAATCCTTCACTCTGATTTAAAATATTATGATATAGGGGCACCTGGGGGGCTCCGTCGATTAAGAGTCCAACTTTGGCTCCGGTCATGCTCTCACAGTTCATGAGTTTGAGCCCCGCGTCGGGCTCTGTGCTGACAGCTCAGAGCCTGGAGTCTGCTTCAGATTCTGTGTCTGCCCCCATCTCTCTCTCTCTGCCCCTGCCCCTGCTCACACTCTGTCTCTCTCTCAAATATAAAGAAACATTAAAATTTTTTTAATATAAAAACAAATAAAACATTATTATAATATAAATAATCGTAATGATAACCCAAAAGTTCCGAATGGGTAACTTCAAACTTAAACCTTAAACTTAAAACTTAAACATTTAAACTTAAAATGCATTTTAAAATATTATGTTCTTTTGATATTAACCTTTTAAAGTTTTAAGTTTTCAGTGTCTTTGTTTGCTTTACAATATGCATGCTCTCTGTGCACGGCAAACTTTTTTTCACTGATGAGTATGTTTGGTCAAAAATGTCTGGAGACAGTATCAGTTTCTTGTGACTGCCGTTACAAAGCACCACAACTTTAATGGCTTAAAACATCACACAGGTGATGTTTTACGGTTCGGGAAGTCAGAAGTCCAAAACGGGTCTCACTGGGCTAAGATCAAGGTGTCAGCAAGACCAGGTGCCTTCTGGGGACTCCGAGGATGAATCATTTCCTTGCCTTTCCGGTTTCTACAGGTGGCCTCATCCCTGAGCTCCTGACCGTGCCACACAGTTACATTTCGTTCTGTGACTCTGTCTCTCCTGCCTGGCTTTTATAAGGACCGCTGTGATGAAGTTGCGCCCCCCCCCCCCGCCATAACCTCCCCATCTCAAGGTCCTTAATCCAACCACATCTGCCAAGTCCCTTTTGCCATGTAAGGCAACATATTCACATCCTAATTCTGGGAATTCGGATGCGGACATCTTTAGGGACCATCATCTTGTCTACTCCAGAGACCTTGAGCAAGAGCGATAAAGCTGACCCAGGGAAGAAGGAAATTGTGCCAGCCAGGGTCAGACTGGGTGTGGGAGCTCCCAGCAGGGTGGTCTCCACAAACTCAGTTTCAAAGCCATGCTTTGAGGGGAGCTGCACTCCCATATCCAGCTAATACATTTGGTATTTCTTTTGTCACATCTCTGCCCTTTTGGCTAAAAGTAATAAGCCTCCTCCTGTTTAAGTAACAGGAAGTTGGGGTGCTATTTTGCTGTCTACTGAGTCAGCTGGACCAAGGTTCAGATCTTGATTCGAGCACTTCTCCCTGTATGTTCTGGACAAATATCCCACCCCTCTGATCCAGAGTTACCATTTCTTTAAAACAGAAAAGCTAACCCAGACTTTGCAGGGTGGCGGGAAGGACTAAAGGCCACCATGTATAAATTGCTCACACAAGGATCCTGCTGAGAAATGTCCGTTTCTCTCCCTCTCGGAGTCAGACTTTCCATCTATCCAATTCTGCATCCATGGAATAAGCCTCACTGGTGAAGATGCAGAAACGTGAGAGCAACGGGAGTCCAAGAATGAACACCACTTTGCACCAATTTCCGGGTTTCGTTTAGGGATTAACAGACATACAGCTTCATTTATAGCTTCCTCAAAACAGTGCCAAGCATGACATTGATAAGTCAACCAACTTAGAACCAAATGCGTCCTTGACCTGGCAATGGGTGTCGAAATAATTTCCTTAAAAACAAAGATCTCATTAATTCAGCAGCGGTGGGCTTTGACAATTTCCCAGATTCACAGAACAGACACGCAATCAGCCATGTTTGTTCTACACAGTGCCTTGATTCCCATCAGAGATCTCTAAGAGAGTGGGCGGTGGAGAACCCCATTCACAGGTGGACTTCTCCCAAAGGAAACATCCTCATCTTCCTGCTCTGGAAGGCGGGGCTTGTCACATCCCCTTTTCCTGCCAAAGGCTTTTTCTTTCGTGCAGTAACACCCCCCTCTGCTGGAACTTGTAGGTATTGCATCAATATTTATTAAGACGTGTTTGAAAAGAAAGAAAGAAAAGAAACAAATTCTGAATGGGATCATCCCTCCCTCACCCCCACTCCAAGACTGAATTATAGCTGTAGTCTCTCCTGGAACTGGACCTGTTAGTGGTCCGTCTGGAATTTCCTGATCGGCACTGGAGAGGTCATCCACATGATAAAAATCCTGCCAGTCTCTTCCCCCCAAAAAACTATGTCCTGTCTTTTCCTTGGTTAATCACTTCCCTGCCTGACCCTCTTGCCTATAAAAACCTTCCATTTTGTCAAACTCCTCCAAGCATCTCTCTACTTGGTAGAGGGGCTGCTGCTCGATTCGTGAATTGCTTAATGAAGCCTATTAGATCTCTGATTTACTCACTTGAATTTTGTTTATTTTCTTTTATTTAATTTTAATTCCACTATAGTCAACATACAGTATTAACTTAGTTTCAGGGGCGTCTGCGTGGCTCACTCGGTTGAGCGTCCGACTTCAGCTCAGGTCATGATTTCACGGTG